>JASDQU010103116.1:69766-107614 GCA_032191745.1 Picea mariana
GAGCTATTATGCACCCCCCTTTGAATGTGAAGAGAGGCACATTAGGGCACATTTAGGTCTTTGACCAGCCTCCCCACGCAGATTGAGCTCGGATTTGATGTCAAATCGACTTGGGAGCTGATCCATTAGTGGTTGGGAGGCCGACCAGCTTCATAAATGCGTCGTTTGGCAGGCGTGCGGGTTTTGCACCCCACAGCCGCACATATGCGCCCTATGTACGAATATAATGCGCGCATGCGCTAGTTTACCATGGGCGCGATGCGCTTTTTAATCTTTTTAGCCAACTTTGTATAGTTTTGGCCCTTTTGATGTGCTGTGGAGTTAATCTTTGTGCCATGGATGATTGTTTTTCTGTGTTGATGATGTTGAGTTCTTGTCGCCCTGTGCGGACGAAATTTCAGTGATAACACTTGGTTTTGTGCATTTGTGTGAATGAGGGTGTTGTTATCGAGAGTTTTATGCATGTGAGGTGCATGCATGCACCCTATTATGCATTTGTCTATCTTTAGTTTGCTAGCTATATTTAAAACTTGATATGTTCTTACTTTATAAATATTGTGTCTTTAACAATAGTTTTATTTTTAATTAGGTGCATGAGCTAGCCGGCTAGGCACTAGTTTTAGGAAGATTTCCCATGTAGACTTGGGTGTACTTTCCTAGGCTATTTTAGGTTGATTTAGTCTATTTGACCACAATTTCTTATCTATAAAGAAGGTAGTGTGGGCAAGTTACTAAAACAATGAAGTGAGTGAATTTGTTTTGGAGTTGAGCTAGTTACATTATATTACCTATTTTTTCACTTAATAAAATAGTGATGTGATTGATAGTTCAGTGACACACTTCTTGTTCCATTTTCAATGTGAGGTGTTTGTAGATTAAATCATTTTGATTTTGCAGTTTTGTTTGAAGCTTAAGTTTTCAATTTCCTAGGTTTCGGGGTTTGTTTATTGAATACATAATTTGTTTACCATGAATTAAAATTCTCGACATGGTATTAGGGCACATTTACAGAATTCTTTTGGGACTTTCTGTATGGAGAGTTTACTTACATGTGAGAAGGAGATGTTCAAGAATTTTAGAGGGTATGATGCCTAAGAGTCTTAGGTGATCAAAGAGATTCGAGCTTGTGAAAGGTTGTAGGGTGTGAATCCCTACATGCTATAGTGATTAGAGTATTGTATCTAATTTGTTTTTTGGAAAATTTCTTTTGTTTATGTGTTTTCTAGGAGTTGCATATATGAATAGCCTCTCTCTCAAAGAGTGTGTCCATTTAGATGGTGCTTCCAACTTTACACATTGTAAGTGTATACAACATATGTTAATGGATGAGGTTGACCTTTGGAGTTTTGTGGAGTCGAAGGTTGTAGTTCCTATTGGCATTACGTTGTTTTCCAAACACTATAAAAAGGTGGCTAAGACAAAGTGAAACATCCTAGATTTGGTGGATCCCTCACATTGTTGAGAAGAATATGATGGAGATGTACAATACATTAATCACTTTGTATCAAAGTGTGAATATTTTTTGCAAGATGCTACATAAGAATAAGCTCACTAATGAAAACATGAAAAATATAGACACAGTGGCCAATTACCTTATGAGGATCACTAACCATTGAGATTAATTCACCACTATTTAGGTGAAGGTAGAGAATGAAGAGTTGGTTCCCATAGAATTAAATGGGTTCTCTTTCTCTTGGGAACCTTTAGCTCAAGGTGTTTGTTCTCATGTGAAGCTTTTCACCTTTGAGAAGGTTTGGGATGATTTCATCTAGGAAGAGACTAGATTGGACATTGTTTCAACTAGATTGGAACATAAATAAAACCTATCCCCCGTAGGGAAGATGAGGACCTACGATGAGGAAAGGTGGTAAGAAAGGGGGATTCAATAAGGGTTAGAAGGGGAAGAAGGAGAATTCAGTTTCTTCACACTAGGGCAAGAAATACTTAAGTGCTTCAAGTGCCCCAAGATGGTTACTAGCTTCTGAAATCCCTAAGAAGAAAAAGAGGAATGGAAAGTAGTAGGAGAAGAAGTTTGCAAGAAGTGTAGAAGTTTCAACATTGTATGAGCTTTCATAAAGGCTTGGGACCACCTTTTCCATGATTTTGTGCATTTCCACTAACATCATTTCTAGTGTAGAGTGGTATGTGTATAGTGGAGTATCAAGACACACAAACTTCAATAAGAAGCCTTTCAATAAATTTCAGCAGTAGGTGGTGAGCATGCAAGTTGAGTTCGGTGATGATGATACTTATCCAATTATAGGAATGCAATCTATCTCATTCTCCATGCCTTCAATTTATGTTCTTGATCTTGATAATGTTTATGCATTATTTGTTTAACTAAGAATTTGTTTTTAATTTTAGCTATGACAGAGCTTATATTTGTCATTGAGTTTGATACTCAATGAGTTATTATTAAAGACCATAGCCAAGATTTGGTCTAGTTTTGGATAGAGGTATGTGAGAGGGTCTCCTTTGCAGGTTGTTAATTGATCCAATAAAACATGGAGTCGTAGTGCATGACAATGACCAATTGTGATTTTTGGCACAAGTGATTCAGGCATTTGCAGTATGGAGCATTACCTCTTTGGAAGGACATGGTGCAGGGAATGCTATAAATCAAGATAGAGAAGATATGAGTGTGCAAGGGATATGCACTTGGAAAGAACACCGAGATTTGTTTCCCTAGTAGTGAGCATAGATCGATAGGGATTATTGATCTTATTTATTCAAATGTATTTGGACCTATGCCATCAACTTCATTTTTAGGTAACATTTATTATGTTTCGTTTATTTATCACTTCTCCATAAAGAAAAAAAATGTGGATATATTTTATGATGACCAAGGACCAAGGGTGACATCTTCGATAGGTTCCAAGAGTTCAAATCTCTTCTAGAGATTAGGTGGGTAAGAATATTAATGTTTTGAGCTTAGAGAATGGAGGAGAGTACACCTTCGAGGATTTTGATTCCTTTCACAAGGAAGTAGGGATGACAATACCTTAGAACCCTTAGCAGAGTGGGGTTGTAGAGACAAAGAATAGGTCCATTATAGAGATGACCAAGGATATCATTAATGATATAGATATTCCCATGTTTCTTTGGGCATAAGCGTGCAGTAAAAATGTCTATACTCTAAACAAGTGTCCTCACAAGATCTTGAAGGATAAAACACCAAAAGAAGATTTTAATGGAGATAAAACATAGACATCTCACTTTCATGTTTTTGGTTGTCATGTATATATTCATATTCTTGATGAGTAGAGATCTAAGCTTGGACCTTTTAGCATGGAGGGTGTATTTGTGGGATATAGTGAGACCTCCAAGGCTTATCAAATTTACCTTCTATCACAATGGAACATTGTGTTAAGTTGAGATGTGAAATTTTATGGGGATGTTTGGTACTCTAAGTCTTAGGAGCATCATAAAGAGGAAGAACAGGTTGAACATATTGTTGTCCTAGGTGTTGATTCACGAAGTACAACAAAATTAGATGCATAATAGTGAGGTTCTAATGAAGTAGTGAATATCTTATTACCACTCAGTACATCTAGGAAGCCTAGGTGGCTTACCTAGACAATATGGGAAGCTTAGGGGGTAGTAGGGGCACCCATGCCTTATTTTTGGGTAAGCCATCCCCATAATAAGTTTCCTTATTATGTTGCATTGATGTATTTTATAATTTATGTAGAGAATTATAGTGATGAAGAGGCAACAACTGAGAAGGTATGGTAGGAGTCATGACAAAGGAGTATAACTCCATTTTGAAGAGTGATGTGTAAGAGATTTTGTTGAAACCAACGATGAAATCAATGATTAATCCTAGGTGGGATTACAAGGTAAAAAATAGTTAGAATTGGGGAAGACCCGTGGGAAGGGGCTCCCGAATCCTACAAATTTTCATATGGATTGCTAAATTTTGTTCACTTTTTAGGAATTTTCTCTTTATGGGATGCAAGGAAGGAAAATGCAGACGAAGTGGGGAATTCGATATGGAAGTTTCTGGGTGATCTAGGTTTAGATCAGGGAATGGCTAAGGAATAGGAAGCATATGTGGATATCCTTAAATCTAACTTTATTTTTTTAAAGGAAGATGTTTTTGACATGCTATGTTAGGTGAAAAATCCAGTAAATGGAATGTTCATTGTCGAGCTGAGATACTTAGCGCTAGCCGAAGAGGATTTTTAGGACTTTGTCCAATGGTGGTGGGAAGACATATGGAAACTAAATTCCCCCCTTAAAAGTCTCCTTGGTCTACTAGTTGGCATTGAGCAACAAGATCCTAACTTGGGGGGTCAGAATAAAATGTGGGTGGATTGGGCCAAGAAGATGCGCTCTATGTGTTGTTGAAGAGGAAACTACTTCCCATATATTTGTGACTTGTCCCTTCACCTATAATGTATGGAAGGCGGTCTACGATATCCTCAATATTTCTTTTCAAATGTCAGGGAGCTCTTTAGAGGGGTGGCTCTTTGACTGGAAGCAATCGTCGTATGCTAGTTCTTATTTCTCTATTACTGGTATTTTTCTTTTACTTCATTTGGTCGACCAAAAATTTAGCCATCTTCCAAAATATAGTCTTGTTTCCTGAGTTGGTGGCAGATCTCATTTCCAAAATGGCCTCTGATTTCAAAAGTAATTTAAAGAAGATTAATAATAGAAACCCAGTGATGCCAAAAGTGAAAGATGGAATCCCTTGGGGATTCTTCGATGGTGCTTGTTAGGGACACCCCTCTTTTGTGGCATTGGAGTTATCATATACATTTTTAAAGAGCATTTCTTCAAATTCCATTATGCTCCACGTCACAAAACCAATATGAAGGAATAATTCTCTGCAACATGGACTCTCGTGTTATTATAGCCTTAATTTCCATCATACATGGCCATAAGGGAATCCAAAAGAAGATGAATTACAAGACACATCTCAATCTCAAGATTTGGGTCATTTTTCAGGTTCGTCGTGTGTCCTACATGAGATAACAAGCAATGGTATTCATTGGTTATATAGAGTGAAACAAGCGACGATCCATGCAACCTTCTAGATTTGCAGAGTTACAAAGAGGTAAGCGAGGATTGAGTTTTTTCTTCGCGTCATGATCCTAAGAAATCACATCATTTGAGTCTCCATTTGGTTCTAGAATATCTAGAAGCTCTTCCAAGCCTCTTCCAAGGATCTATACAAAGAAGTTAAGTCTTGAGCAATAAAAGAAAGAATCATTTGACAAGTTATGTTGTCCAAATATAGAGGAGCTTCTTAACCAAACTAGGCAATATGATTATGGTTGTTCTGAATAGGAGAAGCTCCTTATCCTTGAATATTTGGAGCATGGAAGATCATTGATCTGGATTGGATAATTATATTATTTGTCATCTATCTCAATACTTTTTGGGTGGAAAAATTGGAGGAATCAACTTGCAGGGCCATTTCGGCGACTGGTCCAAATTTGGAAATTTGGGTCCAAAAAACAATCAGAAAGTTATGCCTCCTACAAGTCGACCTACCATATTGATCACAATGGTATGAGTGGATGCCACATCAACCTCCATTACTTAGACATGTGGGGCTAGCCACGTAGTGGATTTTTTAAGAACATTCTAGAAGGTACAAAACCTTATCACAATTGAAGGTTGAGGAAGTCAAAAACCTTTCCCTAGATGGCTATCGTGCTATGTTAAAAAACGGGCCACTAAGAGGAGAAGGGGTTCCATTCTTTTGCATTGTATCTCGTTCCATAGCTGAGCAGAACATCATAGAGTGGTATTATGTCAGCATCATAGAGGGGGGGAGATTATGTAGTAGCTATACATGCCATACTTCAAAGGCAACTCCACAGAGAGTGTCTCTTTCTTTGTACTTGCATCATTTCTATACCAGAGAAAAGAGAGGAGAGCAACCTCACCTTTTAGCTGGGTTTTCTCCTGTATTGGGTTTCCTAGGCCATATCTTGTGTTTATTTTTGGATAGTGTGAATGTGTTTTATTGTTCTATATTTTCAACATTTTATCTATTTTATCGGTAACTAAATATGTTGGAGATCTAAAGGAAATTAACCTTCATAGTAAAGATTTCAGTATTTTATTAGATCTGTTGTGACTAACTGTTCCATTGGAATATCCATGGAAGTTTACAGATCATATTAGTATTAGAGCAGGTTTTTCTTTTGGGTATTTGTGGGAATTTGCAGGATCCAGAAATCAACTTAAAGAGAAGTCGTAGAAACCATAGCCATGGCGGACGAGTCTATTTATAATAATCCTAGAGATCCAACATAAGAGAGATTTGAGCGGTTGGAAGCACAAGTTGTTGACATCAATCACAATATGAACCTCCTCATGGCGGCTCTATCAAGTAAGCTCATACCATTCAGAGATGATGGAGGCTCTAACTCAGAGAACAAATCAGATGGGAAATCAGAAGATTAGGAAGAATTAGGAAAAGGGTTGCATAAATAATCCGAGAAAGAGTAGCCGAGTTCAAGTTCCATGAACCCTTCACAGTCCCTATTCAAGATGGAAGAGAAAGTGGACATAAAACCATACCAAGGTGAGATTGATGCATTAAAACTGAATCATTGGTTGCAACAACTAGAAGTTTATTTTAGCATTCACCATATAGAGGAAGAGCATAAGATTTAATTTGCTAGGTTGAAGTTAGAGGGCCATGCTTTAACCTGGTGGGAAAACCACACAAAAACACTTAAGTTGGAGGGTGATCCACCAATAACTAGTTGGGAGGACTTCAAAACTCTCATCAAGTCCCAATTCTATCCTATAGGGTATGTAGAGGACCAATGGATCTGGTGGCACTACTTCAGGCAGAGGCAGGGGCAGGGGAATCGTGTACAAGAGTACACCATTGAGTTAAAAAAGATGGCCATCGTGCTAGGTATATATTCTAAGAACCTAGATGTACTCCTCAAGTATCTGGAATTTACACAGTCATCTATGAAAGAAGGTGATGCTCTCCAAGCCAATGACAATGGATGAGGCTTGTGTACAGGCATAGTACCTGGAAAACATAAGCAAAAAGAAGGGGAAACCAAGTGGTTCGAAGCAAAAAGAGAACTAGGAAGCTTCCAAGGAGGGGAAGAAGAAGTGGAAAGGGGGGGAAGATAAGAATACAACAACCACTGCACAACATAGTAAAGATCCCAACAACCATTGAAATCATTGCAACATTGATAGCCACACCAAGGAAAAATGTTGGAAACTACATCCAGAGTTGAACCCGAAGAATCAAAAGAAGGACGGAAAGGAAAAGAACCTTCTGGCCAAAGATTCAAGCAATTAGGTTGAAAGTAGCTCGAATGTTGATGACAATATTGTTTGCACAACTGTGCAGAAGGAGGTGAATTTGAGTAGCCTTCATCACTAGGAAGAGATGAAGATGACCAAGCTCTTCCACATCAAGATTTAGGTCAAGAAGACTAATATAAATGCTATGTTCGACTTTGGTTCATAGGATAATCTCATAGTAGAGGATATGGTCAACAAGATTGGATTGGATGTTCACAATCATCCTATCCCCTATCCATTGGGTTGGGTAAACAAGGATGCAAAGATAAAGGTAACGAAATAATGTAAGATTAAAATTGTTATAAGTGTTTATTTTATTGATGAAGTGGAATTGGATGTAGTACCCCTTATGTATGTGGAGTAGTATTTGGAATCCCTTACATGTATATGAGGGATGAAATCTTCATGTAGAGATCCAACCAATACTAATTGATCAAGTATGGAAAGTCCTACATCATCAATGCACATAAAGACAAGTCAAAGATCTCACTGGTAAGTGCCAACGAATCTAAGAAGTTGATTAGTTCTAATAAGAAATATGTTTTTCTTTCCTTAAGAGAAAATTAGTTTGATGATGAGTCAATGAGAGTGAAGGCATCCTTGGAGGGGTGTACTAAAGAGAAGAAACATCAGTTGGAGGAGTTGCTACAGACATACAGAGGAGTGTTCTAGGAGCCTAAAGGGATGCCACCTCAGAGGGAAGTGGAGCACGAAATACAATTATTGCCAGACTCCCCATTGTCGAATATTAGGTTGTATAGATAGTCCATTTTGGAAGCAAATGAAGTGAAGAAGCAGCTTCAACAATTGTTGGAGCATGGTGTGATTTGACCAAGTAACTCACCTTATGAGTCACCCATCATAATTGTGCCCAAGAAGGATGGGACTTGGAGAATGTGTATCGATTACAGGGCATTAAACAAGATTACACTGGAGAATCGATACCCCCTTCCAAGGATCGATGATCTATTGGACCAACTGCAACATGCCAAGTACTTCACTAAGATGGATTTGAAATCAAGATATCACTAGGTACAAGTCAAAGAAGAAGATACCCGGAAGATTGCATTCAAGACAAGGCAAGGTTTATATGAGTGGTTGATTATACCATTCGTTTCATGCAATGCACTTACTACATTTATGAGACTAATGAATGTTGTTTTATGCCCTTATCTAGATTCATTTTTTATTGTCTATTTGAATGATATATTGGTTTATAGTGCTACCTATGAGGAGCACATGTCACATCTTATGCAGGTGTTAGAGACTATGAAAAAGCACCAGCTATTGGTTAATCTCAAGAAATTTGAGTTTGTTCAACAATGTTTGGTGTATTCGGGGTATGTGGTTGGTGGAGGGGAGCTCAAGATAGATCTTGCAAAGATGGAGGCCATCATGAAATGGCTAGTTCCTACAAATGTCATTGAATTTATGAGTTTTGTTGGCGCAACACGGTACTTGTGAAAGTTCATAGATTCATTTTCAGCAATAGCTGCACCACTCCACGCCATAACAACCAATGGTAAGAGTTTCCATTGGAGGAAGAATTAGCAGAAGGCCTTTGGTGAGCTGAAAAGAAAGATCAATCAAGCACTAGTGCTCACACTACCAAACTTGCATAAGCCTTTCAAAGTGGAGACAAATGCAAGTGGGTATGACATGGGAGCAGTACTGATGTCGGGAGGAAGGCCCGTCTTCTATCATTTTGAAGTATTTCATGGGGTAGTTCTCAACTACCCTACCTATGACAAGGAGCTCTATGCCTTGGTACAAGCTATCAAAAATTGGAAACACTATCTGATGGGAAAGGAGACCATCATCCACACAGATCACCAACCACTACAATATTTGCAAGCCCAGAGTAAGCTACAACAAACTAGACACTACAAGTGGATGGGGTTTTTACATCAATTTCATTTGGTCATAAAGTAGAATAAGGGTAGCACAAACAAGTTGGTAGACATGCTTTCACAACCACCCACATCCAAGATTACAGCTTTGGTAACTCTGATGCTCATGGATCCTTTTACCCATGATGCATACAAAGAGGCATACATAGAAGATGATGACTTCAAGGAGGTGTTTCAACATCTATAGGGACAAATTCATATAGAAGAAGGTGACAACAAGGCTGACTATCATTTCCAGAATGGGTTACTCTACAAGATTGACAAGATTTGTGTTCCTAAAGGTGAATGATTACAACTTATCAGAGAGGCTCACACCTCCAAGGTTGTAGGACATTTTGGTGTTGGGAAGACAGTCGCCAACTTACAGAGACATGTGTATTGGCCCATAATGCAAGAAGATATAGCATGATATATTAGATGACATATACTTTGTTGTACCAGCAAGCCCAACAACATGAATCAAGGTCCATACCATCCCTTACTTGTACCCACTTGACCTTGGGAAAGTATTTCCATGGATTTTGTGGGAGGTTTACCAACTACCAAGAAGGGACATGACTATATATTTGTGGTAGTTGATAGGTTCAAAAAAATGTGCATTCTCATGCCTTGTAAAAATGCCATCAATGGACAAGAAGCAACAAATAAATTATTTTAACAGGTTTGGGTGCACTTTGGGATGCTAAGGAGCATCATCTCAGAAAGGGATACTATATTTCTCAGTGCATTTTGGACTACGTTATGGGAGAAGATGGACACTGAAGTGGTCTACAACATTCCATCCACAAAAAGATGGGTTGTTACTGACCTATCCTCCCTAACCCTCACGTAGGTAGAATAATATATTTTCCATGTAATAAAGACCAATATTAATAAGGCCTAGTAATAAGGAATAATAAGTCAAATGTAAGAAGACCTAATATAAGCATTTGCTTCTAGAAGATCTTCCTCTAGATTGTTCTTTTGGTAGATAGATTTAGTATAAATAGAAGTCGAGGGTATGAGAAGTTTTGTATTGGAGATTATTGTAATAGAACTCTGCTTTGCTTGAGGTTGCCCCCCTCAAAGAGGCAAGTGAACATTGCTATCATTAATAAAGGTGCTCTTTCTGGTGTTATTTTGGTATTATTTTGATATTGATATGGTTATATCATTGTTGTTCTGCCATTGTTAGCTAAATATTTATGTTATGCACAATATATTATATTTGGAATATTGCAAGTGGTATAAGAGCACTTTCGTCGACATAAAATTGTGGGTTATTTTTTTTCAAGGTAGAGACGTATTCTGATGTCTTAAAGCTACAGAGATATGTCATTCAACACATAAATACGCGGTCGGGGAAGCATACATGCAAGAACTACAAGTGGTACTTAAGCGCGCATTATTGGCCACCCTTGTAACCCTTGTCGGTACCCCTTCGAGTGGTAGCGTATCAAATAACACATGTATACGGATCGACCTAGATATCCTAAATCCCTCTGTAGATAAATCGATCAACCGCTTGACTGCTATAGTGCCACCGAGAACAACACTCGGGAAGATACTCTCTAGTAATTGGGTAGTCGAGTAGTATGACAAAGGGCACAATCTAGCCTCCTTAGTTGGTGCCCTGAAATATTGGACCGAGTACTACTGTTGGACCCCACATGTATATTAGAGAGCTATAACACAGGGCAAACCCTTGTCTGTAGAAACCTTGAATACCCTAACCCTTGGGATGTAAACAAAATAGACAAGATCTATTGCCGCGCAACTATGCCTCCCGCATTCTGGTTGTGAAATTACTACACATTTTTTCCTATTAAGAATTTGGGCATTTCAACACTACAATATTCTTCAAATCAGAGTATAACTCTGCAGGAGTTAAAAAAAAGAATGAATCTTGCTGGCACCATTATTTGAGCCCTATCCCATTGGATTCCTCTCTTTGCCCTGATTGTAGTCATACTTATCATTTCTCAGCAATTTTTTTTTTCTCGTGGACCCGAACCCCTTTTGACCCCCTTATTTGGGCCTTACCTATAATGATCCCAAGCCAAATTTTTCGCTTGGTATCACTAACTACTACTGATTTATTGTTATGCAGGTGTTTATTGAGTTATTAAGTGCATATAAGATTCATCCAACACATGAAGATCATAACATAATCAAGATATAGAAGCACAAACAAGATCTGACCTTTTTATTATGCAGAATCAATACAATAGATGGTCGATCTGGCATAAACATCAGATGGTCGTACAATCAATAGATATGAGCTGCTACAAAATGCTTTGTCGATACAAAAGAAGCCTCCAAAGGCTGAATAAGTAATGAAGACCAATACCCAGCAGATCTGGCTGTCAAACCCTCTAGCTGAAGAGTGCCACACTCCAAGTGAAAACTGAAACCCTCAAGAATTCGGCCCTGATGGAAAGATGCTCCAAATGAGCTCAAACTTGTCCCACTGATAGACCAGGGCAGTGGGGACTTCTTCCAGGAGTTTCAGGCCCAACGTCCAAGTGTAACCCCTTCAACTGAAGAACCTCCTAAGGGAGTTGCGCCCTCCTGAAAAGTTGAAACCCCAATGCACTCGTCCCTGTAGGAAAACAACTACAAATGACTTGAAACTCTCCTAGAATGTAGATCGGGCTAAGAAAATCCCATGGAAGAAGTTTCAAGACCAGATCACAAGCATATCTCTCTAGATCTGAGTTTTTCTGAATCACAGGACACCCCCTATGGCTCCAAGACGTCCCAATCTGCAGATAATGATATGAGAATGATAACCCTCCAGAAAAGTCCTCAAACTGATGAACATGCCCCTGCAAACAAAACCCAAGTGTCGGAATGGCCCCAAGCCCTCTGGATAAGCTAGATCGAACCTCCCTCTAGATGATGGTGCGCCCTTGCTGGAATCACAAGAACAGTAAGGCCTGCTACCTTCTGAAGCACTGGATGGAGATGAACTGAGACTAGAATGGTGTGGAGGAGTCTTTCATCCCTGAGACCAAGCTGTGGAACAAGGTGAGTGGATATTTCACCACTGAGTTGCTCACAAGGGTTTGTACAGCAAAACCCCCAAACTGAATGCTCAAGAGCAATAGCAAATGCTAATCCAAACCAGCATGAATAATAAGTGTGCCCCAGCCTCTTACTTATACCTTTTTCTTCTAATCCTCTCTTGAGTTAAGTTAACTCCTAGGGTTAATCTTCTATTCTTCTGTTGAGTTATCTTTTACCTTTAATCCCTTTTCCTTTCTTAAGTCAACTTAAAAATATAACTTTTAGCTTCATTGACTTCCCCCTTTAGTGTAAGACTATGACCTAGTGGGGGTGCCCAGGCCACCGAGTCTCCTCTTCACCTCTTTAAGAGGTGGGGGACATTACAGTCTCCCCTTCTTGAAATTGCTTGTCCTCAAGCAATTCCAAACGTGCTTCTCTTACCACATGTTCCTGCTCCCAAGTGGCATCCTCAATGGGTAAATCTTTCCACCTGATCAAGTACTCCTTGATGCTCCGGTTTCTGAGTTTTTTCTCTCGGACTTCTAGCACCTCCTCCAAAATCAAAATGAGTTGTCCCTGCTCATCCATGGGGGGTAATACCTCAATAGGCCTGATGTGTTGACCGAGGGCTTTCTTAAGGCACGAGACATGAAAAACGTTGTGAATTCTGCTACCCCGTGGAAGCTCCAGCTCATAAGCCACGACCCCTATCCTCCTGTTGACTCTGTAGGGTCCAAAGAAACGTGGTTGCAGTTTCTCCGCTCTGCTTCTTTTAATGGAATCCTGCCTGTATGGTTGCAACCTCAAGTAGACTAAATCACCAACCTCAAAAGTCTGGTCAACTCTGTGCTTGTCTGCTTGGACCTTCTGCTAGTTTTGTGGCCTCTGTAGATGATCCTTCAACTCCCTGATAATGTCTTGGCTCTGCTGTATCCAATCCTGTACCATCGGTGCCCTGCTGTCTTCGAATGCAATCTCTACAAATGATAAGGGATCATAGCTATACAAAGCTCTGAATGGAGACATGCCAATAGACATATGTTGGGTTGTATTGTAGCAATACTCTCCCAAATGCAACCATCTAACCCATGCCTTATGTTGCCCTGCCACATAGTTTCTGAGATAGCCTTCCACCCACTTGTTGACTATCTATGTCTGTCCGTCTGTCTGTGGGTGATAGCTAGTGCTAGGGGTCAAGGCCGTACCAACCAACTGGAATAACTCCTGCCAGAAAGTACTCATAAACCTGCTATCCCTATCGCTGACAATGGTTTTGGGGAGGCCGTGCAACCTAAAAATCTCCCTGAAAAATAGTTCGGTCACCTGTGCTGCACTGAAGTCAGTAGCTATGGAAAAGAAGTGTGCAAACTTCATTAACCTGTCCACCACTACGAATATGCAGTCCTTTCCTTGCGTCTTTGGCAGCCCAGTGATGAAATCCATGGATATGCTTTCCCATTTGTGCTCCGGAATGGGCAAGGGTTGCAAAAGTCCTGCTGGGTGTGTGTGCTCATCCTTGTTTGCCTGAGATGTCGCACACTCTTTGACATGCCTAATCACATCCTCCTTCAGCCCTTTCCACGAGAATCTTTCTCTCACTTGCCTGTACGTCTTGTTGATCCCCTGATGTCCGGCCATTGGTGAGTCATGACATGCCTGCAATACCTTGGCCTTGAGGGCCGACCCAGAAACCAAGAAGATTCGGTCTTTGTAGTAGATGAGGTCATTAATAACCTTGAAATCTTCATCTTGTGCCTGTCCATCTAGAAGTTGGCACGCAAACTGATCCCTTGCATACTCCATCACTAGTTGGTCTTTCCAATCAACTGTTATCCCTGTTATGGCAAGGATGGATGGTCTCCTGGATAAGGCATCTGCCACCACATTATTATTTCCTTTGACAAACTCAATGTCGAAATCATAGGCTTGTATTCGGCTTACCCATTTTTGTTGCCTCTCGTTCAAGTCCTTTTGTTCCAGTAAGTATTTGAGACTGTTATGATCTGACTTGACAACAAACCAAGCACCTACCAAGTATTGCCGAAATTTAGCTAATGCATGCATGATAGCCAACATTTCTTTATCATAAATGTTGTAGAGTAGCTCAGGACCTCGCAGTTTCTAGCTCTCGTAGGCAAGAGGGTGCCTCTTCTGCATCAGTACGGGCCCTATTCCTTCCTCGGATGCATCACACTCCAAGGTAAATGGAAGACTAAAATCGGGAAGGGATAAAACTAGGCACATACTCATCACCTTCTTCATCTTGTCCATCGTTTTTTGAGCCTCCTTGTCCCACTTGAATGCTCCCTTCTTAGTCAAATCGGTCAAGGGTGCACATAATTGAGAGAATCCCTTGACAAACTTCTTGTAGTATGAACACATTCCCAGAAATCCTCTCAACTCTGTGAGTGTCTTAGGAGTGGGCCATTCCATGATGGCTTTAATCTTCTCCTGATTCACTTGTACCCCTTTTGCTCTGATAATGTGTCCTAGATAAAGGACCTCTGTCATTCCAAACTCACATTTGGACTCCTTAGCATACAACAATTGTTCCTCCATAATTGACAAAATCTGGTCCAAATGCCTAAGATGCTCCTCCCATGTCCGACTATAAATAAGCAAGTCATCAAAGAATACTAACAGGTGCTTCCTTAGCTGCTTGTTGAATACATGGTTCATACATGACTGGAACGTAGCAGGGGCATTGGTTAACCCAAAGGGCATCACCAAAAACTCATAATGACCGTAGTGACATCTAAAAGTTGTTTTTGAGATGTCTTCCTCCCTTATCTTGATTTGATGGTAGACATAACGAAGGTCAATCTTAGTGAAGTAGACGGCCCCATGCAATTCGTCCAACAGTTCATTAATCCTTGGTATTGGGTACCTGTTTTTGATGGTCTTTTTATTCAAGGCCTTGTAATCAATGCACATCCTCATAGTGCCATCCTTCTTTTTCACCAACACTACTGAAGAAGCAAAAGGACTATTGTTGGGCCAGATGTGTCCCATGTCCAGAAGTTCCTTGATGGCCTTTTCTATCTCATCTTTGTACTTCTTGGGATGTCTGTACGGTGTGGTGATCATTGGTTTGGCCCCTTCTTCTAGCTCAATAATGTGCTCAAAACCTCTATCCGGTGGAACCCCTGGAGGAATAGGCCCAAACACCTTGTGGTGTTTGTCAAGAATTTCCTTAATTTCGGGAGTGTAATGAACCTTGCCCTGTTCATCCACACATGTCACAACCCTGCATTCGGCTGCATATACTATTTCATCTCTCCGAAAGATGGCTTCCATTCTCTTGGCTGTGACCACCTTTGCAGCATTCTATGTCATGCCCCGAAGCACTACCTTACGTCCACCCTCTTATGTGAATGTCATTTCCATCGTTTTGTAGTTGGTGGTGATAGGCCCTAATGTGCTGAGCCATTGAACTCCTAAGATGATGTTGGTATCCGGTAGATCCATGACATAGACGTCCTGTGTCAACTCATGCCTTCCCAAGGTAAGCTTTAGGCCTGGAATATATCTGTCACAAGGCATGGTGCTTCCTCCTGCAACCTCCACTTTGAATCCTTCAAATTCTACTGTGGGTATGTGTCTTCTCTTCAATAATGCTGCATCAATGAAGTTGTGGGAAGCTCCTCCATCAATCAGGATCGAGACTCTTTGTCCCTACAAGACCCCCCTCATTTGGAAAGTGTTATACTTGGGCACTCAACTGATAGATGCCAGGGTGGCCATACCATCATGTTCTATAATTTGTTCTTCTTCTGCTGCCTCAATGGTTTTTGCCTCCATGTTCTGTATCTGTCCAATCTCATCTTCTTCTTCGTTATCTGAGGTGACCTCAATGTAATGTACCTGTCCACGTCCCATGCACTTGTGGAAAGGATTCCATGGTTCCTTGCATGTGAAGCAAAGTTGCTTCCTTCTCAGTTCTCTTCTGGTGTTATCATCTATTCTGCCATGACCCCTATCATAACCCTTAGGGTCACATCCTCCTTGGTTTATTGGAGGCTTTTGATCTCTTCCACCATTGTTAAGAGGAGGTCTGGGTATGAATTTTGGTTTAGCAGCTGGACCCAAGTCCCTCGTCTTTCAAATGGCCTCATGTAGGTTAGTAGGCTTGAAGGCCTTTACCCAACCCTTCAAGGGTTCCATCAACCCTTCTATGAAAAGCATCATGAGTATGGTTGGAGACATATCTTGCAACATCACTGCCAACCTCTGGACTTCATCAATGTATGCTTCAGTCGTACCTGTTTGCTTGAGTTGGTTGAGCTCCCGGAAATGTAGCTCAGGATCTCCTTGGTCAAATCTGTCAATGAGCCTCTGAGTGAATTATTTATAGGATACAATCTAGTTGTGGTCGAGTGTGGTGAGCCCATGATACCACCAATCGTGTGCCTTGCCATCCAAGTACATAGTGGCAAACTTGATGGCCTCCATCTCTCTCATGGGGTTAAGCTGTAGGTAAGTATCCAGCTTCTGCACCCACGCTTGTGCTGTCATCTTAGTTGTACCATCAAAGTATGGAATCTCTATCTGCCCTGCCCTTCGGTCAAACTCAAAGCTGCCCCTATGGTTCGTCCTAGGTTGGTTTTGAACCTGAGTTGACAATACTGGTCTAGGGACATCTGTCTTTGCACTTTCATATCCAAGCTGTAGTATTCCATGGTACTCCTGGTTAATTGTTCCACAAAGTCTTCAACCTGTTCCTGTTGCCCTTGCTCATCTGTGAATGTGGGCATGTATGGTCTAAGGTTAGCTCTGCTACCTGAGTGTCGGCCTAGCTGTTCATCTGTGAACACTGGCATGTATGGCCTATGATTAGCCATGCTACACATCTGCCCATGGAATGTGCCACCTCCTAGACTTCCTTAAGATCCCGGTGCTTTATATGGGTTATATCTGACTTCCTCATGGGTTCCACCGGAACCCCCAGCCTCCTTATTCCCATACGTATCAGGATCCTTGCCTCGATGGGTTACTTGCATCAGAAGGTTAGTTATCCTAGTTTGGTTCTCGTTCATTTTTTGTAGATTCTCATCAACTTTCTTTAAGGTTTCAGAGATTTTGGCATGTCCCCTTCTGTTGGTTTCCTGATACTCATCCAACTATTGGACCAATGTGCTTTCTGTGCGGTTCATGTTTTGCTGGAACTTACCAAATTCAGCTACTAATAGAGCCAAGCCCCAAGGCTCATGGTCATCCCCTGACCCTTCCATTTCTGCCTCTGTTTCACTGTTGTTTTTCTTCCTCCGACCCATAACAATTCCACTGTACCTCTGCATGCGCCGATCTCTCCACAGGCTTGGAGGATCGATGCTCTAATACCACTGTAATGATCTCAAGCCAAATTTTTCACTTGGTATCACTAACTACTACTGATTTATTGTTATGCAGGTGTTTATTGAGTTATTAAGTGCATATAAGATTCATCCAACACATGAAGATCATAACATAATCAAGATATAGAAGCACAAACAAGATCTGACCTTTTTATTATGCAGAATCAATACAATAGATGGCCGATTTGGCATAAACATCAGATGGTCGTACAATCAATAGATATGAGCTGCTACAAAATGCTCTGCCGATACAAAAGAAGCCTCCAAAGGCTGAATAAGTAATGAAGACCAATACCCAGTAGATCTGGCTTTCAAACCCTCTCGCTGATGAGTGCCACACTCCAAGTGAAAACTGAAACCCTCGAGAATTCGACCTTGATGGCAAGATGCTCCAAATGAGCTCAAACTTGTCCCACTGATAGATCAGAGCAGTGGGGACTTCTTCCAGAAGTTTCAGGCCCAACTTCCAAGTGTAACCCCTTCAACTGATGAACCTCCTAAGGGAGTTGCGCCCTCCTGAAAAGTTGAAACCCCAATGCACTCATCCCTGTAGGAAAACAACTCCAAATGACTTGAAACTCTCCCAGAATGTAGATCGGGCTAAGAAAGTCCCGTGGATAAAGTTTCAGGACCAGATCACAAGCATATCTCTCTAGATCTGAGTTTTCTGAATCACAGGACGCCCCCTATGGCTCCAAGACGTCCCAATCTGCAGATAATGATATGAGAATGATAACCCTCCAGAAAAGTCCTCAAACTGATGAACATGCCCCTGCAAACAAAACCCAGGTGTCAGAATGGCCCCAGACCCTCTGGATAAGCTGGATCGAACCTCCCTCTAGATGATGGTGTGCCCTTGCTGGAATCACAAGAACAGTACGACCTGCTACCTTCTGAAGCACTAGATGGAGATGAATTGAGACTAGAATGGTGTGGAGGAGTCTTTCATCCCCGAGACCAAGCTGTGGAACAAGGTGAGTGGATATTTCACCACTGAGTTGCTCATAAGGGTTTGTACAGCAAAACCCCCAAACTGAATGCTCAAGAGCAATATAAAATGCTAATCCAAACCAGCATGAATAATAGGTGCGCCCCAGCCTCTTACTTATACCTTTTTCTTCTAATCCTCTGTTGAGTTAAGTTAACTCCTAGGGTTAATATTCTATTCTTCTGTTGAGTTATCTTTTACCTTTAATCCCTTTTCCTTTCTTAAGTCAACTTAAAAATATAACTTTTAGCTTCATTGACTTCCCCCTTCAGTGTAAGACTATGACCTAGTGGGGGTGCCCAGGCCACTGAGTCTCCTCTTCACCTCTCTAAGAGGTGGGGGACATTACATTACCCCATTGGATTCCCATCATCGCCTTGATCCTCATGATACCCTTCACCCATAACCCCTTTTCTATGTGGTCCCACCCATCCCTTTCCATTTTCCCCCTTCATCATGGCCCAGACCCGTAGCCAAGACTTAGAAGCCAACTTCAATTCCTTGTCCTCTACTTTCACAGAGACCCAACAGGAAGTGTGGTAGCTTAGTGCCAATATTGCCACCATCAATAAAAACATGCATTCCTCCATAAACGGAAAAATGGAAACCATCAAATAAGACATCTCTACCCAACTTGCATCCTTCACTAGCATGATCTACGCCAAGATGAATATCCCTGCAGACCTTACCTCATTTGACCCACCTTTGCACCCTGAAGGTGAAATTTCCTTCAATTCCCATACTTTTTAGTCCCATCACTTTCAGTGTGACCTACGCCTTCCGCGTGTGGATGTGAAAAAAGTTGATGGCTTAGATCCCACCGACTGGGTAACTCAAATGGAACATGATTTCTCTTTGTACAACATTATAAATTAGTTGGCCAAACTCCGATATGGTGTTCTCCATCTAGATCAAGAACATTGGCAATGGAGAAAAAATTCCCACCAAGGGTATGTGGCCTGGACACAATTTTTTGCAGAGCTTTACACTCACACCAACCATTTAGGTCGTTTGACAAAGTTGAAACAATTTGGCACAGTGGAAGACTTTATAGCTGCTTTTGAGCGATTGGATTTTCGCTTAGAGGGCATGTCTGATGCTTTTTTCCAAGAATGTTTTATCAGTGGCCTCAAGGATGAGATCTGTGCCCATGTCCTCATGGTTCTCCCTGAAAGTTGGGTGGAATCTACTAGAAGATCTAAGGAAGCACAACAAGTTGTATTTTCTCAAACCAGAAAAATATCCTTCATTCCTTGCCCTAAACCAACCACTCCCCCTCCTCCTTTCGCTCCACTAAAGATCCAGTAATTGATTCAGTCAGAAATGGTTAAACACCAACTCAAAGGGCCTTTGTTATAATTGTGATGACAAATATTTTCCTAGGCACAAGTGTAAGGAACAAAAGCTTTTTATGGCCATCTATGAGGACATTTCTGAAGAATATGTCGAGGCTCCCCCGATGGTTGAGTCACCTGAACCCATTGACATTACTCAACCTTCCGATCCTCTAGAAGTTGAACCGATCATTTCCCTTAATTATCTCACTGGCTTCTCTGCTCCCCAAACCCTCAAGCTAATTGGTTACAATAAGCATCAGAAGGTCATCATCCCAGTTGACAGTGGTAGCACCCATAATTTTATTCATCACCGCATTGCCTGAGAAACTAATTGTTATATTTGAGCAGTCAACAACTTTCAAATCATGATTGCCAATGGTAGGTCCATGAAATGTGGGGGGCGTTGTGAAAATGTGTGTCTCCAAATTGGTCAGTACCACATGAAATCTCATATGTTTGCTATTGACATGGGTGGTTGTGATATTGTCTTGGGTGTCGAATGACTAAGGACTCTGGGCCCCATTCTCATGGATTTTAAGGAATTAACCATGCAATTCAACTGGGAGGGCCAACAATATAAGTTACAAGGCATCACAACACGTTCCCCCTGAGATCATCAATTCCCATTACATGGAAAAGTTCCTAAAAAAAAGTCATTCCGACATTATTGCACAACTCCATTCCATTCATGCCACTAAGACACCCTCAGTGCCTCCTGACCTCCAATCCATCCTCTCCAAACATCAAGCTATTTTTTCCACTCCCTGGGGCCTTCCTCCTTCCCGTGGTGTTCATGATCATTCCATTCCCCTTGTCCTCGGAAGCCTTCCTCCCAATGTTTGTCCTTATCATCATCCCTTTGCCAAGAAAAATGAAATTGAGAAAATTGTTCAAGAATTGCTTGCCATAGGTGTTATCCGTCCTAGTACTAGCCCTTATTCTTCTCATGTAGCCATGGTACTTAAGAAAGAAGGCTCTTGGTGCATGTGTCTTGACTTTTGTGCCCTCAATAAACTCACCATCAAAAGACAAATTTCCCATTTCTATCATTGATGATCTCTTGGATGAATTAAGTGGTGCCCAGTTCTTTACTAAACTTGATATTCGTTCTGGATACCACCAGATACGTATGAAAGAGATTGACATCCCTAAGACTGCATTTCGAACTAATGAGGGACATTGTGAGTTCTTGGTCATGCCCTTTGGCTTGTGTAATGCTCCCTCCACTTTCCAAATTCTCATGAATAATGTATTTCGTCCTTTTCTCCGTCATTTGGTCTAAACTAAACTTGATCTTCGTTCTGGATACCACCAGATACATATGAAAGAGGCTGACATCCCTAAGACTGCATTTCAAACTCACGAGGGTCGCTGTGAGTTCTTGGTCATTACCTTTGGCTTGTGTAATGCTCCCTCCACTTTCCAAATCCTCATGAATAATGTATTCTGCCTTTTTCTCTATCCTTTTGTCTTTATTAAACTTGATATTCGTTCTAGCTAGCACCATATACGTATGAAAGAGGATGACATCCCTAAGATTGCATTTCAAACTCATGAGGGCCAATGTGAGTTCTTGGTCATGCCCTTTAGCTTGTGTAATGCACCCTCCACTTTCCAAATCCTCATGAATAATGTATTCCATCCTTTTCTCCGTCATTTTGTCTTAGTTTTCTTTTATGGTATTCTCATCTATAGTAAAACTTGGACAACCCATCTTGCTCATATGGATTGAGTTCTTCATCTACTCTCTCAACACCAAATTTTCCTCAAACAATCTAAATGTGCTTTTGGAGCCTCAAAAGTCTAGTACTTGGGTCATATTGTTGGCAAGGCAGGTATCAGGGTGGATCCTAAGAAGATTGAAGCCATGCAGGATTGGCCTCGCCCTAAGACTCTCAAAATCTTGTGTGCTTTTCTAGGCTTAACATGTTATTATCGCAAGTTTGTTAAGAATTATGGAAAGATTGTGGCGCCTCTCACTGCTCTCCTTAAAAATAATTCTTTCACTTGGACTCCAACAACTGATCAAGCCTTTCAAGCCTTGAAAGCGACTATGTGCACCACTCCTGTCTTGGCCCTTCCTGACTTCACAAAGACCTTTGTCCTGGAATGTGATGCTTATGGGAGAGGAATTGGAGCAATCCTTATGCAAGATGGCTGGCCTTTGGCCTTTATCAACAAACAACTGTCATAGCGACATTTGGGCCAATCAATCTATGAAAAGGAAATGTTGGCTATTCTGCATGCAATGGACCTCTGGCCTCAAGTATTTTCTGGAGCAAAGTCCTTCATCCCTGGAGCAACAAAAATGGGTGACTAAGCTATTTGGATATGATTATGAGATCATTTAAAAGAAAGGCAAAGACAATGTGGTTGTTGACACTCTTTCAAGAAAATATGAAGATGAAGGGCCCCCTTTTTCTCTCTCCTTCATTGTAACAGATTGGCTCCAAGCTGTTCGCCAAGAATGGCTATAAGATCCCAAAATTTCGCATTTGATCCAACAATTGCAAGCCAATTCTCCAGTTTCCCCAGGGTACTCTTGGCACAATGATGAGCTTCGCTACAAAGGTCGTCTATATTTAAGTAAATAGTCACAACTTCAATTCACGGTGCTTTCTGAGCTTCATGCTGCACCCACAACGGGGCACTCAGGGTTTACCAAAACCTATGACCAGGTCGAACGTTCTTTTTTCTGGGATGGTATGAAACATGATGTTTGCACTTTTGTGGCAGAATGTGATGTTTGTCTATGCAACAAGGGAAAAACAATCAAAGCTCCTGACACACTACAACCGTTGTTGATTCCACCCGCTATTTGGAGGGATATCTCTATAGATTTCATTATTGGATTACATAATCAGGTAATAAATCAATCATCATGGTGGTAGTTGATTGTATTTCCAAGTATGCTCATTTCTGTGCTCTTCAACACCCATTTACCACCTCCACTGTGGCTCAACTTTTCACGGATCATGTCTTCAAGCTTCATGGCATGCCTCCTTCTATTGTTTCTGATCGAGATTCCACTTTCACCAGCAATTTTTGGCAAGAACTGTTCAGGCTACAAGGCACCCAATTGCATTTCAGCACTGCCTATCATCCCCGGACTGATGGTCAAACTGAAGTTGTCAACAAGTGTTTGGAAGCATATTTGAGGTGTTTTGCATCTGAAAGACAAAATTAGTGGGCTCAATGGTTACCACTAGTTGAATGGTGGTATAACACTTCTTACCATACAACTACTCGCATGACTCATTTTGAAGCAATATATGGACAAAAGCCACCTTCAATTCTCTCATACATGCCTGGTGTCTCAAATGTCCAGGCGGTTGACCAAACTCTTATAGTTTGTGAGGCTATTCTCCGTACCCTAAAAAATAATTTGGTCATGGCTCAGAATCACATGAAGCAACAAGCAGATCAAGGTCACTCTGAATGTCAATTTGTTGAAGGAGACCATGTGTTTCTTTGACTGCAACCTTATAAACATACTTCACTCAAGGCCGAACATTGTCAGAAATTGACGCCCAAATTTTGTGGTCCTTATACAGTTCTCAAGCGCGTGGGACATGTGGCCTATCAGTTAGCTTTGCCCAATCATTCTAAGATCCATCATGTTTTTCATGTCTCCTTCTTAAAGAAGGTGATTGGAACTAAGTGCCAAACTCAAACCAGCCTCCCGAGTTGGATGAAGAAGGCTCCATCTGGTTGCAACCACAAGCAGTCTTGGACTAATGTGAGCGTCGTCTCCGTCAGCACACCATCAAGGAAGTGTTAGTACAGTGGAAAGATACAACTCCAGCAGATGCCAGCTGGGAGCTAGCTACCATTATGCAACAATTTCCTCGTCTCAAGCTTTGAGGACACGACTGTTTTTTAAGGGGGAGGGAATGTTAGGGACCTAACCTCCCTAACCCCTCATGCGGATAGAATAATATATTTTCCATGTAATAAAGGTCAGTATTAATAAGGCCTAATAATAAGGAAGAATAAGTCAAATGTAAGAAGACCTAATAGAAGCTTCTGCTTCTAGACGATCTTCCTCTAGATTGTTCTTTTGGTCGATAGATTTAGTATAAATAGGAGTCAAGGGCATGATAAGTTTTGTTTTGAAGATTACTGTAATAGAGCTCTGCTCTGTTGGAGGTTTCCCCCTTGAAGAGGCAAGTGAACATTGCTATCATTAATAAAGGTGCTCTTTCTGGTGTTATCTGATATTGATCTGGTTATATCATTGTTGTTCTGCCATTGCTTGCTAAATATTTATGTTTTGCACACTATACTATATCTAAAATATTGCATGGGAAGACAAAAGTAGTCAACAAGACTTTGGTGCAACTTTTGAGGGGTTACAATCAGAAGCATCCAAAGACTTGGGATGAACATTTGATCTATATGCAACACTCTTATACATAACAGTTCACACTTCTACTGGTAAGTCACCTTTTGAAACTTGCTTTGGGTATTTGCCACCTTCACCCTTAGATGTTGTATATGGACAACAGGAGGAGTGAGGGAGGACCTCACAAGAGATGCATTAAAAGTAGAAAAAATTGCTGAGAATATTAGGGAGATCCATTTGCAAGTACATGAGACACTTAAGAAGTCACAAGAAAAGTACAAGCTAGACATGACCAACACAAAACAAAGAAAACATTTAGAGTGGGAGACAGAGTATGGTTACAACTGAATAAGGAAAGGCTACATGGTCCTGGTAAGAAGATCAAGGCTCTACGGTATGGTCCTTTTGAGGCATTGGAAAAAGTGGGAAATAATGCCTACAGATTCAGTCTACCCCCATACATGAACATTTACTCAATAGTGAATGTGGAGAATATCAAACTCTATGAGCCCTCCATGTTGAATCAGGAGGAGGAGCAAGTCCTACCTTTGATAGGGGATTTAGCACCAGATGCTCAGGCAGAGTTGGAAGAAGACACAACTTTGTATAAGCGGATCAAAACTACAAGACATGGGCAACATGAGCTTTGGCAGATTGGGTTGAAAGGACAATTTCCAGGCAAAGCAAAGTGGTACTCCATGGAGAAGGTAGAGGAAAAATTTCCTCACCTCATTTAGTAAATATTTTGGGGACCAAAAGCCTCCCTAAATGGGAAGGTATGATATGGATTGGATTATTATATTATTTGTCATCTATATCACTACTTTTTCGGTGGAAAATTGGAGGAATCAACTTGCAGGGCCATTTCGATGGCTGGTTCAAATTTGGAAATTTGGGTCCAAAAAACAGTCAGAAATATTCTGGAGCCATTTTGAGGCATCAAACAACCTTTTCTTTGGTCCAAACCTTACTATGGAGGAAGAATCTAAATTCTACACGTCGATACCTTTCCAACGACACAGACCGTTCGTCAATCAGAGTTAGTATGAGAAAGTTATGCCTCCCACAAGTTGACCTGACATATTGATCACCATGGTGTGAGTGGATGCCACGTCAGCCTCCATTACTTAGACATGTGGGGCTAGCCACATAGTGGATTTTCTAAGAACATTCTAGAAAGTCCAAAACCTTATCACAATTGAAGGTTGAGGAAGTAAAAAACCTATCCCTAGATGGCTATCGGGCTATGTTAAAAACCGGGCCAGTAAGAGGAGAAGGTGTTCCATTCTTTTGCATTGTATCTTGTTCCATAACTAAGCAAAACATCAAAGAGTGGTATTTTGTGAGCATAACAGAGGGGGAGAAATTCTGTAGCAACCATATAGGCCACAATTCAAAGACAACTCCACAGAGAGTGCCTCTTTCTTTGTACTTGCATCATTTCTATACCAGAGAAACAAGAGCACAACTACCTCACTTTCTAGTTGGGTTTTCTTCTGTATTGGGTTTCCCATGTCATATCTTGTGTATATTTGTGGATGGTGTGAATGTGTTTTACTATTCTCTATTGAAAACATTTTTTCTTTTTATCGGTAACTAAATATTATGGAGATCTAAAGGAAATTAACCTTCATAGTAAAGATTTCAGTATTTTATCAGCTATGTTGTGACACACTGTTCTAGTGGAATATCTACGACAGTTTACAGATCAATCATTATCACATATGACAAAAGTAACTATTTGTACTTGAGATTTAATTGATCAATAAGATTATTCTCTCTTCCCACCAAAATCTATTGTTTGGATCTTGTTCATTGATATGCATCAAGCTTTGATTGAATCATTGATAGATATCAGGGGCTTCTACTTTCTCTAACATCACATAGTTAAGGTTTTTTATTTTGTAGAGAGGAAAGGTGTTTGTTCATTATTTATAGCACCGGGACCATTCTTGGAGAACTATTTGATGTTGGAAAGTCATTGTCCTCCTTTTGCTCCTTTAGCTCAAAGCACAACTAATTGAAAACCTTAGAACGATTCACAAGCTCTGTTCTATCTCTCGCTCCTTTAAATCCCCAGGTTCTAGTTTTTATTTTAAATGGGAACCCGACTTTTTACAAATGGTAAACCCATAAATAAGCTCTACCCATCCTCACACACTTAAGTGAAGAATAGGTTTTACTGGTACCTTGCCAATGCCATATAATAATTTGTTTGAAGGCTACTCCAACAATACCCAATATAATCAATAGCCTCATTTGGTGAACCCCATGTATGGGAGGAGCATGTCTACCTAGATTTGAACCTATATCATTGTGACAACAACCACTCCAAATTATCACTAGACCACAATGCAACAAACTAACCATCAATTCTAGTTGTAATAAAATGCTAAGAATAATTGCTTGTTGTGAGAAAGTAGATTAAAGCTTTTACTTAATTTGCACTAATAACTATCATTGAAGCTTATCTAGTCATCCTTTTACTAGATTTACCTATACACATTGGGTGTGGTAAGTAAGAACGCAATACATTTTCAGGGAGCACAATAAAGAGGCAGATCAGCTGTCCAAACAGGCATTGAAGGAGCCCAAGGGTAGACTGACAGTCTATCATTTGGAAAATGGGCAAGAAAGCAACAAAACCCATCTTAATATCTTTGAGAATTAAGCTTGTCGGGGTTGCTTTGTATGTTTTCTGATGTTATTGCAAAAAAACATCTTACACAAGCTAGGGTAATTAGCAAGTAAATTTCAGTGGAGGGAGTTTATCTCCGGTTTGCCTTCTCGGCAGTAAGCATTGTTCATTGTTCATGGCACTGATCCTTGTCTGTATCTTGCAATATCGATATAAATTTGTAAAAAAAATTATACCTAATATAATTTTGAGAGATTTTTCTATTGGAAAAGTAAGAACGTAATACTACGGTGTGGTAAGTAAGAACACAATTTAAAGTAATTGACGACTAAATTTTAATATTTGATATTTACAATTCCGTAAATCCAAAATCATTTTTTAATATTTGATATTTACAATTCCGTAAATCCAAAATCATTTTTGTAGAATATCAGGGTAAAATAATCGGTTTCTTTCGTGTGATTTTAACCTGCCGGTGAAGGGCAAATTCGTAAAACGTGTAGTTTACTGATATTCCTTTGGCCATGTAGTCGTTAGGATATACGCGGTTAGGGTTGGGGTTTAACCGAAGTTTTAGGGTTTTATCATTTTATAAGCCTCCGGGGTTCCTAAGTCTTCATTGTGAAATGCAGTAGTCTTAGGGATTGTGAGATGCAGTAGTCTTAGGGATTTTTTTCGTGTGCACGGTTGCGGTGATGATTTTAAGATTTCAAGCTCAACAGAACGGATTGCAGCTCCTATGGGAGTTGTATGTCGACTACTCCGCTGAACTGAGCAACCCTTTCTTTGCCTTTCTCAATTGATTTTGTTTTTCATTTGTGTGTTTGAAAATCTCTCTTTCTATTTTCCATTTGAGTGCTTTAATCTCTATTTTCATAGATTATGGGTCGTTCGGCAAGGTAGCGGCGAGGATTCAGATTTTGCGCCTCTTAATGATGTCTGGAGCAATTTCTGGTAGATTCGAGCCTAGATCGCTAGCTAACTGTTTGTTTTTTGGGAGTGTTTATAGAAATTTTTAACTCCTGTTTCTTAAAGATTATGAAGGAAAAGCAGCAATGATGATATTAAGCTCCCTCTTCTGATCCCAGTGAGGAGAATGCTGGCATGAATCGAACCTAATTTACAGCCAACTCTGAGCTGCCTTTGTATCAATTTTGTGTTTTTGTGCTGGGGCTAAAATATGGGTATTTCATGGGCTGTGCATGTATACTGGGCACGGTGTCCATGTAAGTAATATATGATTTCTAGTTTGAACATGTTGCAATAGTGATGCATTATTGTGCTGCGGGTTTTGGGTTAATATGGATGCATTAATTATTGTGCTGCGGATTTTGGGTTGACATGGATGCATTAATTATTCTGCTGTGGATTTTGGGTTAATAGGGGTGTATTATTCTGCCGTGGATTTTGGGTTAATGGAGTCTTTTTCATTTTGTTTGAATAACCTTCCATGCAGTTACAGTTTTATTAGAGAGAAACAAACTCATCTATGAGGTTTCCCCTCCTCGGTTTCTGGATGGAGGATAGAGTATTAGATGGAGGATTTACAGTTTTATTAGAGAGAAACAAACTCATATGAAATAAAGAAAGAAGTTATGCGTTTTCCCCTTAATAAAGATGCGTTTTCCCCTTAGCACCTTCCTTCCCTTGATTCAATGAAGACGTTTAAACCTAAAGTTAGATATATAGTGATACCGCTAGGCAGAGATTCGACAATATGTTCAAGGCTGTCATTTTTTTGTAATTTCTTTCACAAATTACAGGATACAGGATGATATATACATATTTTTTCCTTGTAATTGGTAGAAACTTTTGGGTACTTCCCTCTTTGAGGATGGTATGATCTAAAACAAACCTAGGTAAAATAAATCTAGAGTATTTAGAGACAATAGTATTCAGACAATAGTATTCAGAGATAATAGGGTTCAAAGTCATTATAACAATATATTTGTTATATCATTATAACAAATATACTTGTCATGTTACGAGGTCAACGTGTCACTTACAAGAGGTCATCTTGTCACTTACAAGAATTGAACTTAGGTGAGAAGGTCAACTTGTCACTTATAAGAATTGAACCTGGGTGAGGAGGTAAACATATCACTTATAAGAATTGAACCTGAATGAGGAATTGAACCTGAGCGAGGAGGATGAGAATCCCAATTGACATTCGCTCTGCCAATTTCACTCACCAACCCATTTCTACCTGATCCTTCTCATTCCACCTCTATCCGAGCCTTCTCTATTATTATCCTTGATTTCCATTAAAAAATTCATACCACCTCTATCCGAGCCTTCTCTATTATTATCCTTGATTTCCATAAAAAAAATCATACCACCTCCGAGCCTTTTCTATTATCTGAGTAATCAAGATGTTGTGCAGGTTTTCCTTCCCCGCTTTCCCTGCTCATCAATCTGATCTTTTTGTGTCATCTTCTTTGAACTGTAGGGAAATCTGTAAATTCTTGTGTTTAATTCAGGCACTCTCCTCAATCCTGCCGCCAGTGTTGTTAGAATGTATTTAGGTTTCAATCCTCCTGCAAAATTGAAAGGGGTTCCAGCCTAATCCTCCTCAACTGTGCCATCCGTGGGGAGATCATTTTTATTTATCTGTCGTGTCGCTTGGATCGATATGGTTGTTTATTAATTGTTGGTAACCGATATCCCAAAGTATGGGTGTATTTTTCCTGGGGGTTCCGAGTCCTTGTTTCTATGCCCTTGAATTGTTCTTTTATAATCTTTGTGATTAGTTCCAGGAAAACCAGATTGCTTGTATTTTTCCTCGGGGTTCCGAGTTCTTATTTCTATGCCCTTGAATTGTTCTTTTATAATCTTTGTGATTAGTTCCAGGAAAACCAGATTGCTTTCCCCGCATATATCTACACCCACGGCGATATCCATATGTATTTTTCCCGGTTTCCGAGTCTTTGTTTCTAGGTCCTTAACTTGATATTATAATCTTTGTTTTTAGTTCCTTAAATTGATATTTTATAATCTTTGTGATTAGTTGCAGGAAAACCTGATTGTTTTTCTACGTATATCTACGCGACGATACCCAGAACTTCAAAGTAGTGTAGTTTTCTTGCAATCTTTTGTGTTTTGAGTTCTTGTTTCTCTTATAATCTTTGAGATTAGTTGCAGGAAAGTTTGATATTCAACACCACCAGTTCTCTTGCTTCCAATTGGTTCCAGTTAGGGAGGTATTACAATCATTGTATTTGATATGTTGAGTATTGTACTTTTAGGTTTTATTCTTGAGTAACCTAAAAACAGGATTGACAGTTTCAATTCATTTTGGGTGTTGATACCACTACTAGTGATTACTTTTGAAAAATTTGAAATAAAAGAAAAAAAATCTTCCAATGGTACCACTTGGATTGATCCTTAGTAGAAATCAATCAATCACTTTGTGAAAATAATAACTTTATAAATTGTGCTTGTTACAGGACAATACTTACATATCCAACATAATAAGTATACTTATATATATTTTTTCATATATATTTTTGGGCATGTATATTTTTTGGGGTGTATGATTATCTCTCATTCTTATATTATTCTTTTTAATTATTTAATGGGTCTATTTATTATCCACCGTCTTATATTATTTTTTTTAATTATTTAATGGGTTTATTTATTATCCACCATTTACCAAGTGAATCTTATTCTGTGATTATGGCCACTTTATATTAATTAATACTTCTGTAAATACTAATATTATATTATTTATCCTTCTCATATATTACAAACTATGAGTAAGATTACTATACATTACAAACTATGAATGAGGGTAAATTCATGAATTTGATGAGGTAATCTACATTTGAGCTTGTTTTACAAAGTATCTATTGCTATTCCAAACCCTCCTTCACATATTGCCCATCAATTTGATTATAAGCGTAGTTATTGCATATGAAAAATGATGCATAAAAAATTGTAATCTAGAGAAGCCATTATATAGGGCAAATAGGCAGTGAATTTACATTTGGTTTTTATGATTAACACATAAATGAGATGCTAAACTATTTGCGAGGTGGATAGCATTTATTTATTTATTTCCAAATAAAAGGTTGTATTAATTTTTATTTCACATACAAATATGTATAGATGCATTTAGTAACATCCAAAAGAGGGCACTCTTGCTTTTGGCCGTGATCGTATTCTTGGAATGGACGATGCAGCTACATTATCCCGGCAGCCGATAGCACATCTTCATTCAAAAAATTTCTAGTACTTGTATCGAGTCCGTGACACCTCCAGATCGGATTTTCTGCCTGATAGCTGGATTACCAGCGCATCACTCGCGGCCTATAGCACATCTTTATTCAAAAAATTTCTAGTACTTATATCGAATCCGTGACACCCCCAGATCGGATTTTCTGCCTGATAGCTGGATTACCAGCGCATCACTCGCGGCCTCAACACAGAGTTATCACGCGACTGGAACAATTTTTGCTCGACCTTCACTCATTTGGGAATACATCTATCAGAATCGGAAGATCTTCTCCAGTGGTCGGGGGGCATTCTCACTGTACAAAATGTGTATGCAGCCATCTCAAATTTGCAAGGGCACACAAATGTCGGAGGATGAAGAAAACACTTATGGTCCTGGCACATTCTGCCCAAGACCATATACTTCACCTGGTTATTGACTGCTTATAGGGACATCCTCCTAAAAAAGGGTTGGTTTGGGTCAAACTATTGCCACCTTTGCCACTTTCATTCTGAAACTGCTGATCACCTATTTTACAAGTGCATTTTTACTAGACAGGTATGGGAGAAAATTGCATTGGTTCTAAATCTCCAATCCATTTGGGATGGGAACACGCTCTCGGACTGTTTTGACTCTTGGGCACAAAGGGAACACAATCTTTTGCATTTTCCATTTCTAATCTGTTGGACCATCTGGCTGGAAAGGAATAAAACTATTTTTGAAAATGGAACTCCTTCCACAAGTGCAACAACTTACAAAGCTCTTTGAATTTTTAACTTTTGGAATGATTCTCACATTAGCAAGCCAAGACTCCTGCAGGATGGTTCGATGGAGCAGCGCTTTCAAATGGATCTCGAATGATTCTCACACTATTAAGCCAAGACTCCTACAGGATGATTCGATGGAGCAGCGCTTTCAAATGGATCTCATAGTTGAGCTGGAGAGTTAATCAAAATCTTGTAAAAAATTTTTTACAAATGGACTTTCCATTGTGGCCCGAGCACCAATACTAGGGCATAACTTTTGGGTGCCTAGGCCACGTTATACTTGGCCTCTAGACTGCACATTGAAGTTCTCCAGGTACTTGGAGATTTCAGAATTGTTATTGAGTGGTTGAGCAATATGGACGATCTACAAGCTATCGCTCTCTGGGCTTGGAAGGATAGTATTAGGCTTCTACAGCACACTTTCAAAAAACTCAGCTACAATCACATTTATTGCAAGCACAACAAATCTACTGATCAACTTTCAAAAGCATTACTCCAGAAAAAAGTGGAAATCCTATCTTACAACCTTTGAATAGATGGCCATGAGGGCCCTCCCCTCCCCTCCCCTCTTTCTAACACTTTTTTAAGATCAGTTTTCCTCTTTCTTCAGTGAACTTTCTCTATATGAAAGTTTATAGTTTTCTTTTGGTCTCAGAAATCTCTCTTTACTTCTGAAAAATATTTTTTTGCCAGCTCTCTCTCAATCACCTAGCAGCATTCTCCTTTTTTTTTTCTATAGATGAAAGAAAGAGATTCTCTGTAGCTGCGATTGTAACCTTCTATTTTGAAAACAATAATATATAATTGAACCTTCTGTTTTGAAAACATATAATATATAATTGAAATTTTTTCTCTATGGCAAATGTGATTGTCAATATCCATATGTTCATACTGGGAAATAATTCATATATATATAAACATTTTAACCCAAAGTTCATACTTGGAAAAAAAACATACATCTAAAACAAAGTTAAAAAAAAACATCCAAAAATAAGTATCCATAAGTTAAATGTGATAGTCAAGAAAGAAAGAAAGAAAGAAAGAAAGAAAGAAATAAATATATATATATATAAAAGCATTTAAACCCAATACTTAAAAAGAACATACATCCAAAGCAAAGTTAAATAAAAAACATAAAAAAAATATCTATAAGTTGAATGTGATTGTCAATATCCAGAATATATATGCATTTTAACCCAATACTTAAAAAAACATATATCTAAAGCAAAGTTAAATAAAGATGTCATAAAATTCTAAATATTCAACCCCCAATTTTGCTTTAAAGGGAGATTAGTAACCTCTTCCACTTTGATGTTGGTTATCTTCATTGATCCATATATGGATTCCATTGTTTCTTTTCCTTAGCTAAGGCTAGCTACAACATTGTGTTTCTTGAAAATGTGAAGAAATAAATCTTTTTTCTTGTTGATTCTTTTTGAGTAGTTTAGAATTTATGTTGTCCTAATAGTATGGTTGGGATTTGTGCATAATGTGGGTGTTATGGTGTGTTTTATGTGAGATGGGACCCTATAATGCATACATAATGGTAATGGTGGGTGTTATGGTATGTTTTGTATATGAGATGTGACCATGTTTGTTTATAAGGATTATGCATTTGTGGTAGACCTTTAGCTAATCTTGTTTGTTTGGGCTTTGGGTAATGTAGAATTTGTGCTAACCTAATAATATGGTAGGGTTTGTGCCTAATGTGGGTGTTATGGTGTGGTGTATGTGAGGTGAGACCTCATAATTCATTCCTTTTGGCTATATGCATAATTTGGGTGCTCTGGTATGTGTTGTACATGAGATGAGGCTTCATCTATGCATATGGTGTATGGATTTGGGGTAGACCTTTGGTGGCTTTAGGTCCTTGATGAACTGGATTTTATGCATAACATTGACCTAATGATGCACACATGGACCATAATGTTGATCTAATGGTATGGCTAGGATTTTTGCATAATGTGGGTGTTATGGTGTGTGTTGTATGAATATTTGTTGGTAATATCTGGCTATAAGCATAATGTGGATGCTATGGTGTCTTGTACATGAGATGGGGCCTCTTTTTTGCATATGGTTTATGGATTTAGGGTGGACTCTTGTAGCTTTAGGTCCTTGACCTTGAGTGGTTTTAGGTTTTCAATGAACTAGATTTTCCTCATAATGTGGGATATTATGGTATGTGTTGTATGTGAGTTGGGATAGGACTAGTATTGATGCAAAATCGACACCCGTATTGAGAGCATGAAGTTAAGGAGATGTCGGCTATCATGCATACATTGGCTAAGTTCAGGCAATACTTGGTAGGAGGATGCTTCATGGTTAGGTCTAACCACAACAACTTGTGATACTGAACTCCATTCTCTTGGTGGAATACTCCAAGAATACCTTTGCTTGTGAGTTGATGGAGGGCAATATTCAGGATGACAGGTATAGGGTAGTGGATCACATCATCTACTACAAAGCTAGGTTCTATCTTTTCCCTGAGTCCACACTAAAGGATAAGATTTTGAGTGTTGTACATGATGCACAACTGGCAGGGCACCACAGGTATTTGAAGACCTATAGGTAGGTAAGGGAGAGATTCTCATGGAAGGGTCTCAAGGAGGACATACTTTGCCATGTGAGGGAATGAATGACTTGCCAACAAAACAAGTTAGAGTTCACACACCCTGCAACACTGCTTCAACCATTGTCGATTCCGGAGCAGAAGTGGGATAACATTTCCATTTACTTCATCACAGGATAACCAAAGGTGCACGACAGGCACTGTATCTACGTGGTAGTGGACATATTGACTAATTATGCACACATATTTGCTATTCCTACAGAGTATAGTGCATCTTAGGTAGCAAATCTGTGCTTCATGGAAGTGTTCAGACTCCATGGTCTTTTGAGGAACATAATAAGTGATCGGGATAACAAGCTTCTTAGTGCATTTTGGTAGGAGTTGTTTAGGTTATACGGGACAGGTTTGACACCTAGCACTAACTATCACCCCTAGACAGAATTATAGACCGAGATAGTAAACAAATGAATCGAGGGGTACCTAAGGAACTATGTGTTAGCGCAACACACGCATGGATAAAGTGGTTGCATCTCAAGGAGCATTGCTACAACACCACTCATCATATGTCCATCGTGATGAGCCCCTTTAGGGCATTTTTATGGCTATGATGCTCCATCTCTTGTGGATTTGGCGTTTGGGGAGGGTCGAGCTCCCAAGACCAAAGATCAGTTGCAGTAAAGCTAGGACATCTTGAGAATCTTGAAGGAGAGTTTGCAGGTCACTTAGAATCAACATAAGATGTATGAAGATATGCACATGGTAGAACACAACTTTGAGGTTAGAGATCTAGTCTTTATCAGGCTGCAACCTTATAAACAATCGTCGCTGAAAAAGAGTGGTGCAGAGAAGTTGAAGCCTCATTTTTATGGACCCTACAGAGAAGTCAGGACAATTGGGGAAGTAGCATATTAACTAGATCTACTAGAGGGTAGCAAGATCCATAACACTTTCCATGTATCCTGCCTCAAGAAGGCATTGGGACAATAGGTCATTGCTTCGACAGATCTTTCTCCACTTGATGAGGAAGGACAGTTGGTTCTAGCTCTCGAGAGGATTATTGATGTTAGGGAACAAAGACAGAGGAGCAAGGTCATTCAAGAGTACTTGGTTGTGTATGGAGATGATTGCCCACAACATATGCTACCTGGGAAGGAGAACAGATCTTACAACACCCTAATATGGAGTTGCTTAAGGACAAACAATCTTGGGAATGGAGGATTGTAATGTTCCATTCTAATTGATTGTGACGGAGGATGACGCAATAGCCTATACAACTCACATAGGCTATAGTCAACAAGGATAAAAGGGAGTCAAGGAGGTTTATTTGGTGTCACTAGGTAAGAAGAATGACAAATAAGTCACATTAAATAAAATAAATAATTTATTTTTAAATGGAATTGGATTGAAAGTAAAGTAAATATTTGATTTGGTCAAAAAGAGGGGAAAGATCTAGAAGGCCCGAAGGAAGGATAAATAGAGGGGTAGCCCTTCTATTTGGCATTATGATTTGATATCTTATTTGAGTGCTCTTGTAGCCAACACTTTTGTTGGGGTTTTGGGCAAAACCCTTCTACTACAGGTTTAGTTTCAGTGGTGCAATATCCACCCTAGCTAGATAAGGAGGAGGATCCACTCGAGATCATCATTTTAATCTATTGCTCTATGTTATCATATTGGAGCAAGATTGAAGGTTTATTAGTGATGCAATGGATTGACGAAGCTTTACGAGGGAGGTCGTACTTTGATTTTGCAGAAGCGCAGACGGTTTATGGGAAACCCTATCTTGAGTAACCCCCGCGGGTTGAACGTAAGCTGTCACGCGAGGCCCTACCTATTATCTCGCCTTGTTCCATGAGGACCTCTGCGATCTGAAGCATAAAACTAGTTACGTGCAATCGAATTATCACAAGAGGTGTTAGCGAGCAGATCAATGCAACAAATGGATGTGAAAACAACATTTCTCAATGGAGATCTAGAGGAGGAGGTTTACATGAAACAACCTGAAGGATTCCCCTCTAGTGATGGTGAACAATTGGTTTGCAAACTCAAGAAATCCTTATACGGTTTAAAACAAGCATCCCGCCAATGGTATTTGAAATTCCATAATGTAATTTCTTCTTTCAGTTTTGTAGAAAACATTATGGATCAATGTATATACCTGAAAGTTAATGGGAGTGAAATTTGTTTTCTTGTTTTATATGTTGATGACATTTTGCTAGCAACCAATGATAAGGGTTTGTTGCATGAGGTGAAACAATTCCTCTCTAAAAATTTCGATATGAAGGATATGGGTGAGGCATCTTATGTCATTGGCATTAAGATCCATAGAGACAGATTTCGAGGCATCTTAGGTCTGTCTCAGGAAACCTATATTAATAAAATTTTAGAGAGATTTCGGATGAAGGATTGTTCACCAAGTATAGCTCCCATTGTGAAGGGTGATAGGTTCAATTTGAACCAATGCTCGAAGAACGACTTTGAAAGGGAACAAATGAAGAACATTCCATATGCTTCTGCTGTCAGAAGCCTAATGTATGCTCAGGTCTGCACAAGACCCGACATTGCATTTGTTGTGGGAATGTTGGGATGATATCAGAGTAATCCAGGTATAGACCACTGGAGAGCTGCAAAAAAAGTAACGAGGTACCTTCAAGGAACCAAAAACTACATGCTTATGTATAGACGGACGGACAATTTGGAAGTAATTGGCTACTCAGATTTTGACTTTGCTGGATGTGTTGATTCACGCAAATCAACATCGAGATACACTTTTATGATGGCYGGTGGAGCTGTATCATGGAGGAGTGCCATGCAGACCTTGATTGCCACTTCCACTATGGAAGCTGAGTTCGTCTCCTGTTTTGAGGCTACTTTACATGGTGTATGGCTTAAGAGTTTCATTTCTGGGCTTAGAATTATGGATTCTATCTCCAAGCCATTGAGAATGTATTGTGCAATTCAGCTGCTGTTTTTATGGTTAAAAACAACAAAAGTGGGAGTCGAAATAAACACATCGACATTAAGTATTTAGCCATAAGGGAACGTGTTAAAGAAAAGAAAGTGGTCATTGAGCACGTCAAGACTGAATTGGTGATCGCTGATCCTTTGACTAAGGGCATGCCATCGTTTAAATTCAAGGAGCATGTAATGAATATGGGACTTGGTTCCATTATGTAGTTTCTCATTGTATGGACAATGTTATTTTAATGAAATTCTTAATTATTGTGATGTTTTCCTCATATTTATGTGCACCTTAATTTGATTTGAAAGAATTCATCTGTGTAGGACCAAGAATAAACATAAGGTTTATTCATTAAGAAATTGTTGCCACATAAATTATAAAAGAAATAAATACATAGTAATACATGGAAGATAATACTCGTCATAAGAGGACTTATCGCCATGATTCATGTATCTATTACTTAATACAGATTATCAATAGG
>JASDQU010103116.1:107664-154908 GCA_032191745.1 Picea mariana
ATGCATACTCCATCACTAGTTGGTCTTTCCAATAAATTGCTATCCCTGTTATGGCAAGGATGGATGGTCTCCTGGATAAGGCATTTGCCACCACATTGTTCTTTCCTTTGACAAAATCAATGTTGAAATCATAGGCCTGTATTCTGCTTACCCATTTTTGTTGCCTCTCATTCAAGTCCTTCTGTTCCAACAAGTATTTGAGACTGTTATGATCTGACTTGAAAAAAAATCGAGCACCTACCAAGTATTGCCATAATTTGGCTAGTGCATGCATGATAGCTAGCATTTATTTATCATAAATTTTATAGAGTAGCTCAGGACCCCAAAGTTTTCGGTTCTCATAGGCGAGAGGGTGCCTCTTCTGCATCAGTACAGCCCCTATTCCTTCCTCAGATGCATCACACTCCAAGGTAAATGGAAGGATAAAATCTGGAAGGGCTAAGACTGGGCACATACTCATTACCTTCTTCATCTTATCCATTATTTTTTGAGCCTCCTCGTCCCACTTGAATGCTCCCTTCTTAGTCATATTGGTCAAGGGTGCACATAATTGATAGAACCCCTTGACAAACTTCCTATAATATGAGCACATTCCCAGAAATCCTCTCAATTCTGTGAGTGTCTTAGGAGTGGGGCATTCCATGATGGCTTCAATTTTCTCCTAATGCACTTGTACTCCCTTTTCTCCGATAATGTGTCCTAGATAAAGGACCTCTATCATTCCAAACTCACATTTGGACTCCTTAGCATATAGCGACTATTCTTCCATAATTGACAAAATCTGGTCCAAAATGCTTAAGATGCTCCTCCCACGTCCTGTTGTAGATAAGCAAGTCATCAAAGAATACTAACAGGTGCTTCCTTAGCTGCTTGTTGAATACATGGTTCATACATGACTAGAACGTAGCAGGGGCATTGGTTAACGCAAAGGGCATCACCATAAACTCATAATTACCGTAGTGACATCTAAAAGTTGTTTTTGAGATGTCTTCCTCCCTCATCTTGATTTGATGGTAGCCAGAATGAAGGTCAATCTTGGTGAAGTAGATGACCCCATTCAATTCGTCCAACAGTTCATCAATCCTTGGTATTGGGTACCTGTTTTTTATGTTCTTTTTATTCAAGGCCCTAAATTCAATGCACATCCTCATAGTGCCATCCTTCTTCTTCACCAACACTACTGAAGAAGAAAAAGGATTACTGTTGGGCCAGATGTGTGCCATGTCCAGAAGTTCCTTGATGGCCTTTTCTATCTTGTCTTTGTACTTCTTGGGATGTCTATACGGTGTGGTGATCACTGGTTTGACCCCTTCCTCTAGCTCAATAATGTGCTCAAATCCTCTATCCGGTGGAACCCCTGGAGGAATAGGCCCAAACACCTTGCAGTGTTTGTCAAGGATTTCCTTGATTTCTGGAGTGTAATGAACCTTGCCCTGTTCATCCACACATGTCACAACCCTGCACTCGACTGCATATACTATTTCATCTCTTTGGAAGATGGATTCCATTCTCTTGGCCGTGACTACCTTTGCATCATTCCCTGTCATGCCCCAAAGCACTACCTTTCGTCCACCCTCTTCTATGAATGACATTTCCATCGTCTTGTAATTGGTGGTGATAGGCCCTAATGTGCTGAGCCACTGAACTCCTAAGATGATGTTGGTATCTGGAAGATCCATGACATAGAAGTCTTGTGTCAACTCATGCCTTCCCAAAGTAAGCTTTAGGCCTGGAATATATCTGTCAAAAAGCATGGTGCTTCCTCTTGCAACCTCCACTTTGAATCCTTCAAATGCTACTATGGGTATGTATCTTCTCTTCAACAATGTTGCATCAATGAAGTTGTGGGAAGCTCCTCCATCAATCAAGACCAAGACTCTTTGACCCTGCAATACCCCCCTCATTCAGAAGGTGTTATACTTGGGGACTCCACTGATAGATTTCAAGGTGGCCATATTATCATGTCCTATAATTTGTTCTTCTTATGCTGCCTCAGTGGTTTCTGCCTCCATGTTCTGTATCTATCCAATATCATCTTCTTCAACGTTATCTTAAGTGACCTCAATGTAATGTACCTATCCACGTCCCATGCACTTGTGTGAAGGATTCCATGGTTCCTTGCATGTGAAGCAGAGTTGCTTCCTTCTCAGTTCTCTCTTGGTTTTATCATCTATTCTTCCACAACCCTTGTCATAACCCTTAGGGTCATGTCCCCCCTGGTTTATTGGAGGCCTTTGATCTCTCCCACTATTGTTAAGAGGAGGTATGGGTATGAATTTTGGTTTAGCAACTGGACCTAAATCCCTCGTCTTCCAAATGGCCTCCTGTAGGTTAGTAGGCTTGAAGGCCTTTACCCAACCCTTCAAGGGTTCCATCAACCCTTCTGTGAAAAGTATCATGAGCCTGGTCAGAGACATATCTTTCACCATCACTGCTAACCTATGGAATTCATCAATGTATGCTTCAGTCGTACCTGTTTGCTTGAGTTGGGTGAGCTCCTGGAAATGTAGCTCAGGATCTCCTTGATCAAATCTATCAATGAGCCTCTGAGTGAATTCTATATAGGATACAATCTGGTTGTGGCCGAGTGTGTTGAGCCCATGGTACCACCAGTCATGGGCCTTTCCATCCAAGTACATAGTGGAAAACTTGATGGCTTCCATCTCTCTCATGGGGTTAAGTTGCAGGTAAGTATCCAGCTTATGCACCCATGCTTGTGCTGTCATCTTGGTTGTACCATCAAAGTGTGGAATCTCTATCTTCCCTGCCCTTCGTTCAAACTCAAATATGCCCCTATGGTTCGTCCGAGGCTAGCTTTTGAACCTAAGCTGACAATACTAGTCTAGGGACATATGTCTTTGAACTCTCATATCTAAGTTGTAGTATTCCTTGGTACTCCTGGCTAATTGTTCCACAAAGTCTTCAACCTATTCATTTTTCCCTTGCTCCTCTATGAATGTGGGAATGTATGGTCTGGGGTTAGCTCTGCTACCTGAGTGTCAGCCTAGCTGTTCATCTGTGAACACTGGCATGTATGGCCTATGATTGGCCCTACTACCCATCTGCCCATGGAATGTGCCACCTCCCAGACTTCCTTCAGATCCCGGTGCTTTCTTCGGGTTATATCTGACTTCCTCATGGGTTCCATCAGAACCTCCAGCCTCCTTATTCCCATACGTATCAGGATCCTTGCCTCGATGGGTTACTTGCATCAGAAGGTCAGTTATCCTAGTTTGGTTCTCGTTCATTTTCTGTAGATTCTCATCAACTTTCTTCAAGGTTTCAGAGATTTCGGCCTGTCCCCTTCTGTTGGTTTCCTAATACTTATCCAACTGTTGGACCAATGTGCTTTCTGTGCGGTTCATGTTTTTCTAGAACTTACCAAATTTGGCTACTAAGAGAGCCAATCCCTGAGGCTCATGGTCATCCCCTGACCCTTCCATTTCTGCCTCTATTTCACTGTTGTTTTTCTTCCTCCGACCCATAACAATTCCACTGTACCTCTGCATGTGCCAATCTCTCCACAGGTTTGGAGGATCGAAGCTCTGATACCACTGTAATGATCCCAAACCAAATTTTTCTCTTGGTATCACTAACTGCTACTGATTTATTGTTATGCAGGTGTTTATTGAGTTATTAAGTGCATACAAGATTCATCCAACACATGAAGATCATAACACAATCAAGATATGGAAGCACAAGCAAGATCTGACCTTTTTATTATGTAGAATCAATACAATAGATGGTCGATATGGCATAAACCTCAGATGGTTGTACAATCAAAAGATATGAGCTGCTACAAAATTCTCTGCCAATACAAAAGAAGCCTCCAAAGGCTAAAGAACCAATGAAGACCAATACCAAGCAGATCTGGGTGTCAAAACCCTCTAGCTAAAGAGTGCCACGCTCCAAGTGAAGACTGAAACCCTCAAGAAATTTGGCCCTGATGACAAGATGCTCCAAATGAGCTCAAACTTGGCCCAATGATAGATCAGGGTAGTGGGAGCCTCCTCCAGAAGTTTCAGGTGCAACGTCCAAGTTTAACCCCTCCAACTGATGGCTCTCCTAAGGGAGTTGCACCCTCATGAATAGTTGAAACACCAATGCAACTCGTCCCTATAGAAATACAACTCCAAATGGCTTGAAACTCTCCCAGAATGTAGATCGGGCTAAGAGAACCATGTGGAAGAAGTTTCAGGACCAAATCACAAACAGATCTCTCTAGATCTGAGTTTTTCCAAATCATAGGACGTCCCCTATGGCTCCAAGACATCCCAATCTGCAGATAATGATTTGAGGATGATAACTCTCCAGAAAAGTACTCAAACTGATGATCATGCCCCTGCAAACAAAAGCCAAGTGTGGGAATGGCCCCAGGCCCTTTGGATAAGCTAGATCAAACCTCCCTCTAGACAATGGTGCGCCCTTGCTGGAATCACAAGAATAATACAGCCTTCTACCTTCTGAAGCGCTGGATGGAGATGAGCTGAGACTAGAATGGTGTGGAGGAGTCTTTCATCCCCAAGACTAAGTTGTGGAACAAGGTGAGTGGATATTTCACCACTAAGTTGCTCACAAGGGTTTGTACAGCAAAACCCCCAAACTTAATGCTCAAGAGCAATAGCAAATGCAAATCCCAAAACCAAAATCAATGATAGGTGTGCCCCAGCCACTTACTTATACCTTTTCCTTCTAATTCTCTGTTGAGTTAGGTTAACTCTTGGGGTTAATCTTCTATTCTTCTATTGAGTTATCTTTTACCTTTAATCCCTTTTTCCTTTCTTAAGTCAACTTAAAAATATAACTTTAGCTTCATTGACTTCCCCCTTCAGTGTAAGACTATGACCTAGTGGGGGTGCCCAGGCCACTGAGTCTCCTCATCACCTCTGTAAGAGGTGGGGGACATTACAATATCAACCCCAATTGCAGGAAATATTCCCCGATTACGGAATAAATCTTGCTCCATGATCTCATCGATGAACCCGAAAGAAACACCAAGGCAGAATCGATAGAGCGATAAAGGGCGTCAGGATCCCCGAGTTCGGCACCCCCGATAATTTCAATGACCTGAGAAACGTGGTCAAGCTACATGCCAAACAAGATGCTCTATGGACTGAAGAGTTCTTAAAAATAGCCGATGCAAAGCCAAGGAAAGTACAATAATTCGCAGAACATCTGATCAGAGCCCGAACCATGCTATAGTAGCTGAACTCCATTTTAGTAAATTACCTAGTGCATGCAATGGACATCAGGGGAATATGGAACAACATAGATTTCCATAGGCCCAAACTTGTGATGAACTGTTTGTTATCTGGACTGAATACGAGAGAATTCACCCTTTCTAAGAAGTATCTTGGGATGAATGTTAAAGAATCTGTTAGAATATAACGCTATGTGGTGATTTTTGTTTTTTTTTAAACTAAAATTAGATGTTAGTTTCAGTTAAAACTTTATGTTATAAATAAGGACACCAACCAATTAGCAAAGGGTCGATGGTTGTTGTAAGAACTCTTTCTTTTTGGTTGTTAAGAATTATTTTGAGACTGCTATGAATTAAGAAGTCCTTCTGGACCAAAGACAAACTGTTTTCATTAGATGCATGTGATTGGACTTGGAGAAGAACTACTTCCTATCATGTTTCATGAATGATGTAGTAATGAGTAAGAGCAATTAATTATGTTGTCAAGTTATCTGGTGCAATGTTTCGATGTTCTTTGCTTTAATGATGAAGATAAATCGTTGTGTTATTATGTAATGCATGGTTATGGTAGATGAATTATTTTTCTTTCCATTATCTTATTACATATGTTCTTTCTTTCTGATAGATAGTTTCTCAGACAGTAATTGGATTCTCACATGGTTAATGTATTAGTACCAGGCTTGTGGTATAGAGTAATTGTATGCATGTTAAGTAGTGGGTTATCCCAAGCTTAACCTCTTACCCAGTAGTTAAAACATAATTCTATTGTTTGTCAATTTGGTTTATACTGGTTTGCATCTCTCATATCAGCCCCACCCAAGAGAAAATACAGAAGAAAACAATCCTAACTGAAGGAAGAGCCTTCACAAGAAAACACAAAATCCCATCCATAAATTGGCCAGATCGCAAGATCTAGAGAACCATTCCATTTTAAACACTGCAGAGTCTAATTGGGCCTTAGTGGCGGGTTTGTTTCCTACTGTTGAGTCAAGGGATTCAGGACCCATCAACAAAATTGGTGCTAGAAGGAGGGCCTGAGAATGAATGGCTGAATATATATTTTATCTATCATTTCAAACAGCCTACAGATTCATAACATCCCACATGCATGGCTAGTCCTTCACAGGACAGTCCACACATGTTAAGTATCCTCGAAACAGATAATTCACCCCAACCCGAGAAAGAACCTTTTCACCCTAAAATACCTTACGCCCTTCCTCACGAGGAAGTGAATCAATTTAGGAGAATCACTAGAGACTACGCCTGACAGATCGGTGCATTGTCTTTAGCTCCCATCCTCCATCAAAGAAAACAACAAATCAGACCAGTGGTTAGCACTCCCGACGAAGTTTTTGTACACTCCATAGAAGAATTAATAGATTTCACAATTACCGAAATCCAAGAACCTCTAGATCTGATACCCGAAACGTCAGCCGTCAACGTCTCCGAGCCAAACAACTTTTCGGAAGAAGAAGAGTTCGAATCGGATTCCGAAGATATGGAGGGTAATAATAACCATGATGAAGAAAGAGAAATATTGCTTCATAAAAATCATCCCTAGTTGTTCGGAGACGCCGTGGCCGTCCTCGGACGAATACATAATCTTCCCCGGCATCCGGAGAAACTACTTCCTAAGTACCAACCCAAAACTTTAGTATTACCTGAATATCATATCAAGAAGTTCATACTCATGATTAGACTTATGAACGTTCAACATGAAGACGTAGTATGCAGACTCTTCCCCTACATGTTTGAAAATTCAGCTTCCACCTGGTATTTCAACTTGCCAGTAGGATCGATAACCAGCTGGATTAAGTTCCAGAAAGATTTTTTAGATAAATTTGCAGAGGAAACTACTACGGGAACCCTGATGGCTGACTTTTTTGCAACCACCATGAGTCCAAAAGAGCGGGTCAAATATTTCAATCAGATATTCATAACCATCTTAAACAAATTCCAACCCGCGGCAAAACCAACTCAAGAGTTGCAAATCAAGGTTTATGCCAACGCGTTCCCAGCTTCTATTTCTATGTTTGTAAAAAGAGTCGCTAAGCAAACCCTGGGGAAAAATTTTGAGGAGGCCAAGAAAATAGAATTCCAGATGAGAGGATGTAAGGAGAGCTAGGTCTCCTTAGTGAAAAATGAAAGCTAGTCCCCTCCCAAGAGAGGACTCCTTCTGACTAGACCTCCAGGAAAACTGATTGAATAGACTGTCGACAAAGGTAATGGTGATATAGAAGATCTACAATGCATGGTTGAGAAATTATCAAATGAAATCATAGACATGAAGAGAAATGCAGGGGAGGGAAACCAAGGCCAAAGGCTCTAGAAGCCTTTATTTAAATGAAAACCCACCTTTCAAAGAATTTGAACCTCCCACCGCTAACTTAAATATCGATCTAGGGAATGTTGTGTCTGATTCTTTCTATACTTATCATCAGGAAAACCACTCCGAAAGAGACTGCCCTCAATGGGTACATGCCATGAATTGGATGGCCAATAGGTTTCTAGATGAAGTCTCCCTGACCGAACAACCAAGCAGTTCGGTTATGAATATGGCTGACCAGGAAGAAGTCAACCCACCATGAGATACAACCATGCTGATATGGGATCCTGACCTAATCATGCCTTCTGACGATTTGTTTGAGTCTTGGGCCCAACCCGTAGAAGTTTCAGTGATACAGACACGCAGTAAGGGACCACCTAGCTCCAAAAATATTGACGTCGCCTGAGCCTCGCAAGGTAAGTTAAATATCAACCACTTGAAGACATCTTTTGCTCTCAGTAAAAATCCTATAAGCATCCATACCCAGGAATTGCCCAAACTAGATTAAAACATGGTCAAAGATTTGAAGAAGCTAAAGGCCAATATTTCAATTATGGATATATGCAGGATCCCTTGGCAAAAAGAATTTCTACTACAAGCCTTGAACTCTGCGGAAAACTTGACAATGGGAAATTGCCAAGAAAGAAGTTTGACTCACACAGATCCGGTGGGAAAACCAACTGTGAATACCTGTTTGGGAGATAGAAAGGAAAAACCTTTTGTTCCCCCGTTCCTCCTAACGTTTGAAATCTTCAATAGGAACCTTCAACTGTCTGGTAGATTCTGGAGCATCCTCAAACGTCATGCCCTTATATGTTTACAAGAAATTGAATGTCGTTCCTCTCAAGAGTGATAAACATGTCATACAACTGGACATGACCCAGGTCAAGTACATAGGAGAACTCAAATACATGTTGATCAGAATATCGACGCACCCCACGTTTGTGCAAGTAATCGACATTATTGTAATAGATATCCCAGAGGCATATGGGCTATTACTGAGTTGAGATTGGTCTGAAAATATAAACGGTTACTTCAGTATGGACGAGGCACACCTTTGGCTACTACTAAAGGCATATAAGAACATGATCAAAATTGATAGGGAGAGATATCTAAAACATACAGTCACTGACTTAGAATCCCCTAACGATCCCTCGTCCACAGATTTCCCCATACTGGGCAATTATTCCTGTGAATCTTACTTCGGAAATTTTTCCCCCCTCCTATCCGATGTTCCTCCTACCCAGAACTCTGATTTGATTTTCCAAGAGAAATTGTCGATACGGACAGGAGACACCCTTTTCTACCAAAACACGGTGCTAGAGCTTGTGAAACAAGAGATCGGGGAGAAAGAAACTAATAAGGGAAATGAAAATAGTGCTTCCCATTCACAAATTTAGACCCTCTATTTTGATGGATCTAAATATCAAGAAGGTTCTCGAGCAGATGCATCCTCATCAATCCTATTGGTAAATGTCATTTCTTGTCTTGTCAGATATAATTCGAATGTACCAATAACACTGTCGAATATGAAGCTCTGGTACAAGGATTAAGGAAAGCCATAGATTTGGATATCAAAGAATTGAAAGTTTCTGGGGACTCTGAAATTATTGTTAGACAAGTAAAAAATATTATACATTGCAATTATCCTCATTTGAAGAACTATTAGCAAGAGGTGTATAGGCTAATAGATCACTTTGAGGCTTTTAATATCACTGGGATCCCCAGAACAAAAAATATTCTTGCTGACTCCTTGGCCACAACCGCTTCCAGGCTGTTGCATGTAGAAGATTATGAAGCCTCCCGATTCACTGTGGAACTGCTCTAGAAACCATCGGTATCTAATAACATTTCTAATTGGAAAGTCTTTGAAGGATATGAACAAATCATAAACTTCTTGACTAGCCAAGATAATTTCAAATATCTCACTATTGACGATGAAGAATTACAAGAGATATCCACATAAACCGATCCTTGGACGAGACGACCTGTGAATAAATCAAAGGGTGACACAATCTCGAAAGAGATAGCTAATCTATAAAATATGTTTGATCTGAAAGAGCGATTTAAGGGACCCCAAAATGCTAAGACTGGTAGCTCTTGTGCCCTGCATGAAACTATAAACCTTGGAACTCCAAAGAGTCCAAAGAATGTGAATATGGGCAAGACTATATCTAAAGAATAGAGGAAATCTTACCTCAAATTATTCAGACAATACTAGGATGTCTTCGCATGGTCCTATAGGGATTTGAAAACATATTATACCCACATCATTCAACACACCATCCCTTTAAAACCATAAGTAAAACCTTTCCAACGGAAGCTTTGAAAGTATCATCCATCCCTGGAACCTCTTATGTATTAGGAATTAAAGAAGCTTTTAGATGCCAAGATCATTTTTCAAGTTAGGCATTCCGCTTGGGTAGCGAACCTTGTTATGGTGAGGAAAACGTCAGGGGAAATCGACCTATGCGTAGATTTTAGGAACCTCAATAGGGCTTCAGAAAAGGACAATTACCCAGTCCCGTTGATGGAACAACTCCTGCAGACCATGTCTGGCTTGGAGATCTTCTCTCTACTAGACGGTTTCTCAGGTTATAACCAAGTCCTTGTTTCAGAGGAAGATCGTTTAAAAGCCACTTTCCGAGCCAAATGGGGAACCTTCGCTTATAAGCACATGCCTTTCGGGTTAATTAATGCAGGAGAAACCTTCCAAAGATCCATGGACATGGATTTCTAGGGACTAACCAATAAATGCATGGTTGTGTATTTAGATGGCGTAACAATGTATTCAAATAACAGAGAAGAGCACATACAACACTTAACTTAGATTTTCGAGAGATGTAGGAAATACGGTATATCCTTAAACCCTAAGAAAACTATCTTTGTTGTCGAGGAAGGTAAGTTGTTATGTCACATTATATCTCAAGCAAGGATTTGCATAGACCCGAAAAGGATTAAAGCCATAGCTCAACTTCCCTTACCCCATAACAAGAAAGCTATGCAATCCTTTTTCGGGCAAATCAATTTTGTGAGGAAGTTCACTCCCAACTTCGCAGAAATCATCAAACCCTTACAAAATATGATTCACAAAGATGTCGAATTTAAGTGGGATGATGAGTGAAAAGACACCTTCGACAATATCAAGGTTGTCATTTCCCGAGCCCCGGTGTTGCAAAGTCCCGATTTCAATAGAGACTTTTTCCTTTATACTTTCTCCTCCGATCAATCGCTAGTTGCAGTCTTGACTGAGAAGGATGATGAAAGAAACGAATCCCTAGTGTCATTTATGAGTATTAATCTTCAAGGAGTTGAGCTCAATTATCCTGATTTAGACAAACAAGCCTACGTGGCTTATAAGGCAGTAAAACATTTCAGGTCTTACATCCTCAAGAATCACACTAAAGTAATTGTGTCGCACCCTGCAGTCTGATCCTTGTTTACCCAGCAAGAAATGAGGGAAAGAAGAGGGAATTGGATGGCGGTATTCCAGGAATTCGACCTGGATATAAAATTGACAAAAATGGTAAAAGGGCAAGGGTTGTGCAAGCTTTCAGTCGAAGCCCAAGATCAAGTGAATGAAGATCTCGGGTAGGAGAATGAGGTGACACTATGGTGTGGTGAAGTAGCATACATCTTCCCAGGACAAGACTCGTGGTATAAAGATTTAACTCATCTTCTATATCACGGGACTTGTCTCGAAAACCTCAATCCTAGAGAAAGGAGAGACCTGAGATTAAAATCTGCACAATATCGTCTTATAAATTTGGTGCTCTTCCGGATCAATTACGATGGGGTACTATTAAGATGTCTCGAACGAGGAGACACAGACAAAGTCCTGAATGAACTCCATGATGGCCCCATCGGGGACATTTTGCAGGAAACACTACCACTCATAAGATTCTAAGAGCCAGCTATTATTGGCCCACCTTGTTCAAAGACACTCATACTTACTATAGAAATTGTAAGACTTGTCAAATAAGCGTTGGAAAGGAGAAAAGAGCGGTGGTCCCACTCCAACCTGTTATTGTCTCTCGGCCTTTCGAGCAATGGGGTTTGGATATCATAGGAGAAATCACACCTAGCTCCTCAAAACTACACAATTACATTCTTACTGCCACCAACTATTTCACGAAATGGGCAGAGGCCATCCCTCTGACTCATGTAAACGAGAAGATAACGATCCAATTCATAGAACAATAGTTGATCACAAGGTTCGGTGTCCCTTATGTTCTGGTCTTTGATAACGCAACTTACCTCTCTTCAACCCTATTGATAGAGTTTTCTCTGGACAAAGGAATCATAATCAAGTACTGTGTGGCTGAATCGACTAATAAAAAGCTGGTAAGAATATTAAAGAAGACGGTTATGAATAACCAAATAAATTGGCATAATCTACTTTATAATTCTCTATGGGATGATAGGGTCACACCCAAGGAAGCCTTAGGAAATTCTCCATACTTTTTTTTCTACAGGTAAGAATCCGTCCTCCCAAATGGACTCTATCTTCCGTCTCTTCAGCTATCCCAAGATTCCCACGAAGAACCCTCATCGGCCATGCAACAATGGATTAACACTCTGCTCATGCTGGAAGAAGAGAGAGAAAAGGATAAGTCAAAATTCCTAGCTCACCAAAAGATAGTGAAAAGATGGTTTGATAAGCATAAGGCTAAAGAAAAGAATTTTGAAGTAGGAGACTTAGTCCTAAAGTGGGACAGAGCAAATGAACCTAAAGGGAAGCATTCTAAGTTTCAGAGTCTATGAATTGGACCTTTCCAAATAGCTAATAAAATCGGGGCAGGAACTTATAGATTACATATTCTGAGGGGAGAACATGATTCCCTCCCAATAAATTACCAAGCCCTAAAACAATACTTCCAGTAAGTTGAAAAAAAAAAGGTTAAAAAACAAAATGTGTGTTTTACGTTCTTTGTTGAATGTCTTCACGATTGCGCAAGCACGCCTTTTGTTGTTTCTTTTTATTCCTAGCTTCCTTTTCTTTTGAAGGTATGTCTGGTAAAACGATGGTTGGTATTAAGATCATTGAACGTAGTAAACCCTATTCCTAACTCACCGCTCACTCAAAAACACTAGAAACATTGGAAAACTTGCAGTTACTTTGAGGAATCCTCTACCCAACCGGAGAAAATGAACGACTTTGAAGAAATGTCAGAACTGTCTATGTTGTGGTTTGGCTAAACCTCAAGGGAAAGAAGGAAATCTGGAAAGGACTACATGAACCCACAAGATGAAGCTATCGAAGAATCCACCTTAACTCTCTCACCTAGCAAATATACATACATCCTTCTCTCCTACTCACTCAATGCATCATGCTGAAATGAAATTGATATTGTCAAAAGAGTAAATAGTAGGAGAGGGTATGCAGATATCTTCGTCGGGGCTATGGACACTCCTTGGCAACAGAACAAGGTCTGTGATGTTGGGGTGACTCCGCTAGGGCTATGGACACTCGCTGGCAGTGGAGCAACACCGAAGTATGCGAGTAGAGGTAATTAAAGTCCTCACGCCAATGAATACTTTTCTAAAATTTGTAAAAAATAAATGGGAATGAGTCAAGGTAAAAGGAAACAAAGGAGGAACGAGGTTAAAACCCCATGGGAAGACCTGAAAGCATCAACTGAAATACATTAGATGCAAAGGTTAAGAGGTTCTGATTTAAGACCAGTTGAGATTCTCCATCAGTTTCTGTATCAATCGAGTCTTGAAGGAGGAACAAAGATTCTACGTTCTCCCAGTGAATCATCATTTTTTGAGCACTCAACACACCCTAAAAGTCTATGTTCATTTTTTTTACTTTTTGGGTACCACTCGATCCTTTGCACTATCTGTTTTGACTTCAGTATGAAACTGATACCTGTGCTTATTTTTTATGTTTCATGTTTGAATTTTCTAAAGTTTTCCTGAACATAAAACAAATAATCATCTTAAACATTAAAGGGTCCTTAACAAGCTACTTAAGGAATCGGAACAATAAATCTTACCCCAATGCGCTTAGGAATTTAGCATCGGTAAACATTAAAGGTGATTAAAATCGTTTAAGAAGTTTAAAACAGTCGAACACCGATCTTCATCGGCATCGGCAGATGAAAGTCTTTATTTTTATGATTGAACTTTGGCAGGGGTATAACCGAAGACTGATCCATTCATCTTCGGCAGGAAAATGAAAAGGTAAGCTTCGCACAAAGAAAAGAGAGGTATCACCGACTACCAACACCCAGCGCGATTTTGGTGTTGGGGGGTTACAAAATAAAATACACAATAAATTTTACATTTTAAATTACCGATCCCCGACGCCACCCAAGTATAGGTAGTCAGAATATATTTTTTCCTTTAGTGATTTTGACGTGAGTAAAGCCCCTAAGTGCAATACTTACCCACCATCTAAATGCTAAATTTTATGTTCAAATACTTTAGGTAACCCTGGGTTAATAAGCCATGTCAACGTCAATCGATATCAGAAGTTTTAAGAGAGAAAATATCAACAAATTTACAAAGAAATAATAAGAATTATAAAGTCTCATAATTTGCACGGAAAAACTCAGATAAAGAACATAGTTAATTTACATCCAAAAGGGAACGGGATACATTCAAGACACTTCGAACTTCCATATAATTAAAAAAAAAATCCCGCTAAACTTGGGCCACATACAAAAAGATATCGTCGACGTCTTTACTAACCGACTCGGTCGCAGTGAGAATACAAAAACCTTACGACAAAAGAGAAGAAATGTTAAGTGTCACTTCGGGGAGTGCAAAGCAAAGGCTTGCCCATTATGCATCCCCTACACATGCACCCTCTCCCAGACTACTTCTCGCACCTTATAACGTTTCCTTTTTCTCTTTCACTGCCATCCTCTACACCTCGTGCAACTGCAAAATTGTGTCTTAAGATTCTTGAAGTTGTCTCTGGAGACAAACAGTGCTTCCTCTGTGACCCTACGATGTCGATACCTCCTGGTTCTTCACCACCAACTGGCGTTGCAACTCTCTATTTTCTTGGTAGAGTTTGGCTATGGCAAGTTGGGCCTGCTCTAACTGTTGGATGGAACTCTTGATGGGAGGACCCAGTGCTTTCTCCCTCCCCTTTCATCGCCCACTTCCTTTACTGGTAGTCCCCATAGGCCCCGACCAGTTAGTAAGCATCATAGAACCCTCAGTGGTAGGATGTACACTCATCTCAGTTGGGGGCGGTCTTCCTCCTTTTTTCCCATATCTTTCCTAGTCCTCCCTCTTCTCCATGGTGTCCGCTCCTGTGGGGATGTAGTCTCCAGCATACCTCCTCCAGGCATACTTCTCTCCACCCCAACTTCTGCTAGAGGCCCCAACACCCTCTCTGAATGAAATCATGTACATCCTATCGAAGATTCAAGGACACTAGAAGCCAATAAGAATGAATCCCAGGCACGTTGGGGCTCGGACCTGGCACTCTGGCTACCTCGTAAACCCCATCCCTTGTTAGGAGGGGATCCCATAATGAAACAATGTGGTGAATTGGATGTCAACATGTCATAAAGGACCACTACATCGATTTTCGCCTCAATAAATGCACAAGATCAGCGTGACAGAGGTATCAACTCGACTTATGCGTGGAATTCCCCACAGAATTAGTAGAATTTATAGCCAAACAAAGGAGCAAACTAGAGCGTGCCAAAAGAACACTCATGCTTCATGACGAGATTCCTCAAAGACTTAACGTGTCACAACTTCTCGTCAAATGTAATCTAGAACGCATAAAGTGTCACCGATCGAAGTTCTAGAGAATGTGAAGTACGATCATTCCAATTTCTTTAAACTCCCCAGCTTCCATTATTGATGAATGATAGTTGACACACTTGGTAATATGGATTCTGGAGGCATTTAATGACTTCCTTACTACGGTATCCGACCTTCTGGGAGAATACACGCACATGTTCAACTATGGTGCCTTTTCCCGGCCCCAAAGGTCGAGCGGCTTCTATGACGGTTCTGATTCTCATATCCGATGTACTCGATTTGCCACGCCATGGTGTGCTAATGCGACTCATTTAAACTAAAGAGGAGCAACGGTGTGGATAAAATACATCACAGGTCATACAAAGGAGCAACTGGGATCACATAATTATTAAATGATCGAGACTAATGAACTCCACAGGTACGTACCGATCCATTATGTTTGTTAGTAACTTATATCATATTGCTTGATCACCAAACTATCTCAACCCCGATTGCAGGAAATATTCCCTAATTACCAAATAAATCTTGCTTCGTGATCTCGCCGATGAACCCGAAAGAAACACCGAAGTAGAATCGATAGAGTGATAAAGGACATTGGGCTCCCCAAGTTCAGCACCCCCGATAATTTCATTGACCTGAGCGATGTGGTCAAGCTGCATGTCGAACAAGATGTGCTATGGACCGAAGAGTTCAAAAAAATAGTCAATGCAAAGCCATGACAAGTACAACAATTTGCAGAACATCTGATCAGAGCCTGAACCATGCTACATTAGTTGAACTCCAGTTTAGTAAAGTACCAAGCGCATGCAGTGGACATCAGGGGAATATATGTGGCCCCGATGGAACATCATAGATTTCCATGGGCCCAAAATTGTGAAGCACTATTTTTCAACTGGAATGAATACGAGAGAAGTCACGCTTTCCAAGAAGTATCTCAGGACGACTGTTAAAGAAGTTGTTAGAAGATAACTCCATGTGGCGATTTTTGTTTTGTTTAAAATGCACTTAGCCGTTAGTTTCAGTTAAAACTTTATGTTATAAATAAGGACACCGTCCAATTAGCAAAGGGTCGATGGTTGTTGTAAGAACTCTTTATTTTTGGTTGTTAAGAATTATTTTGAGACTGCTATGAATTGAGAAGTCCTTATGGACCAAAGACAAACTATTTTCATCAGATTCATGTGATTGGACTTGGATAAGAACTACTTCCTATCATGTTTCATGAATGATGCAGTAATGAGTAAGATCAATTAAATTGTTGTCAATTTATCTGGTGCAATGTTTTGATGTTCTTTTCTTTAATGATGAAGATAAATCATTGTGTTATTATGTAATGCATGGTTATGGTAGATGAATTATTTTTCTTTCCATTATATTATTACATATGTGATTTCTTTTTGATATTTAGTTTCTCATACAGTAATTGGATGCTCACATGGTTAATGTATTAGTACTAGGCCTGTGGTATAGAGTAATTGTTTGCATGTTGAGTAGCAAGTTATCTCAAGCTTAACCTCTTCCTAGTAGTTAAAACATAATCCTGTTGTTTTTCAAGTTGGTTTATACTGGCTTGCATCTCTCATATCAGCCCCACCCAAGAGAAAATATAGAAGAAAACAGTCCTAACTGAAGGAAGAGCCTTCACAAGAAAACACAAAATCCCATCGATAAATTGGTCGGATCGCAAGATATGGAGAACCATTCCATTTTAAACGTTATAGAGTCTAATTAGGCCTCACTGGCAGGTTTGGTTCCTACTATTGAGTCAAGGGATTTAGGACCCATCAACACCACCCTGAATGAATCTTACAAAACTTTACTTACTTTCTATGTCTTTGATATTGTCTGTTATAGCTCCAAGTCTCCTATGCCTTCTTCAGCTTCTATATGATGTTTTTCTTCTTCATCGTTCAACTTCTATGCTCTGTTATTTTTTCTCCTGCGCACAACACCGCATGTTTTTCATCTTCTCTTCTGCCTTTTATGATATGTGCTACCTCTTCATACTCTTTATTGCACCACAGATCTCCCCTTCAGATTATGCATTGTGTCTCGTCGTACCCACATGCATCACTCTCCAAGAGATACTCTGTCTCTTCTCTATTCTGCATGTCTTTCACATGTCGAATTGTCTGCCTGATCATAATGTGAACTCTTCATCTTCTTTGGTCATTATTCAAGGTTCTTTGGCTTCTCTGGTAGTTATCCTGAGAATATTTTGCTTCTCTGTCAGTCGAAATTATTCGTCTTCTCTAGCAGTTACAACCAGTCATCTTTTTGGCTTATTTGGATTCTAAGTCCCTTCTTTCATGTGACCTATGGTGGTGACCATACACCTATTCAAAAGGCGCTTCGCATTCTTGGTCTAGCGAGCACTAGCTCTCTATTTTCTGATATGACCTTGGGTGATTAACTTCACATGACCACGTGATTGCAGGTGCGAGTTCTCTTCTCGTTAGCCCCCTGTCACATGTGACCTCAGGCTACGTCCTTGCGTAATTGAATGATTGCGGGCATGTACAAAAGTGGTTTGGGATTAACCGCTTTTCTCCCCACAATCTACCTCCAGTTGCCATGTACCCCTTCTCCAATACCATGGTTTCAATTGCGATCTACCCTTAGAAAATTGACTTCCGAGAAACTTATGATCCCGCAAGTAGGCGTGATCATCGATCTTGTGGTCTCTGACAGATTCCCTCGATCAATGGCTCTGATCTATTGTATTTTCCTGCCTTCTTTCCTCCATCCACACGCGATCCTTAGTCTCATCAACCAAGTGATATGTGGCCCTCCAAACCAATGGATGGGATCGATTTCTCCTTTTGGGCTTCGGGAGTCTCGATTCTCAAACTCTACTTTCTCCCAAAGCATTTCACCCAGATTCCTTGATCTAACAACACATGGTCTTCACGAATCAACGGTCATAATCCCTTCGGGTATTTGGGGTTTTAAAATATCAACTTTCCAACCTTTCAACCTTCGTTTTCTTTTTCCCAGAGCTGACAATCCACTAATGCGTGTCCCTTTGGGATCAACGGTCACGATCCCTTCGGGCATTCAAGGTTTGAAAATCTCAACTTTCCAACCTTTCAACCTTCCTTTACTTTTTCCTGGAGCTGACAATCCACTGACGCGTGTCCCTTTCGGATCAACGATCACGATCCTTTTGCATCTCCGAACTTCAGAATTCTCAAGTCTCAACTGGAAATCCTTGAAGTGATATTTCTCTAAAATATCATATCAGCTGACACGTACTCCCCTTGATGATCAATGGTCGAGATTTGTCTTCGACGATTTTCACATTCTCCCCATCCACAAGCTTTTGAAGTTGTGGATCTCGCGCCACCTGTCATCCTCGACGATGGACGGCCCCAAACCACTTCGGGACTTTGAAACTTTGGGCAAGTGCTGGTGGTAAATATCCCGAAGTAAAACTCTCAGAGTGACGTCACTTACTTACGTCATTTGATGACATTTCATGAGCCTAGTAACTGCCACGTGTCACTCAGATTTGTAATTTTCACGTACCTGAAATGTTGAATCAACTTGACACTTGTCATTTTCTGATTGCGCCAAATGTCCTTGCTGACATAGTCTTACTGACATGGATTCTCATTCACTTCGGGACTTCAGGTGTTTCAACTTTTCAAGTCGTCAATTCTTTCAAAGTGAGAATCCCTGAACAGTAACCTCCTAACAACTTTTAGACCTGAACTAAATGTTGTTCATCGATCATGTTCTTATATTGATATCTCAATCTTTCTGCGATGCTACTTTTCTAGCTTATCCTATCCTTCCTCTTTAAAATGTTCTGACATCTAACGTTTACTCCGACTCTCCGGCTCTTCGGAGTTCGGGAATTTTAGATCTCAAAATGAAACTCTCGAAGTGATTTCTTCGGAGCATAACCTCCTCACATATTTAGACCTGAAATGAATGTTGTTCATTGATAAATATCTTAGATCAACGACTCTTTCTTATCCTGTCCTTCCACTTAAAACAATCTGACGACTGACGAAAATTTAGATGATCGAATTCTCAATTGTTTTTTCCCCGCTTATCCTATCCTTCCATTAATTCAATCTGAAAGTTGTTGGTATTTTGGATCAGTGATCCAATGACCATTATCACTCTTCCTCATGAGCTTTTGATCTCTTCGACTTAGAAGGTTTTCTAAGTGTTCATGGGTCTCGACCTTTTCTCATCCTGCGAGTCCGTCTCTTGGACCTCGTCTACACTTCTGGAAATTGCTATCTCTTTTGATCTTTCTCGTCTTCTGTGCTCTCGAGGTTTGGTTGTTTGTTTTTCTTGCCATCAATGACAAGCACATTCTTCCTGTAAACATGCCAACAAATCTAGCTACATTGAGTATGGATGAGTTACATGGAATCCTTACAACTTATGAAATGAGAACACAGCAAGAGAATCCATCCTAGAAGGAAGCGTCTTTCAAAGCATCCAAGAAGAAAAATAAGAAGAACAAGCAAAATTCAAAACCAAATTGTAGCTACAGCAATGAGTCAAATGAAGATGAAGAAATGGAAAAATTCACAAGGAAGTTTAAGAAAGGAACCGACAAGTACAAAGGTATGATTCCTTTAAAATGTTTTAATTGTGGTGGAATTGGTCATTTTGCTTCTAAATGTCCTTATGCTAAGAGTTCATATAGTGAAGAAGAAGAAGCTCCCAAGAAAGAAAATAAATATAAAATGGAAAACAAGAAAGAAAACAAAAATAAATTCTTCAAGAAAAGAATTTATTCAAAAGAAGAAAGTTCTTCATCTGATGAGGATGATGAAAGCAACAGTGACAGAGAAAGAGTACTCTTTATGGCTATGGAAAATAAAAAAGGAACTACTAAAAGTGACAAAGAAGAAGGTGAAGTGGATCTTGAGGTAGAACTAATCAGTGCTTTAACTGAGCTAAAGAAAGAAAGAAAGAAAAACAAGTCACTCAAAGAAGAAATGATCAAGCAAAAGGAAGGTTCTCAAAAATAAAATAAATATTCTAAAGAAGTTGCTAACTTCAAAATCAAGGTAAAAGAAGCAGAAAAGAGATAAAATATTCTAACAAGCCATCTTAAGGAAAGAACTAAAGACTTAAACAATCTTGAAGCAAAATTCAATCAACAAGAAATAAGACTTGAAGAAAAAATCATCTTCTTGAAAACAAAACTTGAAGAAGGAGAGACAAAAAAAGAAGTAATGAAGATCTAGATGATAAAGAAAGAAAAATATTGTGAGAATCTTGAAGAAGAAGTCATGTCATCAAGAATTGAAGTCAACAAGCTCAACAAGAACTTGAAAAGCTCTCAAGTGCTAGAAGACATTCTCAATAGCCAAAGGCCATGCAGTGACAAATATGGACTAGGATACAAGAAAATGCATTTTGAGAAATGTTCAAGCTCCATGAAAAAATAAACAGAACAAACGAGTTATGTAGAAGTCATCAAAATTTCCAGGCCTTCAAAGAAGAAATTTAGATAATGGAAGAACATCAGCCAATCAGAGGAACAAAATATCAACAATCAACAATGGAGAGGAATGAATACAAAAGAAATGTATTTCCAAGATGACCTTCTACCTTCAAGTACCAAAGAAGCTTTAATCATCAAGAAGGAAACAACAGAAGAGAAGACCATGATCATATAAGGCATGAATTCAGAAGGACTACATCACAAAGATGATCATTTGCTTCCAGGTATCAAATATTATTTTTGGGTCAATGTTTTACATGTAATAACTTTGGACATAAAGTTGTAGATTGCAGATCCTATCAAATAAACATTCAAGCAATAGAAATTCATGTAGCTCCCTATAATGATGAATGTAACAAATTCCAAAACCATGGACATGTAGCTTTTGATTGTAGAAGAATGATAGAAATTTCCATGAAGGAAAACATTGATATCAGGTACAAGAAGGTCTGGAGAAGAAAAGAAAAACAAAAAGAGTGGGTGAATGAAGACCAAGTCCCAAAGATCATACTCAAATGATTTGTAGTAGTGCGAGATCATGATGAATCTACAGAAAAAGACGAATATATCATAATTCAGGAAGATGATGAAGAGGAATATGTCTGCATTCGGGAAGATGATTAAGAGGAATATGTCAAAATTCAGGAAGATGATGAATCTATAGACAAAGAGGAAGATGAATATGCATCAGAGGAGATTGAAGTATTATTCTAATCCATCTAGCTTAAATACTCCCAGTAATGTGAATGATGAAGAGGGGGAGTCTAATCAGTAGCAGATGGGTCAGCATTGTGTGCATTTAAGTAGCAGAGTCATGAATAGTTGTTATGACACATTGACATAGATGATTTCATGAGATATTTGACAGGTCTAGTAGATATCACTTGACATGAACCAGAGAAGATACATGACAGTGGATAAAAGAATATAACTCAGAAAAGAATCATATTGATAGGTTGAACCAGCTAGACACAGGAAGGGAAGTAGTGAAAGGAATAAAGAAATAGAGAGAATCCATTAGGAAGAGTTATACGGTCAAGAGAATATTGTTGGATGATTATTTTATTAATGTTAGTTCAGTGAAGATGACAAGCATTGAAGACTTGAATTCAAGTAATGAATGAATCTTAATATGAATTATTCTTATATATTTCAGTGGTTTACATCATTAGGAATCACCAATAGAAAAAGAGCACTGGAAGAGAAGAAATAAAGCATATACAAGAAACCCCACATTTATCTACATGACATCTTGCAAAAGAAGACAAGGGGAGAGAAATCATCATAGAGAGTTACCCTTAATTTCAAAGGGAAAGAGAAAGAACAAAATCAAAATAGAAAGATCATAAGCATGAATATAGGGGGAGCACATGAAGACAGAGAGAGATTGTTCAGAGAAGGTATACTACTACGGGGAGTCACTCTTTTCTATTGATATCAAAAGGAAAGAGAAATATCATAATCATGATGACAGGGGGAGCAACCCCAAAGAGAGTATGAGGAGATAAATATAGGGAGCATTGGTCATAGTTGGAGTATAAGTGTTTCCATCAATGTGAAAGGAGGAGATTGTTGGATAGTTTTTTGTCATTGATGTCAACCTTATTCAACCCTAGAAGAATCCTCTAGAAGTGATGGGTTTTTTTAAAGGAATAAGTAATGGGTGTATTTTTAGAAGTCTCCAAACTGGTCCCCTTATGGAATATTTTTAAGAATGGGCATCACGAGAAGAAACTTTGAAGAAGTATACAAGAATCTCTGGAAAGATGGCTAAGTGGTTAAATGGTTGAGAAGCCCCAAAGGTGTCATCATGAAGCCTGAAGTTGTTTGAGGAAAAAGAGGATGAAGTACATGGCACATGCAGGCAAAACCCTCCTAGATGGATAGTCGTCGTCATGTCATTTCTAATGGTAGGTGGTATGCCACATGGTTCCTCACGATTGAGGAGTTATGCCCTCATGAAGTTGAAAGTACCAAAGAATGGTTAAGAATCCCCTAAACGGTTGCAACAAGAAGTTACAAGTCATTAAGTAAAGGGTAAAATAGTTATAACAATAAAGTATAGTTCGAACCTAAATTTAAGGAAAGAAGTCACTTGGAAAATTTTAAATACACTTCAAGAAGCCTCTCATTGACACATAAGCAAGTTTATCGAATATCTATCAAGTGAGCAAGTGATCTATTGGTGAATTTGAGGTAGCGAGTCTAAAGAAGTGAACAAAAGACGAAGGTCTCAGAGTTGCAGATTGGAGAAGGGTTTTTTGATAAACCCTAATTAAGTTGACCCCTGCGGGTCAGGAAAAGAGTGTCTCACGAGGACCCCTGTGGGTTGCCTAAGGCTCATCACGCGAGGCCCCGTGAGATGACTAGCCTTTGTCCAACGAAGCTGAAGGAAAATTGAAGGGAGGTGCCATTTTATGTTGATGTTGAAGCCAAGGAAGGGTCTGTGATCTGAGATCTGATATAACATTTTTACATAATGTAAGGTATGATTTCTATGTTTTAAAGTTCATATCTTGGTGGTTATGGTATATGATTAAGGCATATCATGAAGGTCTTTGGCACATGGCTAGAGGCATAGCTTGGTGATGTTTTGGCATACGGTTTGAGGTATATCTTGGACATATTGGTATATGGTTTGGTATATGTCATGGTGATATTGACATATGCTTGAGGCACATCTTGGTGATTTTATGGCATATGTTTGAGGTATATACATTGGTTGTTTTGGTACATGATTGAGGCATGTATTGGAGGCCCTTTTGGCACATGGATGCATGTATTTGAGGTACATATCTTGGATGGTTTGGAACAAACTTAAGGCATGATTTTTTCACATGGTTTGAGGAGCATCTTGGATAGTGGGCACATGGTTTGAGATGTACTTTGGTATGCATTTGCAAATTTAAGGCATATCTTGGTACATGGTTGATAGATGTGAAGGGACATGTTTTGGTACATGGTTGATAGATGTTATGGCACATTATTGAAGCATTTATTGGCACATGGTTGATGTATTTTATGGTAAATATCTTAGTACATGATTGATGGATGGTACATGTTTTCATACATGGTTGATGGATGTTACAACACACATATCTTAGCACATGATTGGTGATCTTGGTATAGGATCTATATGAGTAGATATGGTTTTAGTTGATGATGATGTTGATGATGAGATATCAATCAGTGACATATACAGTGATAGTAATAATGATAGTGACAGTGACAGTGAAAGAGACAGTAACAAGGACAGTAACAGGTTGGATGATTGGTTTATTATCAGTGACAGTGTTGGTGACAGGTTGAGCCTACACTTATATTTCAGGGAAGAAGGAAGGGGAAAAGAAAGGGGGTTGTAGCCTCCTTCCCATTGGAGCCAAACAATACAGGGATTTGGAGCTTTCTTCAGGTTGGATCATGTAATTCAAGGGGTCATAGCCCCCTTCCAGTTGGAGCCAGAGAACACAGGGAGTTGGATTTTCCTTTAGGTTGGAGCCTGTAAATTAGGGGGTTGGAGCCTCCTTCTAGTTGGGGCTAGAGAAATTGGGGAGTTATAGCTTCCTTTGGGTTGGAGCCTGTAAATAGGGGGTAGAGACTCCTTCCATTTGGTGTTAGAGAATTTGGAAGTTGGTGCATCCTATGAATGTAATCTTTTGATATATAAGAAAGCATTATGTGGTTTTCTCCCATTTGGGTTTCCATGTAAAAATCCAGTGTACTGTGTATCTGGGATTATGATGTGATTAATTGTTTATGGTTATATGTGTTATGGTAAAGTTCCCCCTATGGATAGGTGAAACCCCCCTTGTATCAAGACCCATTCTTTGATCCAAGACAAAAAGAAAACAAATGGTAACTACTTTCCCTTTAGACATATTTCAATAAATAGGATAGAAGAGAGAAATATATGGAACACCTTTTTACGATGGTTGTCGTTATTGCTCCAACATTTGACCTTGTTGACCAAGATCCTAGGTATAACAAACGACTTGCAAAAAAAACGACAAGATCCTTTTCTTCCACACTATAATGTTAAGTAAAAATAGATCTATCTACGATGATTTTCACAACAATATGCATGTAAACACTTAAACGCATAAACATGAAAGGAATAGGACAAGTTGTCTATTAATGGAAAGCAATAATGAAGCACTTAAAATCAAATTTGTTGTTGCACCAGCTCCTCCAAGATCTTTGTTTCAGCCCCTTGTATCTCACACAATCATAAGTATGGTTTTCTTTAATTCTATGCCCCTTTCACTTAAGCATGACCCTCATTATATAGTGGTTTGAGGCATAACAACTTTGATATATCTTGGGAAAATTGTTGAGGATTTAGATCATGAGGTTGGGATTTGGTGCCTAGGATGGAGCAAAGAGATATGGCTTGAATCCTTGACCCAAACAAGCTCATATCTCCCCAAATATTTCCCTTAGAAAAAGGTGGAATGGTTGTTACCTCTTTATCGCTCCCTTAACACTGAGTACAGGGAGACTATTGCTCCCTAAGACACTCTAGGGGGGCGATAGTCCATATTTCAACACTCCTAGCGTATGGGAAAGGGGGTGATGATCCTAAAATAGTGCCAAAACCTTAAGGAAAAATATGGTATTTCAACCTTCAAATGATATATTTCTCTTCCAACTTGTCTAGGGAACATGACAAGTGCTTCCACATGGTCATGAATTTGTGACACTCAATAAAGCACATGTGACTCTTAGTAAGGTGCATACAACACTTGATAAAGTGCATGTGACACATAGTAAGGTACATGCGACACTTAGTAAGTTTCATACGACACTTAGTAGAATGTGATACATAAGTGTGATACTTAGTAGAATGTGATACATAAGTGCGACACTTAGTAGTGTGGGAATTTGGTGTGTAAGAGATGCCCCCTAAAGTGTGAGGTCAGAAGAAAATTTTATGGCTGAAACACTTTACAAAAGTATGCATGTGAGGGTGATGGAATAGGAGAGTTGGATGGAAGTTGCAAATGAACATTAAACAATATATATGTATCATCCCCGAGGTAGGCATACCCATGCTCAGAATAAACTGACTCAAGGCATGGTTGCCGACCAATACATAGTGGATCCATGAAAGCACCGAATAATGATATGTCTACCAAATATACAATGTGGATCCATATCTCCATGACTCAATCAGGTCATATCCATGAAAGAATACACAGTGGAGCTACAATATGACAAAACATAGCCAAGGACCAATACAAAGTGGATATATGTGACATCATATATATATCAGTGCGATCACCATCATGTTGACCATATTAGAATCTTCCAAGTACTCAGACAATATCCATAGCAATATGGGTAAGGAATGTAACAGAGGTGCATTCCCAGGGTCTTCATCCCCATCATAAAATAGTATGAATCTAGCCATGTGAATATATGTCATGATGTCGAACATGGTAGAAACCACTTGATTACTGGTAATTGATGTATATCATTGACAAGTGTAATGGGAATCACCAATGATGACAATGAATTCCAAGGTACCCTAGTACATTCCAACAAATGTAAACAAATGAGTTGAATTCGAACATTCATAGAATCATTCGATCAGAGGTCAATGATGTAAACCTACTCTTGAAAGTGAGGAGGCTTTCCATTGAGGCATGCATGTACCAAGGTACTAACTAGTTTCTAAGTCTAATTCTTGAATAATTTGTTGGAGTCGAAAAGAAAATACTCATAGAAAGAGAGCCATGATGTTTCCCCCATCATCAACACAAAAATGACCCAGGAAAATTATGTAAGATAATAGATTAAATGATAGTGGACTAACATGAGGATAAAAGTTGGTAATATTGAAAATTGGTTGGTTTGAAGTGAAACTTCATTTGAACATTGTGTGGCATGAAAAATGACTTGGCAGCATTGACTCGACTGAGATATAGACCAGAACATAGCGCGATGATCACCAAGGAACTCTTCAAGTGAGTCAAAGGAGTGTGAGGAATCATAAGATTGGTATGAATCAGAGACAAGTAGATTACCCAACTGTAAGATGAGACACAAACAGGTGCCATGTTCAAGGTAGACAACAAACAACTACCATAATGCTTTCCAAAAATTGATCCACTTCCTTCAATTTTTCCCCCACCATGATTGGCAGGTACCTCTCTATTTTTTAATGAGCTTGAGGAGGATAACATATGCTCAGTATAGCTCATTTTCGATGAGTCCCTCATCACATGTTTAACGAACCTGAAGAAGGAGGGGTTCGGTCCTATATGGGTCCTTCAATGCATAATTTTATGAACCCAAAAAAGGAAAACTTGGTGGTCTTTTCATGTTTAGAGAATCTAAAAAGATCTTAAATATGACTCCAAGGGTTTTATTTTTCGTAAATTTAGTCCCCCAAGCCCAAAAAATTGTAAAACAATACAAGGGAGAACTCTTCTAGTCAAGGTTGAATAGAGTGTTCCTTTTTTGTAATTAGTCCATCCAATCCAAAAAAGGGTTAAAATTATACTGAATAGACGTCCTTTCAAATCCTTTTAGCAAGTGTGAAAGGAAACAAACTCATTCGATAATATTTTCATATTTAGGGAGTCTGAAAAGAGATTAAAGGAGATTCCAAAGAGTTCATTTTTTATATAGTTTTTACGAGCCTGAAAAAGTGATAAAAATATGCTCAGCTGTACTCCAAAGAGTTCATTTTTCATACAGTTTTTATGAGCCCGAAAAAGTGATAAAATATGCTTGGTTGTCTACTTAATTTTTTAACAAGTTTGACACAAAAAGTGAACTGTGCTCGAGGTCGGTTTCATTTTTACACGATCTTGAAACAAAGAATAAAATTGTGCTCGAGGTCAGTTTCATTTTTACATGAACTTGAAATAGAGAATAAAATTGTGCTCGAGGTTGATTTCATTTTTACATGAGCTTGAAACTAAATATAAATTGTGCTTGGGGTTGGTTTCATTTTTACACGAGCTTGAAATAGAGGATAAAAATATGCTCGAGTGATACCCATTAGTGGGTTTTCTTCCCAACATGATTTCCATAGGTTGGTAATTTTCCCCAAGCATGATCGGAAAAATCTAGTGGCTTAACTCCAACATGATGTCAATAGGCTAGAGACATGCCCCCCAAGCTTTGTTTTGTTCACCTACTCTTCTTCTTCACCCAAAATGACTCCTAGCTACGAATAGGAATAGGTTCACTAGAGAGGGAGGAAGAAAGAGAATAAATTGACATGGGTGGATGAAATGAAGGTTTAGGTATGAGATCTAGTGGAAGGCTCGACTTAATTGGAGGGGAGTCTGTTTTATTTTTTAAAGATCTTTGCACGAATAATGAACTATACTCATGGGTATTTGTTTCATTTTTTAACAATCTTGAAACAGAAAGCAAACTATGCTCATGACCATCAATTTCATTTTTTAATGAGCTTGAAACAGAAAAGGGAACTATGTTCATGACTTTCTATTTAATTTTTTAATGAACTTGACACAAGAAAAGAACTATGCTTGTAGTCATTTGTTTCATTTTTTAACGATTTTGACACGGGAAAAGAACTATACTTAAAATGATATATTGAATGCAATCTAAGTGATAATTGATTGAAAAACGTGATGATTACATATTCTTATTAAAAGTGGTAAAATGTGCTCAATATTGATTCACCCCCCCCCTCTCAGTATTGGTGAGTATTCCAACATTTTGTATTGTGCATTTGGTATTTAACCACTATATCTATTGTATGGAATTTTCTGTATGATGATCAACATGGTTAATATGATGTTTATGATGGATTAGTCAATTGGTAATGCAATTATTTATATGTTAAGTATGAATATGCATTATGTTGTTCCATACTTGATGACACATCCTCTTTGTTTCACTTCACCTCACACAAGTCTCAGTTTCACTTCATGTGAGATTTCCTTCCTTTGTGGAAGGTTGCATATGCAAGTGTTTCTAGACTACTGCGATATCTTTGTTGGTAACCTCTTAGAACCCTAGTCTCCAATTTTCTGCCAACAAATAGTTATGTTGTTGGGACCTATCTTTAAAGTGAGTTTTTAAAGGATGTAGCATCACATCTTTAAATTTGACATTGAGAATTGGTGGGAAAGAAGGTGTGACGAGTTTATTCGGTAAGAAGTTGAGTTATGACACAAAATTTTGAGGGTTGTGAAGATCATTGTCTTTTACTCGGAACTTGCAAGTGACCAGTACAATATTTTTTGGATTCGATTCATGGAAGAGGTATTCCAATGGATTGAGTAGCTGCAAGAAGCATCAAAATTCAAAGATCGAGTCAAGAGAAGTTATAATTGGACTATTGAGTGTTTATCATCTATTCACCAGACAGATCATCAAATTTCTAGAGATGTTGATTTCTAGGTGCAGACCACCTCGGAAGGATATATTATTGAATTTGTCAGAGAAAATCACCAATCTTTTTCAAAAGAAGAAACCTTATTCAAAGAGGGGCCCAAGGAAGACTGTTGTGGGAAATCCCCATTTGGATTAAGGGGATGTTGATTGTTCTAGTTGAGATGGCAACGTAAACCCTTGCGCATGAGGGGTATGTGATTCGGGAGAGGGTTCATGGGCTAGGTTCCAAATTTTCTTGAAGTATAGGAGATCATCAAGTGAAGAGTGCTAGAGATGAACGAGCTCACATGAGGGTATTCTTGATCGAAAATATGTGGTCAAAGTTATTTAGTCATATCGCAAACAAGACCCTTAAGGTTCATTTTGATAGGATCTCCAAGTTCTTCGATGGTAATTCAACATGCAGGATCCCACACCCGATACCCAGAGTCTTGGGGTAAAGGCGATGAGGATGTTGAACAACACCAGATTCTTTGTGAATCCATATCAAGGTATCATGGAACTCTGGATGCCAACAAATTGATTGAGTTTTAAACCACCTTGAGAGGTTGTGCTTTAAAATGGTACACGAAATCCATTAAACTAGAGAACCCTCAAGGATAGGCTTTCACTCTTGCTCAGGTCAAACACAGATTCATAACAAAAATTTTCTTACCACAGTCTGAGAAATAGGATCTCTCTGAGTTGCAAGATATCAAATAGAGAGATGGTGATTCTACTTGGGAGTATAACCAAACATTTAAGGATACGATAGGGTAAGTGGAAAAGCCCATCCACGAAGACCACCTAAGAGAATGGTTTATACATGGGTTTTTATCATTGACCCGGATACCATTAAACCATTAGAGGATAGCTACATTAGGGGAGCCTTAGAACAAGCAATGAAAATTGAAGTGATGGTTGGATATCTCAGAATCTTGTGGGTTATGAGACCAACTGAATACACTAACATTATGTAGTTGCAAGGCCATATTTCCATGTTAACTGAAAAGATTCAATAATTGACCCTCATGAGATAAGGTCGACCATAGGTATGGTGTATTGGATGCTACACTAAGGGTCATATAGCGACTAAATGTCCCAGAATGAGGTTTAGAGGACCCCCTCTACACCCGATGGCACCTCCACCAGTAGGACTTTCGGGAAGGGTCACACAATTTGTCACTACAACACTATTTCATGGGCCTGTGTAGTACCATGCATTCCCAAATCATCAAGGGGGCCAAAATAATAAGTACTGTGAAATATGCAGGAGTCATGGTCACTCCCTTTAGTATTGTCCAATCCTACAAAAGTATTCCCCTATTATGAATACGGTATACTACAAATTATGTGGGTCACATACTCACACTACTAAGTAGTGTCGTTCTTTGGATGCTCTTATGGATAGATTGGATCGATTTTCATTTAGGTTTGACGAAGCTCCTCAAGGGTTTGGAGGAGGCCATAAAGGCGAGGGAGTATTTATAGGTGGAAGGACTGGCATAAGAGGGCTAGTTCATTGTTATGATTGTGATGAAAAAGGGCATATCGTGAGAGATTTTCCTCTTTTGAGAATACCTTGGTGTGCACATTGTAGAAACAACACCCATGCCACCGAGGATTTCCCTTAACTGATCGAAAAATGGGAAGATTACGCGAGGCAACGAGGTTCCAACTTAATAAACTATGATCCTAGACCTATTACTGGAGGAAAGTATCCCAATATTAACATTATTACTAGAGGAAGAACAAGGCTTGGTGCTCATGTTGATAGCCCTAATCAAAGTAAGATTCAGAAGGAGGTACCAGTGAATGCTAAGTATGATCCCATAAGGAAAAATGAGTTCTTCTAGAAAACAGTAGAAGTGTTTCGATAGATGTCTATACCTGCCATATCAACAGTTGTAGAATCAAGTGTTGAGATTCAACCAAGAGTCATGGAGACTATGTTTTCACCAAAGGACCTTCTAGTGAAATCACAAAAGACTATTGATTTATGGTTCCAACACTTCTCTAATATCTTGGATGAGGAACAACTCACCAAGAAGTTTTGGAACATACTTAAGGGGACTTTAGAGACTGAAAGGATCCCAAAGGAGTTTATTGTTGCTAATATTCTAGAGAGGAATGCAAGTAGTGTACAAAGGATGAAGCGGAGATATGGAAGATAATTTATACTAAACACCCACATCGACGACTATTAAATTAGTGATTATATGTTATATTTGGGGTCTGACGTCAATAAACTACCAAAAAAAATTTGGGAAGCAATGGGAAATCCCAAGCTCATCTATTCACCTATTAAGTTGCAGTTGGACAATCAGTATTGTATCTACCCCATTGGGAGGTTGAAAAATGTTGAAGTGGACTTAGATAACGTTAAAATAATAACAGACTTTGAGGTCATCAAAATAATGGGGGAGAAGGATCTGTACCCATCTCTATTGGGTATTTACTAAGAAGATGATAATTACATTGTTATAGATCTCAAAAAGGAATTCATGACCTTTGAAGAAAATGATATGAAAGTAGCCCAACCTCTAGACCCATATCAAGGTCCTCGATATATTGATCCAACTGAAGAAAACATGGAACCAGATATCCTAGATCAACACTACACTCTAACTACAGGAAAAAAGGAAGACTACATTAACTGAACAACACATGCGAAACTCCTCACCACAAAAACTTAAAAACAACAAGACCATATTAACCCTACTACAGATGGGTCAGTAAGTTGGTGGAATACTCAGTCTGCAAGTGAATATTCAAAGGCATATTTTGAGAATTGGCAACAGGGAAGGTATGAAAACTTTTCAAGACGTTGAAAAACTATTAGAGTGACTATGTGGATTGGAAGAGAGATTAGAGAACACCATGTTTTTTATGGCACTTCAGATTTACACAGCTTTCTAGTTGATAGGGAAGACAAAGTTGAAGCAGAACAAAGAATAACAGTACTTGATATTGCATTAAAATCGTCTCCATCTAGGTGGTGGGCCATGTATAGGGAAGCTTTGAATTCTTGGGATGAGATCAAACTTACTCTCCAATACTAATTTATCCTTACATCCCAAGTCAACCAGTCACGTAAGGACTAGGAGTTGAAGCATCAAATATTAACTCTAGAATCTTATGATGGGTTGTTTGATCCACAGGAGCATGTTGTGCAATGTATTAAGGTATGGGAAATTGCACAACTACCTTCTGAATTTTGGGTACATAAGTTTATTCACTCATTGGGATGAATTCCAAGTGCTTAGTATGTGCATGAATAGACGATAAGACAAACTGCTTGTTGGAAAGTACTTCAACGACAATTTTTCCATGATTTCTCATTTTCAAGTAAGTTTCCTAAAATCACCTTAGTGATAAAAAAAATTAAGAAACTTCTTTTTACTGATAAAGTTAAGCCCTTACATTCACCTATATTTTTCCCTGAACATGAATACCTACTTCATCATAGCCTTTATCTAAGCCCTGCACAAATACACATGGCCAATAGTAAGGCTAATACAGACCCAGAATATCCTAACGACCTAGAGAACCTTAGGAATTTGACTTTTAAAAAATCTAAAGGCACTAGGGTTGTTAAAGACACTATTTCGGATGATGTTAGTATCTCCTATACCAAACCCCTCAAGTTGTGGAAAATAAACACAAGGAGTGAGGAGCATCCCAAGATGGCATCCATAGGGGATTATTGGGATGAATAGACAATGACAGAGATACAATCTCTGTTGCGGGAATATGAGGACATATTGTTATAATTTTATAAGTTACAGTTATATTCTTTAACATCAATTAAAAATTGTTTGTAATAGGATCACTAAAAGATAAACAATCACATAATACAAGATATATCTTGAGAAACCCTCGTGGGGGAGAAAACCCAACAACCAATTCTTCCATATAGATTCCTTCAACTAATACAATGTCATGTTATAGCTCTCCACAATTATACCAAGACCAAGATACCAAAGACCAAGAAACCAATACCTCTTGCACTATACCTCCTTTTTTATGCTCCAAATACACAAGAGAAGGTGAGTTGTGTGTGTATACAAATGAGAGGAACTCGGCCTCTATTTATACACATAACTTGAATCCCGAAAAGGCGCAACCCTAAGAGGGGTCGTTTTGAATTTTACAATAAGGATAACAATAAAATAATAATTTATTTTGAGCTGATTTATCCAATAAGATTACAATAACCTTCTCTAGGTTTGACCAATACAAATACAAAATAATATCAAAATATCAACACTCCCTCTTAACTAGGAAGGTATTATTTGTTTCTACATGAGCTCATGACCATTGATTGTTGACCATATGAATCTATACATCATCGGATATCCATAGTACAACATGACTTCACAATCAATGCATCCAAGGCCTGTGGGTAGCTCTCAAATAGCTTCAACATGTCACCATGACATCCACTACCCCACAATGCATTTGTACCTCATCATGTGCACCCCTTTGACTTCAAAGCCAATGCATACAAGGACTTTGGATATCTCTCAAATATCTACAACATGTCCCCAGGACATCCACTACCCCGCAATGCATATGTACCTTGTCACTCCCTCTAAAGAGGGACCACGCCAAACTTGTCCCAGAAGTGCTCGAACTTCATCCTCGACAGTGTCTTGGTCAACACATCTACAACCTTCTCCTCAGTAGTCACGTATTGGAGCCTCACTATTCCCCTATACACCATATCCTTTATATAGTGATATTTGATCTCGATATGCTTTGACCTTTCATGGAACATCAGATTCTCTGACAACTTCATGCAACTCTAGTTGTCACACTAAATTTAGGTCACCTCCAGTTTGAGACCAAATAACCCAGACAACATCCTCTGAAGCCACATTACTTCTCTACATGTTTCACATGCTTCCACATATTCAGCCTCATCTATATTGAGTGCTACACACGACTTCTTCTCGTTGCTCCATGAAACCATATTGAATCCTAGACTGAAGGAATATTATGAAGTACTCTTCTAATCAGGAATATTGTCGACCCAATATGAATCTGAATATCCATATAACCTGAACTCATGGTATTTCACATACCTAAGACCATAATCCAATGTACCCTTAAGGTACCTTATCACATGTTTTGTTGTGACCAAATGAACCTACCTGGGCTGCTCCATATACTGACTCATGGTGTTCACATCAAAACATATATTTGGTCTCGTGTTCATCAAGTATATCAACGAACCCACCATCTTCTTGTATAAAGTAACATCCATTGACTCTAAAGTTGTATCATGTAGAAAATTCATATTTGATACCATAGGAGTAGCCATTTCCTTGCAATCCAACATCCCAAACATCTTCAAGATTTCCACTGCATACTTCCCTTGATTCAGAAATATCTCATTCTATCTCCGCCATACCTTGAGACCCAAAAAGTAATGCATCATCCTGAGATCTTTCATCTCAAACTCAATAGTTAGTTTTCTCTTACACTCTGAGATGAGATTTTCCACACTTGTTAGAAATAGGTCATCCACATACATCAGTCGTATTATCGGACCATCATCCACAACCTTAAAGTAAAGGTTAGGATTTGCACTGCTCTTTGTAAATCCTAAACTCGTCTGAAAATTGTTGATCTTGCCATACCATGCTTTGGGTGCCTGCTTTAATCCATATAAATCCATGCTCTGGGTGCCTGCTTTAATCCATATAAAGTATTCTTCAATATGAACACATGCATATCCTTGTCATGTACCTCGAACCCTTATGTCAGCTCCACATATACTTCCTATTTTATTTCACCATTCAAGAAGGTTGTCTTCACATCCATCTGATGCACCTTCCATTTCATTAATGTGTCCAACAAGTATAGTCCTGATCAAGGTATATATCTCCATGGGAGAAAATTTCTCCTTGTAGTCAATGCCCTCCTTCTAAGAGAATCCTCAAGCCACAAATCTATCCTTATACTTCTCAATATTTCCATTAGCTGCATGTTTCATTTTGTAGATCCATTTTGAACTTACTACTGATTTCTCCTTCGATCTAGGGACCACATCCCAGACATCATTCTTTACTATGGACCGATATTCCTCCTCATGGAATCCTTCCATACCCTCTTTTATGTAGTTTCTTCATAAATGGATGGTTTTTCATCCATGATATCACACAAACATGCCACATAGCTGGAATATGGTTTCGACTTCTTACTTTCCTTGAGATATTTTTCTAGGGCACCATATCTTTTTGCATCTCTGATGAGCTCTTGTGCCCAAGTTGGTCTTCTCTTGCGAGAAGGAATCTCTACTGGACTTTGAGGCTCTTCCATGTCATTATCCTCATGAATGAATTCCTCTGGTTCAACTGCCTCTGCCTCTGGAACTCTAGTAACTTCATTCTCCTCCTCATGAACCTCTTTTGCACAATCTTGTTTTGATTTGTTGAAAGATGCACTCTCATAGAAGGTGACATCTCGACTAATCTCAACTTTCCGGTGACCGTGAATATATATCATGTATGCCTTTGATATGTCATTGTAACTAACAAATATGCCATTCTTTCTGGATGGATCGAATTTTGTACTCTTTTCTTTGGGGACATGCACAAATACGGGGAAGCCAAATATCCTGAGATGGATGCCTTTCGGCCTCTCTCTTGAAAACATCTCCTCTGGTGTCTTGTTTTCAAGTACTTTGTGGGGACTATTGTTTTGCATGTACACTGTAGTATTTGCTTATTCTTCCTAAAGATGCATAGGTATATCTTGATCATGGATCATATCCTTCATTGCTTTCATGATTGTTTGATTCTTCCTTTCTACTACTCCATTATGTTGAGGATTGTAAGGAGTAGAAAGATCCCTTTTAATCCCATATTCCTTGCGATATTATTTGAATTCCTCTTAAGTGAATTATCCTCCATTATCTGATCATAAGGTCTTTATCTTCTACTCTGTCAGGTTTTCTACCAGTGCCTTAATTTCTTTGAATTTTCCAAACACTTCATTCTTTTCCTTCAACAAATAGATCCAAGTTTTATGTGAGTAATCATCAATAAAAGAAACATAATATACATACCCTCTTAGTGAAGTTGTTGGCATCATTCCACACACATACGAGTGCATGATGTCCAATACTCTTTTGGCTTTAATGTCGTTGCTGGGAAAGGAGTGATTCATGTTCTTGCCTTGTGCACAACCTTTGCACATGCCATCTGGTTTTTCCTGGATCTTTGGTAGTCTCGTCACAATATTTCTCACACTCAGTAGAGCCTTGTAATGTAGGTGAGAAAATATCCTATTCCATAATTCACTGGGATTCACAATGTCGTGAATTAATGTTGAATGTGATTGCCCTTTCAATTTGTAAAGTCCTCCCTCTGTAACTCCAATCACCACAGCATTATCAAAAGTCTTCCCTCTAGGCCACGTAAGAAATTTTCCATCAACACAACTATGTAACCCTTCTCATCCAATGTTGAAATCGAGAGAAGGTTCTTCTTCAATACAGGAACATAGACAACTTCCTCCATCTTCATTGGCTTTCCTGAGTCTAACTTGTAGGAGGCTTATCCTACTCCTTTGATTAGATATTGATAGTCATCTCCTAATTTCACCTTGCGCAGTGAATACTTATGAGTAAGGTTAGACAAGGAGTCTTTATAACCTGTCATGTGCTTGGAAGCACCACTGTCCACTAACCAAATGTCACTTCCATGAGTGACAGTGCTTGTAAGGGATGAGATAACAACATACTCATCATCGCTTGATTCATATTCCTTTGCAACCTTCTTGGGTGTCTCATCATCTTCAATTTTATGAACATGATTCCTTTTACGTTCTTTCTTTTCCGTTGGTCTTTGAATGAGGGAAAAATTCCTAGAAATGTGTCACATTTTCTAACCATAGAAACATCTAATATTTGGGTTATTTCTTTGGCCCTTCTGAAACTTCTTAGCTGAGGAGGGTTCTTTCTTTCTCTTTCCTTTCCTGGTGTGGGCGGCTAGGGATTGATCATCATCTATAATCTTCTCTTCTCTTGTTATCGTCCTTTCTTCTTCTTGGTTTCAATCTTCCCATAGCATACTAAACTTGGGTAGCTTCCTTCTTGAGCATATCCCTTGAATAAATGCATCCCATGACCTTGGGAAGCCATTAAAGGTGGTCATCACAATTTATTCTCCATTCACTATATCACCAATGTCTTTTATCTACTCCTTGATATGGTTCACTCTTGAGAAGTAAGAGTGGATGGTTTTTGAATTCTGCATCCTCACATTATTTAACTGAGTTCTCAAGGTCATTCTTCCGTTGATGTTATTTCCTTCAAACAGTCGGGTTAAGGCATCCATCATTTCTTTTGGAGTGGATAATGAATATATGTGATGAATAATATGGTCCTTAATGGAGTCTGCAATAATCCTTTTTGCTTTGACCATATCCTTCTTGTGATTTTCTTTAGCTGCATCTCCCTCTAGTTCTGAAACCTCTTCTTTGGTGAACTTCTCTAGATCATGTTCTTCTAGAAGTATGGATACTATGTACCTCCAGGTTCTAAATTTTTCATCTCCCTCTAGCTTATCATCAATCTTGGTTTCGGTAGTCATCCTACCCCTAAATCACAAATTATTGATTTTGAAGATCTGATCCAGGGAAAATATGTGATTCACTAGGGCACACTTGTTGGTGGTCTTGTCTTGTATGAAAACACTCCTACCAAGAAAAATGTCTCCTTTTGTCTTTTATATCTATGAACCGCTTCTATTTAGGCATTCTCTGATACCATGTTATAATTATAGAAGTTACAATTATATTCTTTAACATTCATTAACAATTGCATGTAATAGGATCATTGAAAGATAAACAATCACAGAACATAAGATATATCCTGGGAAATCCTTGTGGGGGAGAAAACCCAACAACCAATTCTTCAGTATAGATTCCTTCAATGATCTAGGTGGATATCAATGGCCACCCACCTATTCCAACTGGCTCAAAATAGTTTTCTGGCAACTTACTATTTTAGCAGTTTTTTGGTTCCTAAACTTCTGGGGCCATTTTGAGGGCATAAATGAAGGTTTTTCAGGATTGATCTTCTCAATGATAGTTGAATTATTTTCTTGATCCCCCAAAATGAATCTCCTCAACAATACCTTTCCAACAAGCTATCGTGCACCCCAAACAAAGATTGTATACCAAAATTATGCCCCGGGGAAGTTGATACACCAAACTACCCAAAACATGGTCCACAAAATTGTTGGCTTTTCATCTTCTGAGGTTAGGGTTTTGAATTTTATTTATGATAAAAAGGTCTTTCGAGCCTCATTTTAAAATCATCTTCTTGCGAATGCGAGTAGCGGACACATCTCTTCTCAGAGATAATTTTCCACCATTATAGCGAGTCTTTCACTCTGTATTTTTACAGACTTTGTACATTTTTGCTCATTAATAGAAAATCATGTATTATTGTATCTATGTGCTTATGGTTGAATATCTGATACATTTATGTTATATTATTGGATATCTAAGATATCTCTGTATATTTATTTATTATATCTCTACTCTCATTTCATGTTGAAAATAATCTGGATCATTGGTATCAAAGCAAACTACTCTTGATCGTTTTTCAGTGCATGTCCCTGACGAGGTCCGAGTATATAAATTTGGGTCTTGAGCTTATCTCTCTTGAACACAATCTCTCTTGCATGCCCAAGAAATCCTCCATGGCAGAAGAAAAGAAAAATGACAGAGCCGACGATTCTATTAATATGTTGCTTGAGAAAGCTCTCATGCGACAGAGGGACGAAATGATGGAGAATTTTTCCCACATCCTTCAATGCTTGTCGATAACAGCAGGAATGTCTTCATCAAGAAGACACTTTGGAGGCACCTCACCTTTCAAGGTACAAGTTAATTTTGACATTCCCATATTTGAAGGACAGATATATGCGGATGCCCTAGAAAAATGGTTAAATATGCTAGAAGGTTATTTCTTTGTTCATAATTTCTCCAACAGGGAAAAGATCACCTTTGCACTCTGTAAGGCTCTTCCCCATGTCAAACATTGGTGGGAAACTTACTGGGAGAAAATTTCCACAAAGGAGTCTAGAATATATGGGTTCGATCCCACTTGGTATTTTTTGGTGGATGCGGTAAAGGAATAGTATTACCCTGTTGGAAACTATGATGACCAATACATGAGATGGACCACATTGCGGCAAGAGAGGGGACAAGAAGTTCTGAATTTCACCAATAGCTTCCATACCTTGCACACCAATATGGGTATCAAATACTCTAAACGACAGTTGGTTCTGAAATACCGTGGGTCTCTACACAGATACATCCAACTGAAATGGATTTTTTGGACATCTCATTGCTCGATGTTGCTTATCGATATGCTATTAAAATCGAGCAGATATTTAAGCACTAGAAAAAATGGGAGTTTGGGTCCACAACAACCAAAGTATGATAAAGACATCCCTGACAAACAGTCTCATGAAAACCAATCCAAGACACTGGAAAAGAAGGGTCACAGAAAGACGAAGAAGGACACCGGAAAATGGTGTGATTTCCACAAAATCCCCTGGCACAACACCAATGACTGTCACACTGATGAATGTCACTCAAAATAGTCATTGGTGGCCGAGATCAAAGACAAGGATTCAAACCCTGATTCAAAATCTACTTCAGAAAATAATGATAGAAGACAGATCATCGACACAGACCCCATTGTTATTGTCGGGACTGCAACAATTCAACCAGAAGAACCAACAGATCCTCAAGAGGGGGAGCACATTTTTCATTCACAGATGTGGGTGAAGGGGACCGCTACATTTTATTGTTGATAGCAAAATCTAGAAGAACCTCATCTCAGTAGAGGTTTTCAAAGAGTTTGGATTGTTGACAACACCACACCCACAACCATACAACATCGGGTGGTCTCACCATGGATGAGATATTTGTGTCAACTAATAGTGTTGATTTTCATATGTCATCCAACCCTTTAAGGATCATGTATTATGTTATGTTTCCTCGCTGGATGTTTGTGATTTTCTCTTGGGCCAGCCATATATGTGGAAGTGCCATGCTATCTATGAGTCTCTACCCTGTAGTGTCATTATTACTCTGGGGGGTCATCTCTACAGGGTACCAAACATAGTTCCAACTACTATCCCACCTAAACAATTCTGCAAGGTAGTATCTCATACTACAAATTTCAGCTTCTTCACAATCTGTTCAAAAGGTGAGTGAAAGGATATTGAAACCACTACAGACTCGGCCCAAGCACCTTCTATCCAACAGAAGAAGGTCGGAAATACTGCAAAAAAGTGAAAAGATTCCTTCTGCACATAGTCATCTCATGTAGCCCAATTGGTTGAACATATTCAACCCCGCCAACAATAGGTTCGTGACATGCTTCCACAAACCAAGCAGTGCAACGTCTCCAGCAAGGCAAGCAACTCACCAAGCTTCAGATTTAGCAATCGCTTTCCCCTCTCCCCCAGGAACTCAACGCAATGGATACCATTGCTTCCTAATGAGGGAGGATTGATCCAGGTGGATATCAGTGGCCACCCACCTATTCCAGCTGGCTCAAAACAGTTTTATGGAAACTTACTATTTTTAGTTGTTTTTCAGTTCCTAAACTTTGGGGGCCATTTTGAGGGCCTAAATGAATATTTTTCAGGATCTATCTCCTCAAATATGGTCAAAGTATTTTATAGAGCCCCAAAAATGAATCTCCTCAACGATACCTTTTCAACGAGATATCGTGCACCCCAAATGGACATCGTATGCCAAAGTTACGCCCCCGGGAAGTTGATACACCAAACTACCCAAAACGGGGTCCACAAAATTGTTGGCTTTTCATCTTCTAGGGTTAGGGTTTTGAATTTTATTTATGATAAAAAGGTCTTTGGAGTCTCATTGTAAAATCTTCTTCTTTTGAATGTGAGTAGCGTACACATCTCTTCTCAGAGATAAGCTACCACCATTCTAGCGAGTATTTCACTATGTATTTTTACAGCCTTTGTACATTTTCACTCATTAATAGAAAAATGTGTATTATTGTATCTCTATGTTTATAGTTGCATCTCTGATACATTTATGTTATATTATTTGATATCTGAGATATCTCTGTATATTTCTTTATTATATCTCAATTCTCATTTCGTGCCAAAAATAATCTGGATCATTCAACCAATACAATGTCATGTTATAGCTCTCCACAAATAGACCAAAACCAAGATACTAAAGACCAAGAAACCAAGACCTCATGTGCTAGACCTCCTTTTCTATGCTCCAAATACACAAGTGTTGCAGGATCATCACTTCACCTCAGTAATGTGCCAACACGCAGATGCGCAATGGAGAAAGGGAGAGGCACTGACCCTCCCATTTTTAAATTTTAAATCTGATCCTTTATGGATTTTGTGTTGTAAGGCTAATAAATTCCAGGCCATGCCTTTGTACAGGTAGTGGATAGGGTTTCCTTAATTGGTTTCCTATAGCAGGTCTAGATCGTAGTTAGGTCTGGATAAACATTTATGGAATGATCTGTAGAGGTATGGTGTCATAACTGAGACAGTGATAGCACTAAGGTAGTGAAGAGGATAAGCTCGCAGAGCCCTCTTTTGTAATTAGAAGACTTGAGAAAGAGATCTCGGGTAGAGAGGTCTTAGAAGCAGAACTCAGGATAGATTTAGATTAGGATATCTTGAGAGAACTGGGACTCTGTTGAAGTCCATTTTTTGTAAACATCTGTATAGACACACAGAGATAATAGAAAAACAGATTTTCCTGCATATGGTGTGTTTATGTATTTGCATTTATTGTTATGATTTTATATGTCATTCGTGTTATGAATGTATGAAATGGTGAAGTATTATATGAGTTTCAATTGTTTCTTGTCTTAGATTTTCCGAGTGCAAGGAGTGCACATTTTCTGCAAGGAGTGTGTTGACAGAGGTGAGTTAACCTCAGGGAAGCTCAGGAGCGATATCATTGAACCTTCACTAACAAAAGTGCAAGGAGTACACAGGAAGAACCCTGTGTTGAATTTGGAAGGAGACAAATTTATTAAACACTCTGTAAGGAGGAGATCTGCAAGGTGTGCATCGAGAAAGGAGAGTGCCAAGAGGGCGAGAAGAATTTATTTTCAAGAAATCCTTCGGATCTGAGTTTGACGAAATCCCAGAAACGCAAGGTGTGCACGGGAGATCGAAACCTTCGAAGGGTAAAAGCTCAGAAGAGATAATGCAAAGAGTGCATAGGAGACAGACTTATTCTAAGTCCTAAAGCTGATAAGGGATACCTCTTTCAAAGGTGAAGACGAGATCCAGGAATCGGATTTGTAAGAGGAGAAAAGGTCAAAACCTTTGAAGACTGATGAAATCTTCTAAGACGAGAGAGATAAAAATCTCAGGAGGAGGAGAAACAACAACCATCGGATTGGTTGTAAGGAGAAGCCTGGTCCATTGGATTAGTGCCTAACGAACAAGGATAGCGCAGGAGAAGAGAACGGACCTCATCCATTGGATCTGAGTGCAGAGGGTCAAACATCGTTGGATCCGGGAAGAAGTACACAAGATTTAACGCTTTGTGTACACACAGGAGAGTGGATGTGCTAAGGAAATGAAGTCCCGAAAACCATTTGGGACCATCCATCAACTAGAGGGACACATGGTAGGAATCTATTGATTTCGAATGGAAATGCTCCAGGAGGAACAAGCACACAGAAGGTTGAAAAAACCCAAAGCTCGAAGAGTCAAAGAACCAAGAGTCGTCGATCCACAAAGGGACACTTGTCAACAGATCTCGAGCTCCAGATAAGTTGTAGTGGGCTTTCAGTTGAGAACTAAGATCACTGAAGCTCGAAGAACTGAAGAGAAACTAGATCGTTAGATCCAGGAGGGCACGTGGTGAGAGATCTTGAATTTCGGGAGAAACCACTCCAAGAGGATGCGAAGGGAGAAAGTTTGAAATCGTCAAAGCCCGAACAATGAAGCAGTTGGGAGCCATCGATCCATGGGAGGAGAGGTTTTGTTGGATCGTAGACTCTAGGTAAAATGTTTGGAGGAAACTCGAGCGAAGAGAAATTGAAATTTGAGATTGCCGAAGGTCGAAATCCCGGAGTGGACGATAGTTGTTGATGTGGGTTGGACAGGTGTCACCCGATCATGAACTTTGGAGGATCGTACTCCAGGGTTTTTGTGAAGTAGTGTTTTAGAATATCCCAAAGTGTCGAAGTTCGAAGTGGTTAAGGGTCATTGATCCCATAGGGAGCACATGGATAGTTGATCTGCGAAGGGATGCGTGGAGGATGGAGATTCACTCCGTTGGATAACCATTAGATCAGGGGGGACAGGTGTCAAGAGATATGACACTCCAGAAGGATTTTCTCTAGAGGTTTGTGTTTGTTGAAATTTGAGAACGCCGAAGAGCGAAAATTCGAAATGATGAGAGTCATCGATGTGAAGGTGGACATGCGACACCAGATCTAGGACTCCGAAGGAAAGTGGAGGAAGGATAGGTCCAAAGACATGTAGAATATCTTGGTCATTGATCGAGGAAGGAGTCGTAGGACCGTTGATCTAGTCAAGGAGGCCAAAGTCCCGAAGCGAGAGCAGAGCCATCGATTAGAAGGACGCGTAGTGAGAGATTGAGTCATTTTGGAGAAATCTCTCCAGAAGAAAGGAAGGTTTGAGGATTGAAAGTTCCGAAGGCCAGATTCACGGAGGAGATCATGGTCATAGATTCAAGGAGACAGGTGGTTGTAGATCATTAACTCTAGAAAGCGAGGGTTTGATATTTCAAAATACTGAAGTCCATAATCACGAAGAGATCTCGTCCATTAATTTAGATAAATGAGATATGGTCCATAGGATTTGGAGAGGACAGATCTGAACCGTCAATCCAGGGGTATCGTCAAGACCAGGATATCTACGGTCCCAAAACATTTCGAGAGATTGAAGGTGTGTGAGTTTTAAGAGGGAATTGTGTGGTCATGCGAGAACGTAGCCTGAGGACCCATGCAAGGAAGGGACTAATGGAAAAGGGCTAGCATTCACGAAATTAAGAGCGTCCAGAGCGCGCTAACAGAGGGTGCAGGTATCACAGAACCTGCACCTAGAGGGGAAAAAGGAGCTTGTGTATAGTTGAATTCAATTCATAGAGGAACCCGAAGAGTCAATTTGACTCAACAGTTGGAAAGATCCTAGACCGGGAGGTCGCAGAACCCCAGGAGGAGAGGGGGGGTTGCATCAGGTGGCATCAGAGCACAAATTTTTTATTTTTGTAGTAGAGAGGAGGTAAATGAGATACTCTGATAATAGGTAGTATCAGAGCTTGAATTTTCATCTGTAGATTTCAGGCGAAAGAGAAAGAGGAGAATGTTGAATTTTGTTTGCAAGCAGCAGACAAAGGAGAGATGATGAAAGAAGATAAACTGATAACATCAGGTGGTATCACAAACAGGATCTTTCCTATAGATGACAGGTGAAAGGAAAGAAGATTATTGATGCTCTGTGAGAAGGTTGTTGCACGTGCACAACATCAAAAATTTAAATAGCCAGGTGAGTTGTAAAAGAAGATGGAGATTCTCTCGGATGTAGAGTAATCCATAGGCTTGCCAGAAGGGAAGGTAGAAGGTGGAAATGGATATTGAAGGCCATGGGCATGGTCAAAGAGAATACTGCAAGAATAAAATCAATCCAGAGATGGATCTGGAGCTTAATGAGGTAAGAGAAAGGATGGAGCAACTGACATTAAAAATGCAGCAAGATGCTAAAGCACATTGGGTGTATGAGTGGCCCATGAAGAAGAAGGTGAAGTGTCTAGTCAAGAGATTGTTGGCCAGAGGACAAAAACAACTGTTAAAGAGGTGGCTGAGGTATGTCAAAAGCCTCAGAGATGAAGAAGAATTTAATCATATTTGTGAACCAGAAATAGGGAGACACCTCAATGATGAGGAGGAGGTGAGATCAGATGAAGATCTCATAAACAGCCAAGTGGGAAGAAATGGACTTTCAAGTTTCCAAGTGGGCAATGGAAAGAGATCAGTGGAAGGTCGCGTATACTACCAGAGGAGCAGTGCTAAAAGTTCAAATTGTTGGGTGGGAAATGATATGGGATTGGTTGATCTCATAGACTACCTAGTGGGTAGAAAAGAAATCCCAAATTGCCAGGTGGGCAGGGGGAAAGAAATGAGATTGTCAAAAAGTATCAGGAGCTCAAAAGTGAGTTCATACCAGCAAGGAGTGTTGATAGGTGAAGATTCATATGGGTTTTCAGACCATGTGAATGAATATGATGAGAAGTTAAATACTCTCACCATCCAAGAGGAAGATTAAAGGTGCATTCTGATTATTGGAGGGATCAAATAATTCCTACCAAACATCCAAGTGAAGGCCAGTGCACATGATGAAAGTGCAGCAGCACAAGAAGGACAACCAGTGGTGATTGTCATGATGAAGGAGAAGATATCATAAGATGCCCAAGGAGAAGAAGAAGAGGAGCACACAACTGAGATGCTCACTCAATGGGAGATAGAATTGAGGATGTTGGGGGATTGGTTGGACAATCCAAAACCAACAGATGGCTTCCAGAAGACTGTCATGCAAATTTCAGGAGAAGAGCATTCGGCAAAATTGCTCAAAATTTTCAGCCAGGAAGCTAAACAAGAGATGACTACTACACTGAAGCTTGTAGAAGAAGATGAAGCAGACAGCATGGACTTTATTGATCTGTATGAAGAATTGGAATCCCTAGATAGAAGGTTAATGGTGAAAATATTTCACATCTGACAAGTCAAGTTGGAAGCAGATGGAGAAGCATACCAACCAGAGGAACAGTTGGAGGAAGTTGGAGCCGAACCAATACAAGAGGCGCTGACAAAAGCTAATATGTTAGAAGAAGAAGTTGAACAACAAATCGGTGATGAGACTGCATAACTGGAGCTTGCAGTAGGGTGGCAAGATAATTCCACAAAAGAATAAGAAAATTATATGGGGGATCAAGATGATCTACCCACTGATAAGGAAGAAGTGCAGCCGAGAAGACTGCATAAGGAGAACCAACCACTAGAGCAACTGGATAGAGTAATAGAGGAGATAATAAAGTTGATGTTGAGGTCAGCGGAAGAAGTTAGCAAAGGGGAGCTGAACAGAGGAGAACCTACAACAACAACAGGGAACAAGGAGAAGAAGCAATAGCAGCAGCGGCATAGCTGGAGAGGAGGAGGACAACTCCAAGGAATAGTTTGGGATCCAGGGGGATTTCTACACTGGAGAAGAGGATGTCATAATTTTCCCAGTATTGGAGTATGATGCAAGAGAATCACTCCACCTCAGTAATGTGCCAGCATGCCAACACGCAGATGCGCAATGGAGAAAGGGAGAGGCACTGACCCTCCCATTTTTAAATTTTAAATTTGATCCTATATGGATTTTGTGTTGTAAGGATGATAAATGCTAGGCCATGCCTTTGTACAGGTAGTGGATAGGGTTTCCTTAAGTGGTTTCTTGTAGCGGGTATAGATCGTAGTCAGGTCTAGATAAACATTTATGGAATGATTCATAGAGGTATGGTGTCATAACTGAGACAGTGATAGCACTAAGACGGTGAAGAGGATAAGCTCGTAGAGCCCTCTTTTGTAATTACGAGACTTGAGAAAGAGATCTCGGGTAGGGAGGTCTTAGAAGAAGAACTCGGGATAGAGTTAGATTAGGAGAGCTTGAGAGAACTGGGACTCTGTTGAAGTCCATTTTTTGTAAACATATATATAGACACACAGAGATGATAGAAAAAACATTTTTTCTTGCATATGGTGTGTTTATGTATTTTTATTTATTGTTATTCTTTTATATGTCGTTTGTTTTCTGAATGTATGAACTAGTGAAGTATTGTATGAGTTTCAATTGTTTCTCGTCTTATAGTTTTTGAGTGAAAGAAGTGCACATTGTCCACAAGGAGTACGTTGACAGAGGTGAGTTAACCTCAGGAAAGCTCAGGAGGGATATCGTTGAACCTTCACCAACAGAAGTGCAAGGAGTACACAGGAAGAAATCTGTGTTGAATTCGGAAGGAGACAAAGTTATTGAACACTATGTAAGGAGGATCTCTACAAGGTGTGCATCGAGCAAGGAGAGTGCCAAG
>JASDQU010103116.1:154965-175277 GCA_032191745.1 Picea mariana
CTAAGTCCTAAAGATCAGAAGGGATATCACTTTCAAAGGCGAAGATGAGATCCAGGAATCGGATTCATAAGAGGAGAAAAGGTCGAAACCTTTGAATACTGACGAAATCTTCTAAGACGGGAGAGATCAAAATCTCAGGAGAAGAAGAAACAACAATCGTCGGATTGGTTGTAAGGAAAATCATGGTCCATTGGATCAGTGCCTAGCGAACAAGGATAGCACAGGAGAAGAGAATGGACCTCATCCATTGGATCTGAGCACAGAGGGTCAAACATCATTGGATCCGAGAAGAATTACATGAGCTTTAACGCTTTGTGTACACATAGGAGAGCGGACATGCTAAAGAGTCGAAGTCCCAAAAACCATTTGGGACCATCCATCAACTGGAGGGACATGTGGCGGGAATCTATTGATTTGGATGGAAATGCTCTGGGAGGAACGAGAACACAGAAGGTTGAAAACACCCAAAGCCCGAAGAGTCGAAGAATTGAGATCCATCGATATGCAAAGGGACACTTGTCAACAGATCTCAAGCTCAGGGTAAGTTGTAGTGGAGTTTCAGTTGAGAACTAAGATCATCGAATCTCAAAGAACTGAAGAGAAACTGGACCATTAGATCCAGGAGGGGACGTGGCAAGAGATCATGTATTCTGAGAGAAATCACTCTGAGAGGATGTGAAGGGAGAATTTTTGAAATCATCGAAGCCCAAATGGCGAAGCAGATGGGAGTCGTTGATCCATGAGAGGATAGGTTTCGTTGGATTGTAGACTCCGGGTAAAACATTCAAAGGAAACCTGAGCGAAGAGAAATTGAAATTTGAGATTTTCGAAGGTTGAAGTCCCAAAGCAGACGATAGCCATTGATTTGGGTTGGACAAGTGTCACCCAATTGTGAACTTTAGAGGATCCTACTCTGGGGTTTTTTTGAAGTAGTGTTTCGAAATATCCCGAAGGGTCGAAGGCTGAAGTGGTTAAGGGTCGTTGATCCCACAGGGAGCATGTGGATCATTCATCTGTGAAGGGACGTGTGGAGGACGGAGATTCACTCTGTTGGATAACCATTAGATCAGGGGGGATAGGTGTCAAGATATCTGACACTCCAGAAGGATTCACTCTGGAGGTTTGATTTTGTTGAAATTTGAGAACATCAAAGGCCGAAAATTCGAAACGATGAGAATCGTCGATGTGAAGTTGGACACATAGTGCCATATCTAGGACTCCGAAGGAAAGAGGAAGAAGGACAGGTCTGAAGACCCGGAGAAGATCTTGGTCGTTGATCGAGGAAGGAGTCATAGGACCGTTGATCTGGTCGAGGAGGCCAAAGTCCCGAAGCAAGAGGAGATCCATCAATTAGAAGGATGCGTGGTGAGAGAACGAGTCATTTTGGAGAAAACTCTCTGGAAGAAAGGAAGGTTTGAGGATTGAAAGTCCCGAAGGTCATATTCACGGAGGAGATCATGGTCGTAGATACAAGGAGACAGGTGGCTGGAAATCATTAACTCTAGAAGATTGGAATATGGGGGAAAGTGAGGGTTTGAGATTTCAAAATCCTGAAGTCCGGAATCACGAAGAGATCTCGTTCGTTAATTCAAAGGAAGTAGATCTGGTACATAATATTTGGAGAGGACAGATATGAATCGTCAATCCAGGGGTATCGTCAAGATCGGGAGATTGAAGGTCCCGAAACATTTCAGGGGATTGAAGGTGCATGATTTTTAATAGGGAATCATGTGGTCACGCGAGAACGTAGCTCGAGGACCCATGCAAGGAAGGGGCTAATGGAAAAGGGATAGTTTCCATGAAATGAAGAGCGTCCAGAGCGCACTAACAGAGGGTACGAGTATCACAGGACCTGCGCCTAAAGAGGAAAAAGGGGCATGTGTATAGCTGAATTGGGTTCAGAGAGGAACCCAAAGAGTCAATCTGACTCAGTAGTTGGAAAGATCCTAGACCAGGAGGTCACAGAACCCCAGGAGGAGAGGGGGGTTGCATCAACAAGATAAGGTGAGTTGTGTGTGTATACAAATGGGAGGAACTTGACCTCTATTTATACACATAACTTGACTCTCGAAAAGACGCAACCCTAGGGGGGGACTTTTTGACTTTTACAATAAGGATAACAATAAAATAATAATTTATTTTGAGTCGATTTATAAAATAATATTACAATAACCTTCTCAAGGTTTGACCAATACAAATACAAAAGAATATCTTCCGTAGTTAAATCAAAATATCAACACCTATTCCCTACAATCTTTTCAGAACTAAAAGGTATTAAGGGATACTTAGGGGAGATGAAGATAGAGCTTAAGCCTGACTCAAAACCATTCAAACACAAGCCATACCAGTTGAACCCCATATTCAAAGAGAAGTTGAAGAAGGAGATTGATAGGATGTTAACATTTGGGCTGATTTTTCCTGTGGAAGAGGCTGAATGGATTAATCCTATCATCATATAGAGAAAGAAAAGTATTGAGGATATACGAGTCTATGTGGATTACAGGAGCTTGAACACTTCTTGTGTGCATGGCTCGTTTCCCACTCCCTTCAGCGATGAGGTCCATGATCAAGTAGTTGGGAATGAAGCTTATTATTTTATGGATGGGTTTTCTTGCTATCACCAAGTAAGAATTGTTGAAGAGGACAAGAAAAATACTACATTCACTACAAAGTGGGAATAATTTTCCTATAATGTCATTCCTTTTGGGCTTAAGAATGCCCCAACAATGTTCTCTCGGATAGTGATTGCAGCATTCTACGAATTCATTCACAAGTTTCTTGAATTATATATGGATGATTGGAATTTGTACAACCTATTAAAGGAACACATAGGCCTATTACGGTTGATGTTCTATCGCTGCAAACAACTACAAATTTTCCTAATATTGAAAAAATGTATTTTCTGTGTACCATTTGGGAATCTAATAGGACACATAGTTTGTAGGGAAAGAGTGTTGGTGGATTCTTCAAAAGTTGTTGTGATGCTAAATATGCCTCCTCCTACAACTACCAAACAGTTGCAATCAATGTTAGGTTACACAAGCTACTATTGCAACTTTATCAGAAGTTACGCAAACATAGTTTCCCCGTTGGAAAAGTTGTTAAAAAAATATGAGGCATTTAGTTGGACACCAGAATGCAATCAAGCCTTTGATACCCTCAAAGAGAAGTTAAGCATTGCTCTTATCCTCATCTATCCAAATTGGCAAGTAGAATTTCATGTATATATTGATGTATCCGGTATTGTTGGTAGCAATCCTTGCACAAACTGGTGAAGGAAACCTAGATCATTCTGTCTACTATGCTAGTAGGAAACTCTCTCAAGCCAAAATCAATTGTACTAATATTGAAAGGAAAGATTTGGAAATGATTTATGCTTTGCAAAATTTTAGACAGTATTTTCTAGGCAGTCACTTTAAATTATGTACTGATCACTCTGCTTTGAAATATCTTGTTAATAATCCAGTGTTAGAAGGAATAATTTGCAGATGGTTGTTGTTGTTTCAACAATTTTATTTTGAGTTCATTGTTAATCTCGAAAAAATAAATGTGGGTCCAAATCATTTTTCTAGATTAGAGTCAGGAGAGAGTGGTGGGGTTGTAGATGATCAGCACCCAGATGCATATATTTTCAAAGTAAAAGCTATTCCTAATTACTTGTCTGGCATTACCTTATTTATGAGCACGGGTGTCTGTCTTGAAGGTTATTCTGCAACTCAAAAGAGACACCTAGTGGTTTCGAGCAACAGACTATCGTCTGATTGCAGGCCACCTATATAAATTATGATTGGATAACATCCTGAGAATATGTGTGCTTGACCATGAGAGATCATATATTTGTGGGAGTTTCATAATGGAGTTGTGGGAGGCCACGTCGATGGAAAGGAAACAAATCGAAAGGTATTAAAAGAAGGATTATGGTGGCCAATGGTGTTCAAGGATGCCAAATATTATGTCAGGGCCTGTGACATCTGTCAGTGAGTTGGAAATCCCTCACGTTGTGATGATTTACCCTTACACCTTGTTCGAGCACTGCAAGCCTTTGAAAACTAGGTTGTTGATTTCATCGGTATGATAAACCCCTCTGTGAGGCATTCAAAGGAGAGATACATTATTACCGAAACTGATTACTTGACTCGTTGGGATGAAGCAAAATTTATTCAGGATTTCTCTATAGACACAACAACATGGTTCATTTTTTAGAATATAATTACTAGGTTTGGTTCTCCTTGGAGCTTGGCCAGTGATCAAGGAGCTCATTTTATCAGTGACACTATCGCGACCCTCACAAGGGAATTTTTTATTAAGCACCATAAGAGCATTCCATAACATCCTCAAGTGAATGGAATAGTAGAAGCATTCAACAAGATCTTAGAAATGGGTTTAACCAAAGTATGTTGTGCCAATCGAGATGATTGGGATGAGAGAGTTCCAGCTATGTTATGGGCTTACTGAACCACTACAAAGAGATTACACTAGCATACCCCATTTCAATTGGTATATGGATGAGAAGTGATAGTTCCAACTAGGTTTATAACTCTGATTCTATTCATTGTGCAAGCTACTAAGATGACAGACGATGAATTCTTCACAACATGGATTAGGGAATTAATGGAACTTGAAGAAGCTAGATTCTTGACAGATTTTCATCAAATGGTGGAAAAGGATCGACAAAAGGCTTTGCATGACCAACATATTAAACATAATTCATTTGTGCAAGGTGACCAAGTCCTTTTATACGATAGAAAATATCATAAACATTCGAGGAAGGTACAAATGCATTGGTTGGGACCTTTATAGTTGCATAAATCCATGAATCTGGTGTTGTTAGGCTCACCCAACTAGATGGTCTTCTTCATCCCAGATGGGTGAATGGTGCACACATGAAGCCCTACATTTATGCTCGGTAAATGAAATTGTGCAGTGTTCTTGTACACGAGAGTGCATAAAGTAGGTAGAAATTTTCATTAGTTGATGTTTCTTATTTCCGTCAATAAATTGGTGACATGTACGAATGTCACTTGTCCTAGCATCTAGCAGTCCCTATAAATTTATCCATCCCAGATATCACCTTTATGTTCGGGGCTGTCTAAATCAAATCCATGCATATTTAATAACTCTTGTGTTTGAAATTCATGATATGTCTCTGTCACATCATTCGTTAAGTCCATTAGTACCTTTTTCTCAGTTGTCCCATCATTATGAGTTCAAGTCATTTAAGTCCCACCAACTTTCATTACATTTTTGGTTCACTGTTGATGGGGTCGTTAAATGTTTTGGATATTGTTCCCTATCAATTTCTACTTGGTATCCATGATTTCTCTTACCCAAATCAACTCATAGATTTTGTCGTGTTCTACTCATCATATCTGACGTTAATGTTGAATTACCTCCATGATGGTTTCTATTCATGACTGATGCATGTTTTCACCTCCCAACATTATATATAAACTTATCTTTAACCTTTATCTCACCATTATTTTGTTTCTTCAAATCAATTGCATCCTTCACTCTGAAGCTTACTAAGCCTTTGGTGCCTTCACCCCTCTCATCTCGACCCCCTATCATTTTTGTTTACTATCGCTAATTTCCAAATATAGGCTTCCTAGGAATCGCTTGGGGTGTCATCCCCAAGCTTTATGTTCTTGCATAGTTTTTTTATCCATGTGTTACCGTCCTAGGCGACTTACAGGGGAAGGTCGAGCAAACTCACCTCGTCAACATCTGTTTCTTGGATGCCAACCTATTCCCGCATATGAAACCCGAGGTATATTCCAACTATGTTTATCTATGGAGAGGTTGCTATGGAGATTAATATTCCCTTTGTACTACTACAGGAATCCACACTCATGAACTTACGGGACTTATGAGTGTTTGGCACCACAAGTGAGGTTGGGAGTTGTACCAAGTTCTTTATCAGTCACGTCCACAACGGTTCCCCATGGTTGGACCAAGAATATTTGATTATCACGGAAGATATCCACCATCTCACAAGTCTATCAATGGAGAGTGATGATGTTAGCAAGGGTTTCCAAGGGTCCAGAAAGAACGGTAAGAAGAAGGGAGAGCCTACTCTCTACGATAGGTTTAATACTAGATGAGGTGGTCTAGGTGTTGTGCTTGAGCCCATTTTATCTGAATCAGTATGTTGTGTATGCTACCTGATTGCATACAAGGTTATGAGGACCTACACACGATGAGAATGCACATTATATGCCCTCTCAATGGAGGATTTCTATGCTTAAGGAGTCATTATGAATTGGTGCCACTACTTGTGATCTAAATTGTTCCATGTCTATTTGGATGTGCTTGAGAAGGATGAATATTTCATTTATGGGTACCTTTTAGTTTCCCTCGCCATGTGGAAATGGAGGCCGCCAGTGGGAAGGGATCTTGCAATGACTGCAGATACGTGACTCACAATGAGGTTTGATCCCTAGCAAGCCCAGACTGATGAGACCAATTCTTCCTTCAAGTTTTACTCAATCACCATGCCAAAAAGATTTATTGAATCACCATGCCAACAAGTTTTGGTTTGGCATGAACTGGGAAAACACCTTCATGTGGCCTCTTGGTGCAACAAATGATGAGTTCCATACCCCTCCACGGCCATACTACGTCACAGAGAAAGCACTTGACTAAGAGGTTTTTTCATGGCCTGGAGTCCTAAAAGAGCATAAGCGCTCCAGAGTCTCCTATGACTTCCATACCCTTTCATAGCAAGAGGCCCCAACATTAACAGACATTCCAGGATCTAGCACCATTGTTTCTCATAAACGACCACTCTTTCCATCATATTCATATGAAGAAGCAAAAGAAGAGGTTTTTCCCCGGCCTAAGAAACCTCCCTCTCTTAATATCCAGGATGATGCCACTATTTCAGGTAAGGACTTGTGTGAAGTTGTTACTGTTTGCTTTTATCCTAAGAAGCAACACACGGATTCCCCTTTCAAAGGCACCATCAGGCCTATTGGGTTCGTAATTTGGTTGTTTTATGATGATGATTAAATCCTTTTTGTACCGGTATTATATGTATTAATAACCATTTTGAAGATGTTTTCAAAGGATTTTGTATCAATTCATCGTGGATCTACAACATGTATGTGCAATTGATGTTTTGCAATGGTTTTGAGCTAAATTCGATTTGATTTAATGATGAAAAGAATCTAATGTGTGATCTGTGTGTCACAGGACGAATTCGCAATGCAAATTTCCATCCAGTACTCCATCCAGCACTACGTTCAATACTCCATCTGGCACTGCATCCAACACTAAAAACATGGGTGATTTGGTGGTTGTTATATCGGCAGCCTATGCTGGGCGAATCAGAGACATGGGTTTTGTTCACCCTTGTGGCCTCCAGATACTGAGCTCTTGTCATCTCATATTAGGCAGTTATGCTAATCACTGAGTGGCTCATTCAGTTTCTAGAAGCCAAAGTTGTTATCAACTCATTTAATGAATTTTCTATTTTAGAGGAGGTCAACCCTTCCAGTGGTCGACCTCTCGAGATGTAATTCGCCTATAAATACCACCAATAGTGGCAAGACCAAGGGGGGAATAATTTTAAGAAGACATTTTTTTTGTGTAATTGAGACATCTTTGTAAACTTATGATTAGACTATGTTTTTTAATGAATGAGAGTGTCGTGTTGATTATTTGATCACAATTTCGTGTTGAGGAGTTTCCTCGACCTCTTGGGGGGGCACCAATGGTCTGGGTGATTTTTCTCATTAGTGTAGATTTATAATTGTTCATTTTCCTTTCTTAGTTTTTTCCAAATCATTTTTTATTTGGTCAAATTCCCAATTTTGATTGCTTGTTGTGTGTTTATTTTAGTTGCATAATTGTGTATCTAATTCCTCCTTTTAATTGCAAATTATTTTATGAGTTAATGCCAATGAATGTGGTTTGTTGTAGGTTGAAGAAGCTACTTAATTGAATTGTTATGTCTCGTCTTTCTTAGTTATGAGTGACTCTGTAGAGTACTAACTTAGACAGATTTATTTGCAGCATTGAATAGATTGATTGCTTCTGGTAATTTTTATAGAATCTTAATTTATATAGGTTTATGTGTATTTTGGATAGATTAGTTGTTGTAGTTTAAGCAAATTTTATATTAACAAAGTATTATTTTAGATAGTTTTTATTTATCAGGTTATAAGTCCAAATCTTTCCTATAGGTTTGCTTCGTTTGCCAATTCTGTTTTTAGCATTAGCATGGTAGAATAGAAATGGATTTTGAGTTGTAATTCTCAATAGCATTTTGGTTAATGTTGAGTGTGATTTAGTGATAGTTTAGTTTACTTAGATTATGATTTTTAATGAAATCTTAGTTATGAATTCGAGTTATAATTTCTAGTTAGCAATAGTCAAGAGTTATAGGTTTGCACAAAGTGTTGTTTTTTATTTTCACTCTAAATATGAATTTGAATTAAGAATTAAATTATGAGTTTATGAGTTTATAGCTTCACTTAAATTAGTGATTTTAATATAATACTTTTCAGCAGTTATGTGATAGAGTGAATGATTGATGTTTACTTGAATTGTCATTAGTAGTTAGATGCCATCGGGATGTGAGTTCTTCATTTTCTTGTTTTTAATTAGGTAGATGAGTGCTCATTTAGAGATAGATAGATTAGTTGCTTACTTGCTTATTTACTTGTTTGCTTATTCAAAAATAAATTGAATAGATTAACTAACTTTGAGAATAGATTGCTATTTGCTTATTTAGAAATAGTCCATTAATTCCTTGTTTGAAGTTGCTTAGGGTAAATAGTTCATAATTCTAGAATTTCTTAGAGATCTTCATTATTTGAGTTTATCGGCATTATATTAGGCTAGGCTAGATTAGAGCTCTAGACCTGCATATATAGTGCTGACACCTCGAAGATTACGAGCCCCGGGTTGACAATTTAATGTCGAAATAGATAGCATATATTTTACTCAACATTTTTGGCGTCGTTGTTGGGGAGGTGCTAAAATGGATTAGAATTTAGGTAGGTAGGTTTTCTTTAATTACACAACAAGGGGGAGGAGAAACTTTAATATGAGAGGTAAGAACCTGCGCATCCATTTTAATGGGTCACTCCAAAGCCTTGTTGTTCCCTTTCGGCAAGAGTGTTTTTTTTTTTTACAAGTTTGCTTACTTCTCTTAGTTTGTTTACTTTTCTCAGTTTGTTTACTTTCCTGCAAGCATGCTTTCTTTCCTGCATAGTGTGCTTAATTTCCCACAATTTACTTTCCTGCAAACATGCTTTCTTTCCTGCATAGTGTGCTTACTTTCCTGCAATTTACTTTCCTGCAAGCGTGTTTTCTTTCCTTCATAGTCTGCTTACTTTCCTGCAAGCGTGCTTTCTTTCCTGCATAGTGTGCTTACTTTCCTACAAGAATTCTTTCTTTCCTACACAGTGTGTTTACTTTCGCGCAATTTAGTTTTCCTGTCATTGTGCTTATTTTACTGCAAGAGTTTTTTTTCTTTTATTTCTTTTATGCAAGTTTTATTTCTTTCATGCAAGTGTGCTTCCCTTTGGAAAAGTGTGTTTGTTTTTCCTTCTAGTGTGTTTATTTTCATACACGTGTGAGTTTGATTTCATTCATGCAATCATATTTTATTTTATTCTTCGATTTCTTTCCTGTAAGTGTGATTTATTTTATGCAAGCACGGTGTGTTTGGTTTGCACAAATCTGCTTTAAATATGTCTTTCATCTTTTAGGTAGTTGTGATTAAAAACTTAAAAAAATCTATAATAATAAAATTTTGGGTGTTGTAAGAACCCCGGACATTAACCCATAGGTGCGTCAGGAACCATCAACCGCCAAAATGAATGCAAAGGTGATAACCTTGGAAGAACTTTCTCAAATCCTAGCAGCAGCTGAGATTTCTTCTTTTCAGGAACAACATATTTTGGCAGCAGCCAAAAGTTTATCTACCTCTCCGGAAATATTAGAAGAATCAAGGTCCTATGAGCTACAAAATTATTTTCCTTGCCAAACTGTGAAGAAAGATGAAAAATTATGGACTACATTCAGTGGAGAGCAATCACTAAGACCTAATATTGAGGGGTTCTCAACATCCATCTTAGCAGATCCTTTACGTACTTGAGAAATCAATCATCCAGAAGAAGAGGATCTGCATAGCATGATGAAGGAGAGTATAGAAATTATTTTTGATGAACATCAAGACTACATTGAAATTTGGTTTCAAGAGATAATCAGGCCACAATACCATTATCTTCTTCAACACCTTTTGATCCCAAAACAAGTAGGTTGGTTGGTTCTTCATATTCAGGTAATCCTTGTGGTAAATCTTCCATGTGTGGATATGGGTATGCTTCTTATCTTACTGCGCACATGGTTACATTGGAAAAGTTCTTACACTTGACTAAAGATTTTCCTTTATTTTTAGGTAGGGTAGGATAATGAATAAAGGTTGTATGTTGTTAGTTCAGCATAAAGTTTACTACAGCCCCACTTTGTGTTTTATTTTTAATAAAGGAGCTAAGATAAAGATAGAATTGATAGTTTAAAATTTTGTTTTCTTGTACCATACATAATCCATACTACTCACTATAAATAGTAGCCTAAAGACCAAACTTTAATGCATTATGGGGATTTACTTAAATTTTAAAAGATCTACACAGTAATACCTATAGGTAACTTGTGCATCCTAGTTTCATATCAAAGCTTGTTATTCAAGAATCATTATCAAATAGTAGCAGGAGAGTGAATGAAACTTATACTTATGAGAGAACACTACTATAATATTATATGAAGAGGATAGACTTAGGGACTATAGACACCTTTAATTCAGTCTCTTACGGCCTCATCCACTACACATTAAGTAAGTTTGACAATGACATGTCTTTGGACTAATATAACTGCATAAGTCTATTTTTCATATGAACAATCTTTTATGGGAAATTTATAGAGTGTCCTCTAACCCATATACCATCCCATTTCATAAAATAAATTTCAAAACTACCTCCCCATCTTCTTGCAAAAAGAATTTTTTATACAAAAAAAATCTTAAAAGATGGTGGACCAGTCTCTGGTGTAAAAGGGTGTAAGAGGCTAACCCATTGGGATACTGAACATGTCTGCTGACAGTGGGTACTGGCCTATGGTATGACTAGGAAAACCCATCAGGGTACTGAACAGGCTCACTGGCAATGGGGCATTCTGCCTAGAGAGGATATTTCTTAGATATCAGAGTTACCCCATTGGGGTACTGAACAGTCTTGCTAGAAATGGGTTCTGACTTTGATATATTTTACTATGCCTATTCTATATTTGTCTGTATGAACAATATAATTTTTTAGATCCCTAAGAATAAGCATGCATGGTTGAACAAAAGGGATAAATAAATATCATTTAATTTCCATTTGAGAATGACCGTAAGATGATCTTAAGACCCTGTCATATAATTCATACTATACCTAGGATGTCACTATCCTAGAAGTGGGACCCATAAGTTAAGGAGTCTAATGAACTCAAATAAAAAATTTATCCATATTACTTGAATGACAATAATCCCTTGAGAAAGTAAGTATGGATGACTGGTTTCCTATGGGTTTTATAGATCATCTATACCCTCATATTTTCTATCTAGGGACATGAGGAAAATCCCATGTCACAACTTATATGGTCTTCATGAGCATAAAATGATGAAATTATATGTATTAATATATATGAATTAGTGTGGTGTCATTTTGGTCAATCCCATAACATAATATTTATACTTCTTTTTCTAAGTTCTAGTATTTTTTTTTTTTTTTCTTGATAATAATGTTGGCTTAATTTTCTTGAAGATTGTCTACTGACTCTTGGTTAACAATACAGAGTTTTCAAATGAATGAAAGGTTGGTTCCAATTAATTCATAGCACGAGGACGTGCCATATCTTTGGTCTGGGGGGAGTTTCCTTAACTAAAAAAAAATGCTAAGCACTACCCATTTGTATAGCAAACCTATGAGAAGAGGAAGTAGGATTTCTGTCAAAATTCTGTCATATTGTCTTTTTACAATGTCTTGGGCTATTATATCAGCAGTTGTTTGTATTGGTATGATAAATTCTATACTACTGAAATCATTGTGTGTGTTATAATCTTGCTATGCATTTTTATGTTTGTGCAATATAAGACTACTTATACTTAACTATTATTTGTGACAAATATAGAGCGATAACAACTGCTAAATACCCACTACCATCTATATTACAATCTTATGAAAAGAGGAACAGTTGTTTAAATTGTTATAGATCGATGAAAAGGAAATAAAAAATGCTCTTGTTCACCATGCCTACCAATACAAACCAATCCTTTTGTTAGTATTTTTCATTTCTGTCAGTCACTAATAATCAAATTTACTCTTTCATGTGATTGATAGGGTCATTAGGTCAAATTGTTATATTTTCAAATAAAATTCTCAAATAAAATTTGACATGTCTTGGTTGTAAAATTGTCATTGGTGTGTCTAGGTGTCATTACTACTCCCTCCACTCATCCAAGGTCATAAATTTTCATCATGGTCATGTCATCATTCCTTGTCATAAATTTTCAAATGATTGTCTTGGTCAAAGTTCTACTTCAAAGTTTGTTTCTGAAATAAGGAAGATAAATTTGACAAAAGTGAAAGAGTTTTTTGTCAATAATAGACCAAGAAACAAAAACCTCCTTCATTTTATGCAGAGGTGTTATTATTTGAGATAAATTCCCCAAATTTAGTCTCTATAGGAGGGTTCTTGCACTTTTGGAAAGCTTGACTTCAAGTCAGTTTTTCAGAGGTTTGGAGAAGGTGTTTGTAGTGCTTGATGGTTCCATTGTGTACCAGACATCATAAAATTTCCAACCATACCACTTTCAGCTAAAAAATACTCTGGGAATGCCTCCGAAAACCCTCTCAAAGACCACACTGTGTTTCTACTAAGAGCATGTTGCGCTTCTGTAATTTTTGAGTAACCAACTTCAAGCTTGGATTATGAACAAATGGGAAATTATTTTTGAAACTTGGAGGATTTTTTTGTTCATAAAATACCCAAAATCAATAACCTCTCTCAGTTTTTGAATATACTTTATGGTTTGGGATATATTCAATTCTCTTAGAGGCCTAGTTTTTAAAAAATAAAACACTTTGTTTTTCTTGTTTTAGTCATGTTTTCTTGTCGTGCTTTCCTAACAATTGGAAGTGAAGTTTTGAAAACCAAGAGAGGTTTTTATCAAGGACATATTCAAAAACAAAAAACATCTCTCATTTTTTACACAGGAGTTATTGTCTTGGAGTTACAGGTGTCACTTTGATACCTATTTTTCACAAGTTCGCTAGGCCAGAATTGTTGCACTTCTGGGAAGTCACTTTTGGAACTAATTTTGCAAAGTTAAAATTATTGGTTTGCATGGTTTAAAGGATCAAGGGTATAATATAAATCTCAAGTCTTCCTCACATGTCATCGGTAGCCTCCAAAAACTGCAAACCCTCCAATTCAAACTTAGAGAGCATGAAACACTAAGTCATCATTTACACCATGATGACGCTGACCTACAAGCCAAGATGAATTCTCTACAGTGTTTGGTTGAAGATATGAATACCACCAATAATAGTCTTTGGATGTAATTGAAACATTGCAAAATTCCCAAGACAAAATCCCCCGGGCAAGAGGGAGAAGCTTCTAAAGATAATCCACCCCCTCCTTCACAAGTCTAGTCATGTTGGGTGATTCATTTTTGTTTGCAGTGGGACCTACAAATCCTTAGGTGTGGGGGTAATATTGGGCTCGTAATTTGGTTGTTTTATGATGATGATTAAATCCTTTTCGTACCGGTATTATATGTATTAATAACCATTTTGAAGATGTTTTCAAAGGATTTTGTATCAATTCATTGTGGATCTAAAAAAGGTATGTGAAATTGATGTGTTGCAATGGTTTTGAGCTAAATTTGATTTGATTTAATGATTAAAAGAATCTAATGCATGATTTGTGTGTCACAGGATGAATTCACAATGCAAATTTCCATCTGGTAGATGGTATGGTACTCCATCTGGCACTACGTTCGGTACTCCATCTGGCACTGCATCCAGCACTAAAAACATGGGCGAGTTGGCAGTTGTTATATCGGCAGCCTGTGATGGGAGAATCATCGACATGAGTTTTGTTCACCCTCATGGCCTCCAGCTACTGAGCTCTTGAAATCTCAGATTAGGCAGTTATGATAATCATTGAGTGGCTCATTCAGTTTCTAGAAGCCAAAGCGGTTAGCAGCTCATTTAATGAATTTTCTATTTTTATAGGAGGTCGACTCTTCCAGTGATCAAGCTCTCGAGTTGTAATTCACTTATAAATACCACCAGTAGTGGCAAGACCAAGGGGGGAAGAATTTTAAGAAGACATTTTTATTGTGTAATTGAAACATCTCTGTAAACTTATGATTAGACTGCATTTTTTAATGAATGACAGTGTCGTGTTGATTCTTTGATCGCAATTTCATGTTGAGGAGTTTCCTCGACCTCCTGGGGGGCCCACCAGTGGTCTGGGTGATTGTTCTCATTAGTGTAGATTTATAATTGTTCAATTTCCTTTCTTAGTTTTTTCAAAATCGTTTTTGATTGTGTCAAATTCCCAATTTTGATTGCTTGTTGTGTGTTTATTTTAGCTGCAGAATTATGTATCTAATTCCTCCATATTTTAATTGCAGATTGTTTTTTGAGTTAATGCTAATGAATGTGATTTGTTGCAGGTTGAAGAAGCTAGTTAATTGAATTGTTATGTCTCCTCTTTCTTAGTTATGAGTGACTATGTAGAGTACTAACTTAGACAGATTTATTTGCAGCATTGGATAGATTGATTGCTTTTGGTAATTTTGATAGAATCTTAATTTAGATAGTTTTATGTGTAGTTTGGATAGATTAGTTGTTGTATTTTAAGCAGTGTTTATATTAACAGAGTATTAGTTTAGATAGTGTTCGTTTTTTAGGTTATGAGTCCAAATATTTCCTGTAGGTTTGTTTCATTTGCCAATTTTGTTTTTAGCATTAGCATGGTAGAATAGAAATGGATTTTGAGTTGTAGTTCTCAATAGCATTTTGGTTAATGTTGAGTGTGATTTTTAGTGATAGTTTAGTTTACTTAGAATATGATTTTTAATGAAATCTTAGTTATGAATTCGAGTTATAATTTCTAGTTAGCAATAGTCAAGAGTTATAGGTTTGCACAAAGTGTTGTTTTTTATTGTCATTTAAAATATGAATTTGAATTAAGATTTTTAATTAAGAATTAAATTATGAGTTTATGAGTTTATAGCTTCTCTTAAATTAGTGATTTTAATAGAATACTTTCCAGTAGTTATGTGATAGAGTGAATGATTGATGTTTACTTGAATTGTCATTAGTAGTTAGATGCCATCGAGATGTAAGTTCTTGATTTTCTTGTTTTTAGTTAGGTAGATGAGTGTTCATTTAGAGATAGATAGATTAGTTGCTTACTTTCTTATTTATTTGTTGTTTGCTTATTCAAAAATAAATTGAATAGATTAACTAACTTTAAGAATAGATTGTTATTTTCTTATTTAGAAATAGTCCATCAATTCCTTGTTTGAAGTTGCTTAGGGTAAATAGTTCATAATTCTAGAATTTCTTAGAGCTCTTCATTATTTGAGTTTATCGACATTAGATTAGGCTAGGCTATATTAGAGCTCTAGACCAGCATATATAGTGTTGGCACCTCAAAGCTTACGAGCCACAGGGTTGACAATTTAATGTCGAAATAGATAGCATATATTTTACTAGACATGGCCCATTATCATTGATGTTATTCTCATTTCCTCCTGGCCACCTCCAACTCATACCACTCCACCCACTCCATCCTATGTCCCCATTTTCATCATTGATGACCCCCCAATACGACCAAGGCCACCCTTATAGTTGAGGAGTTTAAGATCCAAATCCATAGTTATTCCATGGATGCTCTATCATTTGTTCCCCTATCGACGACCCAATCTCCTTTTGTTTTTGTTGCAACCCATTCTAGTGACCCCTTCATTTTGACTTCCATAACTGAAATCCCCAAACCCTTTGCTTCTCCCCAATGTCCACAAGTTTCAACCCTGTTGGATATCCCACCCGAAACACAACCCCACTCATAACCCGAGAAAGATCCTGAAGTCTAGGATCAAATGGGTCAGAATCCATAAAACGATGTTATGGATATGCCAGAGGATAGTTAGTCTATGCACAACATGATTTCTGTAAAGGACTAGGTGGCACCCCTTTTTCACGATCCCCAACATTCCTATGTCATCCTAGAAATTTTCCTGAAACGCGTCGACATGATCAACATGCTGACACAAGATGTCCAAGATAGAGTTTCTCGTAGCCTCCACGCTACATCGGTTAGTTTCAATAGAGTCAGGACCCATAGTAGGTCAGAACGCTCTATCGTTAGTGGCCAACCACTTGCATCACGATTTCCTATGCCTCCACCATCTTCCAGTGGAGATATCAATGCTTGGCCTACATCACAGCTACTAACCTTCATGAGGGCTTCCATTGATCAACTAGAACAGCTAATCACAACATTTGAGTGCACAAATGAGGAGCTCCAACAAAAAACACAACAACTTCAAGATGTCACCTCTATCATTTCTTTTGCTACAAAATTTGAGCATAGATTTTGTGTGCAATCTGAATCCATTATTGCAGTTGTGTCAGAGAAATTTTCTCAAGTCTTTCCCTCTTTTGGGCAGGTTGTTCCTAAAATTCCAAAAGACATCACTTTAGTTGTTCCTCTGCAGTGAGTTGAGCTAATTTTTTACGCCTGGTCATAGTTGAATGCAAATATTAATACCCTGCAACAAGAGTTAGTTGTGATCAAATTAAAGGAAAAGGAGCAGCCCCAACATATTCTACAAAAGATTGCACATGTAGTTGCAGAGGGAAACATCATTGAGTCCTCTCTTCATGCTTGGGCTGAGGACTGTCGTCGGCTCTTTGATTTGTTCAATGCCTAGGTTGGATTGTTGGAATTTCATAGTCATCATGTTGAATAATTGTGCACTTAGATTATCAATATGAATGTGGAATCCTAGGCCATCACTGACCTAATGGAGTAGGCTACCAAGTTTGCATAAATATAGGTTGCAAATGAAAGACTCAACGCAATGGATTAGTCTACTCGAGTCTCCAAAAAGGACCTTTGAAACTTCTAACCTACCATGCAAGACGAGTATGTCCAGATGAAATATCTCGACTCCATTATCGATACTGAGTGGAGTACTCTATTGACTACTCATCCAGAGGAGCTCGATGTGACTATCGCTCAATATTTTAATGCAGGAGCCTCAATTTTGGCAAGGAAATGGTGAGACCACGTTGACCACTATGACCATTTTGGTGAGCAGGCTCTCACCATTGTACCAGATTTGGGTCCTACATTTGTAGAAGGTCGGGAAAAAGAGCCAGCATGTTGACTCAGGACCAGTAAAAGGTTGTGGTCGAGGCCTATTGGGCCCTCCATTTTTGAAGAAAATTTGATTTTGTGGAAAGGAAAACGTTTTGTGGGAAAGCGCAATAGTCCAACAAAATATTAGAAGTGGAGGAGAACAACTAGGATAAGCAAAAATCTAACTACAAGTGTGATAGTAGTGAAAATAGAGCATGTGCCATCTGGACAAGCAAGTGGAAAGAGCTAGAGGCTTCCAATGCATGCAAGGAGAAAGAAATAAAAGTAATGGAAGCATAATCAAGAAAAGATAACAACAGAATCAAGAAGTCAAGAAGTGTCTGAGGGAAAAATAGAAATATGGGAATATGTAATGGGAAAGGGTTGGTTGGATGTTAGTCATATTGTGCATTGTTAGACTATTTTTGCTAGTACTATTGTTGTTTCCCTCTGTTATCAAGCTATCACCATTGTTGTTATTGTGTCTCATGGGATAAGCTACTGTAATGGATTTTGTGGGAATAATTGTGCTTGTGCAGTAGCAATAGAGTATGTAGAGAGTATTGGAACATGAAGTGTGATGTATAAGCTAAGATAAGAAGGATGTATTCATGGGATCGTGAATTTTGAGATACTGATAATATAAGATATTGGTTGGGCCCAAGAATTTTGGTTATGATGTGTATGACTATGTAGTTTCTTCATTGTGCAATTGCTTATGTACTATGTATTTATGCAATTGCTTATGTACTATGTAGTTTTTTCATTGTGGATGTAACCTAGAGTTGGGTGAACCATGTTAACTACTGTGTTGAATGTATTTTGTGTGATTTTTCATGGATTCTATCTGGATGCATATTAGATTAGATTTTTCTTATGTGTAATCATTGCACAATAGTTACAACTATTACAGTAATGGGTTTATGTTTTAATCTGGAGTATAATGTTAATATGAATTTGAATTCACTAAGCAGCAAACAAAGAACATAGACAGAACAATGTGCACATAACCAATAAGTAAGAATGAATAGAATGATCACCTTCCATTCCCTCACTACTGCAGAAACCTGGTTCCTACAGTCCCAATAAATACCTCGGGTGAGACTTCATCTGCATGCTGGTGATGTTGAAAGGGTCTGTGTCTGAATGGTTTTGTTAGTCAAGATAACTTGAACCTAGGGTCTTACAACCTCACGTAGCGCCAACAAATGGTTTCATTGTCTGGACCGAGAATCTATGATTGAGGGAATGTTTTGGAGGCAAACTAAGAAAGAGATCTCATAATGGTTGGAAAGGAAGGAACAGGAATTTGCTAGAAAAGAGAATAGAAACCCTCAGATGAGTGATGAGCAATGGATGCAAAGGTATGTGTACACAGAGCTGCATGAAATTTTCTTTGGAAAATTTTTTATTATTCTGATTGAGTGGTTAGAAAGATTCGTAGAGAGTACTAGAAGGTATCAAACTACATTGCCAAGGAATTGGACTCCTGAGTTGGCAAGACAGTTGAATTATGTAAGTAATCAAACTTCTCACGCATTTGATTTCTGTCTATATAGTATATTAAGAGGATTTATTATAGAATTTGTAGTAGATTGTACCCAGTCATACAGTGTTGCAGAAAGGGACTTCTTCAAAGTCCCACATGGAAGGTTCATGAAATAATTGGCTATGTGGATAAAGATGCTATTGTGTGACAAGTGCATGATGACAATGGAATATGACTACTAAGGGGCCTCGTGCACATAGGGGAACTAGACAATGATAAGAGGATAGTCTAAGGACAAAAGAGGATGAAGGGCATGATGAAGAAGGAAGGGAGGGAATGAGGATGTAGAGAACCGGATAAGGTATACCAAAGGAAGAAGACATGTTTGGAGAACTATGTATAGGAAGGAGGTACAAGAGGTGAAAGACTGGGGCTGAGAAAGGAGAGTCATGCAGTGAGCTAGAGGAGAGAGGACCTTGCGCAATAGTCCAAATCATAGAGATGCCACACATAAGAGGATAGGAAGAAGAGTCTCAGTCCAGTCCTATAATAGAAGAACCATTAAGTCCTACTTAGATTGAATCATGTGTCGAATCCACGACCCCATGTGCATCACCACAATTAGAGATAACAATTGAAGACTTATCAAAAGCACTTGTTGTTAGCAAGGGAGGACATAGTAGTATTAATCAAAGCAATGGAAGCAGTGTGCAGATTCAGAGTCAACCAACATCACCGAGAGGAGGGACTACACAAAGAAACATGGAAGGGGTAGACAATACCCTCAGACTGCTTGAGTTCCAGAGAGTTGGGTCAAAGGACCCAGAACAACCTATGTTTGTCTACGAGACAAATTGGGATGCTAAGAATGTCCATGATGAGCCTATGAAGATTACACAGTTTAGAACTAGCAAGCTCATTAAAAGCATTAAAGCATGGAAATGACGACAATAAGGTGGACATGACAGTTCATAAAGACATCGTATAGTCTTAAATGGTAAAAGTTGTTAGAAATCATGAAAGATTGGCAGTACGAGGCAAAAATCACATGACGAATTTGGTAATAAAGTTTCATTTATTTAACCATTCATCAACCCCATTGGCAAATCGGACAAGTTAGTTAAGGTGTGAAGAGACATGCATAGTTGGAAAGGAGGAACAAAAGAAGTTGAGGATTGATAAGCGGGAATCATTGTTACTAAGAGTTGCATGCAAGTGAGAGTGAACCAGAGTGAACCATATCAAACTAGAGAAAACATGAGTGACTCATATCCGAACTACAACCACACCAGAACAACCATAGAACAAGTAAAGGAACTCATCACACAAAACAATGGCCCTGCTGAAAGTTGGAGTGCCATCAACAACGACACGAAAGCAATCGAAATGACCA
>JASDQU010103117.1:8434-30924 GCA_032191745.1 Picea mariana
TATTTCAATAATAAATTTAATAGAGAAATTAGAAGTGGACCCAACCCTAAAATAGGGAAAGTGGGCTAAGTGACCTAGAAGATGTTTTTAAGGAAGCTACTTGGAGAGTATAAATAAGAGACAAGGCTCTCTCATTTGAATCAAACTTGAGCATATTGAATATCTATATGTGTCCGAGGTAACCAAGGATATCTAAACCAAAATTCTGAGTGAAGGTGAAGAAAAGAAGACCAAAATGCAAGGAAGGATAAATTATTTTGATGGTGCTTTCTAAGGTATGTTATTTACAGGTCATCTCACCATTCTCGCTATAATTTTTTTTTCTATAATGATTCAGACCGTGAAATTGCTATGCAAGTGAGAAAACATATCGAAGTATCTGTGGTAAAAACTTCATCTTTTGGGTCGTTGTATTTTGGGAGTTACACTCCGTGGAAAATAGGGTTTGTGGCCAATCCTGAAACTAGTCAAAATCAGGTGTTTTTGGTCAAAACGTCATAACTTCTTCATAACAGATCCAAATTTAGTGATACCAAATGTGTTGGTTAGGGGATAGTCTCTAGTATGCTGTGTAACATTGTTAGATCAATTCATCAAATATTTTTTGTGGGGCATGCTCTACAAGGCCGCTCTCTAGAATAAGCCAAAATTCAGCAAGGTATGCCATTTTTGCTATAACTCCTTTTTTAAGAGGTTCCAAGTAGTGAAACTTGGAAGAATTTCATTAAACACACTGATGAACATTGTGTATCGGTTTCATATCTTTATACATTACAGGTTCAAATTTATGATTACTTCAAGTTAGGGTTGTTGACTAATCCAAAGCTAGGCATGTGAGACTAAAGAAAAGTTTGATGAAAATGCTAGTCTCTTGTTTTTAAAGTTAAGGAAGGTTTGCAGGAATGTGATCATATACACCAGGTCTATTATAGAGCTACAAATCATATTTGGATGATAAAATTGATGAAGAATTTTGGTTGTAGTATATGTTGAGTACATGATTGAGACAAGTAGTGGATGAGTTGGTGCACATACATGAGTTGTATAGTTGATGATGTTTGTACATATTGATGAGTCATAGTTGATGAGTAGTTGACACATGATTGGAACATACTTGGTACATGGTTGGATGCACTTGTTTATGGTACAGGTTGATTACAGGTTGGTGCATGGTTAATGCACTTGTTTATGGTACATGTTGATTACAGGTTGGTGCATGGTTGATCCACTTGTTTATGGTACAGGTTGATTACAGGTTGATGCATGCTTCCAATTTATTGGTACAGGTTTATAGCGGTATATCTCATAGTGATAGTGTGACAGTGGTTCCATCATTCTACTTCTACTTCAGGGTGGCAGGACAGGTGGTTGTAGCCACCTCCCGGTTGTAGCTGGAGAACATTGGGGGTTGTATCCTCTTTCTGGTTGCAGCCAGATATTTGGGGAGTTGGAGCTTCCCTCAAGTTGTAGCCTGAGAAACTAGGGGGTTGGATCCTCCTTCCATTTGCAGCTGGAAAACAAAGGAGGTTGGTGCTTTCAATGAATGTAATTCTTCAAGACATATAAGAAAAAACACTCTGTAGTTTTCTCCTGATTTGGGTTTCCACATAAAACACGGGTGTACTGTGTATGTGTGTGATTGTTTATTTATTGCTTCTCATTATTGGATAATAATTCTACATTGATATAACATTTGAAGAAAAAAGATTATAATCACGTGATTACTAATTCACCCCCCCTCTCATTAATCCAACAACTTTGTCCTTGGAATGGAAACCCATTTGGAGAACAAAAAATTCATTCTCTTCCCTTCTAAGAACTCTATATGTGGAGAACAGAAAAAACCGACAACACACATGGAGAACAAAAAAACTAGCAACGCATCTAGAGAATAGAAAAAACTAGCAATATTTTAGTCCATCACAGTCTACAATCCCATACATTCAAATTATCTGTTAAATTTGTGTCTTGTACTTGCTTATACCGTCTCTATTCACACCAATTCTGATTTTGAGCTCTTTATTTTAGGAAGGAGAGGCTAGAAGGCATTCGACATCAGCATTAGCAAATCACCATTTTGGCTTATATGAATCAGGATCTTCAAAAATGGCATTGGAGAAAATTCTGGAAGAATTTGTTCCTTGTAGGATTAGAGCAAAGCAAGGTTGTGCAACACATCTGAAAAAAGTATTGCAAAGAGGGTTAGTACTTAAAGGTTTCTTTTCAATGCAACAAACACATACTGCATACATGCTAAATGAGGTTGTTGAATATGTAAAGCTCCTTTAGAAAAAGGTCTAGGTGTGTAGTTTGTCCTTGTTTTTTAAGTCTTCACTCAACATAAAACTTTGATAAAGAGATCCAACCTATGCAGAGAGGGTTTGTAAAGAAAGAATAAAAAGATCCAATCGACCCATCAGAGAGAGATTGAGATTATAAAAAAAGGTACTTGATACTTATTTTTTGTTGCTTAATATTTATCTCTGTAAATAATTTGTAAATGTATAGAATTTTTATATGGATCTTTGGTATATATTATACTTGTTCTTAATAAGTCAACTCTTAGTAAAATTGTAAAATTTATGTAGTTAAGTCAAACAGTTTTTCAGTCCAAGAAAACTATAAAATAAAATAATCACCATGAAACTGAACCTGCCTTGTTATTAGCAAACAAAATAATTCACAATTCTGAAGAATGATCTACCATAACATAAAATGCAAACTTGGTTTTTAAAAAATATTAGTCCATGGATGAGGGTTTCAAGTGACCCAAATTTTGGCAATGCCTTCATTTGAAATAAAAAAACTCATCTACATTGGAGAGTTCGCAAAGTTTGATTGAAGACAATCTGAAGACAGATGTGTGCAATCGAAGACAAATTTAAAGCCCTGAGTGTCCATGGATGATGGTTTCAAGTGACCATGAATTTGTTGGCAGCTAAAAATTTGTCTCTAAATGCCCCCGTTATCCAACTTTCGCGGAGTTTAAACAATTTTTAAAACAACGAATCTCGACCATCGTAAAAACAATTTTTAAAACGAGCCTCAGCCATAGTAAAAATATGTTGCAGTAAAATCTACGTTTTTAGTAGGGCAGCCGTCCACGTGCCACACAATACTACTTCTAAATTTAATATTTTGAATTCTTATAATAATATTTTATTAATCTAATATATGTTAATTTTTTTAATAAGAAAAAACTTAATTCTATTATCATTAAAATATTTCATCATAATTCTATATTTAATATTTTTAATTCTTATAAAAATATTTTATTAACCTAATATTATGTTTTGATTAATTACATATATTTTTAATTATTGTAGTAAGATTTTATTAACTTAATATTATATTTTGAATAATTATATATTTTGATATATTTAATATTTTTAATTCTTATACGAATATTTTGTTAACCTAATAATGTGTTTTGATTAATTATATATATTTTTAATTTTTATAGTAATATTTTATTAACTTAATATTATGTTTTGATTAATTATGTATTTTGATTTGTCCATATTATAATAGTGAAAGTTATGTACTTTAAAGTTAGAGAAATTAAATTAATCATCAAATATATTAAAACTATATATTATATTTTAAAGTTTAGACATTATGAGTATTAAGTGTCAAAAGCACACTAATGACTAGAGTTAGAAGGTGCTTATTATGATAAGATTGATTACTATGATCAAAATTAAAGTGGATAGCAAAAATTAATAGTTTTGATATTTTCTTATTTGGTAGTTAATTACTAGTTTTCCACTATAACTTGAACATAGATGAGAAGGATATGACTTGTGACTAGAATGCCTAGCATGGTTAGAAGGTAATAAATGTCCAAAGCTAACTACTTTTTCAAAAAACCAACATGTTTATTTTATTTATTTATTGTCATGATAGTTATGTCAAATGTGCTTTAATGTATCTAATTTAAGATCTTAAAAGAACAAAATGCTTTAAAATCTCTACTTCTAATAATAGTCATTAGGTGCTACTAAATATGGTTGATGTCTATTAGCATGATGCATTAATGAAAATCGGAATTTTCCTACTTAAAACTACCTACAATTACTAAATCAAAATATTAAGAGGCACGTATAATGCTAATAATTACTAAATCAAAATATTAAGAGGCAACTATAATGCTATTTTCCTTGTTTTATTTGGATTTAATGCTACTAGGGTAATATATATATACATGTATTAAACAAGTGTTGCATGGCATTGTAGTCCCTGCCAGGTTGGGATGGGAGTAAATGCGACCTAGTACAGACACGTGGCTAGAAAGTTGAAATGCATGTGGTTTGCATGCAGAACATAGTATTCCCGAATTAGTTCTTCCTGAAAAATATAAAAAATTATCAACATTTGAAAGGTTGTTGGACACAAAAAATATAGCATTACCAAAGTAGTAATTTATAAACTATACATACCGAAAATGTAATTTATAAAGTAGATATCTAGTTTTATACATACAAAATATGTACTTTTATAATGGATCGCGGGTTGTCCGGCTAGCGGGCTGAAAATTGGGCGTTTGATGTTTTGTGCCCTACAAATAGCATCGACAGTTCTGCGATACAGAAATTGGGCCTCCGATTTTCTTTGCGATACGGAAATCGAGGAGTGGAGTTGCAGACTATAGAACTTCATCAGAAATAAATAAATTATACATACGAAATATGTAGTTATATAAAGTAGATATTTAGTTTTATAGATACAAAATTTGTACTTTTATAAAGTATGGGGATGAGATTTTATAGAGCATGCACGGAGCCCTCATTGCATAGTTGGCCAGTTTTTGGATCGCGAGTTCTCGCGCGAGTTCTCGGGCTGGCGGTGTCAAAATTGGGCTTCCAATGTTTTGGGCCCTACAAGTAGCACCGACTATTCCACGATATACAAAATGGCAGTTAGAGTTGTGGAGTATAGAAATTTAAAAATTGTAATTTATAAAGTAGATATCTAGTTTTATACATACAAAATATGTACTTTTATAATGGATCGCAGGTTGTTCGGCTAGCGGGCTGAAAATTGGGCATCTGATGTTCTATGCCCTACAAATAGCACCGATAGTTCTGCGATACAAGAATTGGGCCTCCGATGTTCTCTGCGATACAGAAATCCAGGAGTGGAGTTGTGGACTATAGAAATTCATCAGAAATAAATAAATTATACATACGAAATATGTAGTTGTATAAAGTAGATATTTAGTTTTATAGATACGAAATTTGTACTTCTATAAAGTATGGGGATGAGATTTTATAGAGCATGCACGGAGCCCTCATTGCATACTTGGCCAATTTTTGGATCGCGGGTTCTCTGGCTGACAGGGTCAAAATTGGGCCTCCGATGTTCCACGCCCTACAAATAGCACCGATAGTTCCGCGATATACAAAATGACAGGTGGAGTTGCAGAGTATAGAAATTTAAAAAATGTAATTTATAAAGTAGATATCTAGTTTTATACATACGAAATATGTACTTTTATAATGGATCGCGGGTTGTCCGGTTGGCGGGCTGAAAATTGGGCATCTGATGTTCTCTGCCCTACAGATAGCACTGACAATTCTGCGATACATAAATTGGGCCTTCGATGTTCTCTGCGATATAGAAATTGAGGAGTGGAGTTGCGAACTATAGAAATTCATTAGAAATAAATAAATTATACATATGAAATGTGTAGTTGTATAAAGTAGATATTTAGTTTTATAGATACGAAATTTGTACTTTTATAAAGTATGGGGATGAGATTTTATAGAGCATGCACGGAGCCCTCATTGCATATTTGGCCAGTTTTTTGATCGCGAGTTCTCTAGCTAGCGGGGTCAAAATTGGGCCTCCGATGTTCCGCGCCCTACAATCATCATCGATAGTTCCGTGATATACAAAATGACAGGTGGAGTTGCAGAGTATAGAAATTTAAAAAATGTAATTTATAAAGTAGATATCTAGTTTTATACATACGAAATATGTACTTTTATAATGGATCGCGGGTTGTCCGGTTGGCAGACTGAAAATTGGGCATCTGATGTTCTCTTCCCTACAGATAGCACCGACAGTTCTGCAATATAGAAATTGGGCCTCTGATGTTCTCTGCGATACAAAAATCGAGGAGTGGAGTTGCGAACTGTAGAAATTCATTAGAAATAAATAAATTATACATATGAAATATGTAGTTGTATAAAGTAGATATTTAGTTTTATAGATATGAAATTTGTACTTTTATAAAGTATGGGGATGAGATTTTATACAGCATGCACGGAGCCCTCATTGCATACTTGGCCAGTTTTTGGATCGCGGGTCCTCTGGCTGGCGGGGTCAAAATTGGGCCTCTGATGTTCCGCGCCCTACAAATAGCATCGATAGTTCCATGATATACAAAATGACAGGTGGAGTTGCAGAGTATATAAATTTACCAGAAATTAATAATGTTTGTTATATAATAGAATAGTAATAACGTCTGTTACACCGAATTAGTTTTCTTTAAAACTAAGGCTTTTCTTGGACAAAAAAGATATAGCATTGTCAAATTAGTTTTATTTGCACACATTTTATAGAGCATGTACATAGTGCTCATTCCATACTCAGGCAGTTTTTGGATTGTGGGTTCTCGGGCTGGCGGTTTCAAAAATGGGCCTTTGTTGTTTTGTGACCTACAAATAGCATCGAGAGTTCTGCGATATACAAATTGACAAGCGGGCTTGTCAACTATACAAACTTATTATAAAATAAATAATGTATGTTACATATCTCTGGAAATTACATCAACATTTAAAACATCAATGTCGTTGAAGACCAAAAAATTAACATAGAATAGAAGACAAGAAATGTAGCATATCCGAATTAATTTTCTTTGGAACAAATAAGAAAGGTTCTTGAAAACCTAAAATTTAGTATACAATAAGGGCATTGACGAATCGGTTTTCTTTGAAATTTATCAAAAATTAATAATGTTTGTTACATGTTTCTAGAAATGTAAATGCATTTGTCATATAGACTAGGATTGGGGCTCTCGTGGACCATAAAAAGAAATAAGTACAAGAATTAGGAACGTCGAAAGAAGAAGTACGCGACGGTAGAGGGGAAGACCTGAAAAGAAGAAATTGGAAGTTATGAGTCTTTGGTTACATTTTTTATTTAAAGAGGACATAAGTGGATTGATAAAGAAAAGAAGATGAGAGCATAGACTTAAACTGGATTGATAAACAAAACAAGATGGCAGTATAGACTTACTATGAAGCCGATGCGTTTTTGTTGCTGTCGTCGATGGGCAGTGGAGTCATGTTAACCGATTGTTGCCCTTCCTGGACGAGGCCGTCCATTTTCTGTTGGAACCATTCTTCGATGTAGCTTTTCATGGGGGTTGTGTTGATTTCATCCCATATTTTTATGTCGTAAATGTCGTTTTCTAATTTCCTTAGATCCATTGAAATACTATGCAGACTCTGTTCAATTTCTTCATTGTGTGAGGCATAGTCCAATACCCAATGCTCGTGCTCATCTAGATGATGTTCAAGTATGCCATAAACTTTTCGAAAGACAACCCCTTTAAAATATCAACTTGTTCTTGGAAGGCTTCTTTGGTGACTGACAAGGATTTGAGAATTAAGTTAGGATATTGAACCTCGTTGGTAGTTCCGGCTAAGTCGATCTGTAGAAGGCTTGTGAATAAATCTTCCTTTTCTGATATGACTTGTTTACATGATTTGACAATGAGCTTCAGGTTGTCAACTTTCTTTTGCCAGCATGCTTTTACTTTTTTGGTGCGCTTTGGGGAGGGGAGTTTCTCCTGTCTTCTTTTTAGTTCCGATGTGTTGACGACATAGTTGGCAAAAGGCGCCAGTACCTACTCACATAAAAGCTGTTCATTTTTTAAATTCTCCTCCAAATGTTCCAGCAAATCATTGGCCTTTTTCCGAAGGAAACTAAATTTTGCGATGTTTCCCAGGCTTCAGTAACTAGCTGCATTCTTTTTTTGATGTTATTCTCTACAAGGGATCTAGATCATGCAAGGAGGGTAGAGGATACTTTCATCTTCGTTGCAGTGGTAGAATACATGATTTTTGCCAAAGGACTGGAAAATTCCGGGGTTGTAATGAAAGCCTGCTCAAATTCGTTGAGGCGTTGTTTCAGATTAGCATGATCATTTTCCATTCCTCCAGTGGAATCACGAAGAATGTCACCGGTTACCTGGTGAAATGAGAAAATTTGGGACGACGACATTTTGCTAAAGTCAATCTCTGTGCGAGATTTGCCTTTCTTGTTTGCTACATCTCTCTTTTCAATGACCGTGATTTTAGATTGGCTGTCAAAAATAGCACTCTGGATTACGAAAGATTCATCTATGTCAAAAAAATCGGTGTCAAATGTTTCTACTGCGGACGACCCAATTTTCTACGTGTGTTATTCTTCAATTTCAAGTTGCAGTTTTCCACTTTCAATTTCGAGTTCCTCCGCCTACCCTGCATTGTTTTTTCTTTTCTTCGTCAGTGGCATTTTGTGAGAACTATCAATATTTATGCGAGGAGGGTTCTTATATCCTTCTCCTTTCGAAGATTTCTGGGTTGCTTTTTTACTAGGTGGACCGTCGAAGCGATGCTCCATGATGTTGTGCTTTTGGGAGTGTTGGCAGGGGACTGGGTACTCTTCTCACTGGATAATTTTCCATGTTGTCTGCACAATTAAGTCACACTTTGTAATGTCTGTGCATCACAATCGACAAAAGTAGAATTGTTGTCGACACTGTCCCTGTCTTGGATCAGGTGTCTATGGATAAAAGAGGTGTTAAAGCCAACACCCAGTAAATGTTCTCGAAAAATGCCATTGGGGTCGAACCCTTTTAGCCTTTCAATGTATGTTAGGTTCAATTTCTTGAAATGGGTAGAAAACTGATCAATCTTGTTGATGTTTCTGCACACGAAGTCACCGACTTTCCAGGGCAGAGGAATGAACTGTTATTTTTGTTGTCATGGAAAAAATGCAACCAGTTGTTGTATTACCTTGCTATTTTTGCAAAAAACATCTTGTCCGTGATGTGGCATGGAAGGAAGGCAAGATTTTCCTTAGAGCCAAAGACCATGAGCACACTATGATTTTCCTCTTGCTCAAGTGTGCCCTTTCTATTCAAAAACTTGGTTGCCTGGCCAGACATCCGCAGAGCATTCTTTCCTAACAATAAATCTTTGAAAACTGAGACAAAGCCATTAAAAAATTCATAAAAACAATGGAAGGCCTTGTGCCTCCACAGGCCCTCATGCCAGAATGTTACTGGGTTGAATCAACAGTGTATTTTATTTGAAAGAGAAAGTTTTGGAAACAGACAACAATACACAATTACGAAAATCAAGTACGATGACATATAAAATTTATTCGATTCTTTGAATCGTGACAACTGGGAACAGAGCTCAATGGAAATTAGGTTCCCCCAATCGAAAATGTATTGTTCCTTGACTGTGTAATACAAAATATAAGTAATTATATGGAAAATGCTTGTTGTGGATGCATGTTCCGTTATTCTTGTAAACAACCAAGCAATTTCCCGGAATGGATTTCTAAAGGAACTTACCTGCAACCTTGTGATATCTTCAAGAACTGTTGTCGGGTCTTCGAGGAAGTCGGCTAAGATGTCCAACCCATTATGATGTTTTTCTAGAAATTGCTTGCATTCTTGTCCTCTGAACATCAATGTTGGTTTCAGAAATTTTAACATCTCGCGGAAGACCTGAGGTGACAAAGAAACAAGAGAGTGGTTGCGTAGTGGAATAATTCTTTTGCCTGGAATATATTTTTTGGCGCACCAAGAGACCAACTCCTTATAGTCAAAAACCTCAGGGACGTATCCTGCATAAGTGATTCCATAGGTCCAAATCATTTCGTTCTGGGCGGAACAGGATGAATAGTAAAAGTATGCCCTGGACTAGTGGAAGGTCTGATCCTCTTGTGCAAACATATTTACTGTATCTCCACAAAACTGCTCTCGACCTGCTGCCATAAGTCTACAAGAACATTTATTTGTTCCAGACGATGAATGAAATGAAAAGTTGGAAGGGATAATATAACCTTGGGCAAATTTTGGTCGAAAGCATGTGAATGGGAGATGTCCTCAAGACTTTTGTTGATTAATGACAATTTGGACGGCTATTGCATGATGCGTTGTTAACATTAAACAATACTAATTGCATACATAGAAATGCAAACATGGTGGATATTGCAATGAGCGATTAAGCATTGTATATTTCTTGAGTGGGACAAAATAACTCTCTGCACATCTTGGTTTAATGCGTAATAATGGAATATATCCTTGAAATTTTGCCCATTAATGACAATGTTGACGGTTCCTGCATGGTCGACTGTTACCATGAAATGTTTTTAATTGCATAGTAAGAAAGGATGAATATCCTGGGCAAGGGAAAAAAACCACTACAAAATAGGGTTGCAAGGTACAACCATTGAAGGTGAGGTGGCGAGGGTCAAATTGTATGTCTCAGAACTTTTTGAGTGTAATACGCGTAACAACGAAGAGGGTATGGTATGATAGTCGGAAGGACGGGAAGTTAGTGGGGATGGAAGGAAGTGAGAGATACTTTGAAACATTTGTGAGCAGTGGTAGAGTGAAGGTTGCAAGTTCGACGAGCCCGTGCTGGAATTGTAGATCACAGAAGTTTTGAGTGCAAGATGTACATGACGCAACAAGAAGAAGAGATCGAAATCACGAACCCGCCAACCGTGGCCATAAAATTGGACAAGTATGGAGAGAAATAGCGGTCGGTCAGACTCGTCGTGTGATTATATAGATGGAGATAAATATATCTCAACCAACCAAGGCTGGAACTCGCATTTATAGATAGGCGACTAAGTATATACGACAAAGCAATAATACAAGGAAAGAAGAAAAGGGAAAAAGGACCAACGACTCCACGGCGGAATTGTAAATCATGGAGATTTTGAGTGCAATATGTATATCACGGAACAAGAAGCAACAAAGTTCGAATGCGCGAACCTGAAACACTGACTAAGAATTGGAGATTTCGTGAACCCATTTTGTATTGCTGTGTGCAGCTGTCACTTGTAAGATTCATTAGCTAGAGCATAACCAATGTATATTAGCAAGAACATTTGTGAATCGTGGCACAATGAAGCTTGTGAGTTCGAGGATCCCGCAGTAGAATTGTAGATTGCAAACCCAACAACTGTGGCCATAAAATTGGCTAAGTATGGAAAGCAATAATGGTCGGTCGGATTCCTGGTGTGATTATATAGATGGAGATAAAGAAGTTAGCCCGCCAATGTTGGAACCCATGATTATAGAAAGGCGACCAAGTATATAACCAAAGAGCCATAATACAGGGGAAGACGAAAAGGGAAAAAGGACAAAGGAGTCGGCAGTGGAATTGTAGATCACGAAAATTTTGAGTAGAAGATGTGAACCCGGTAGTCGATTTGTATATTGCGGAGGGCCAGATGCCAACTAAGGAAGGGATAGATACTTCGAAACATTTGTGAATTGTGGTACAACAAAGCTTGATGCCAACCTGAAACAGTATCCAAGAGTTGCACATTTAGTGAACTTGCCAATAGGAGGATCCAAAACAGGTTGAGAACGTGTCTGTAGAAGACGCAAGTCCTCGACATTCAACTTGTATCATTCCGAATATTTGAATGCATAATTTGTAACACATAAGAGCATACGATGTTTGAACCCAACAATCAATTTGTATATTGCGCAGGGTGTGATGCCACCTGTTTCGTACCTATGTCTAGTTCTCACTAGTAAGAGATAATTTAGTATCTAAAATAATTTTTTAGATTCTGTTAGATACTTTATAGGGATTAGCATCGGTAAACAATGGAAATCTCAACCCCTCCAGCCCTGCATTTTGTGTGTGAATTTGTATATCACAGAAATCGAAGTGTTGTTTGGAGGACACATCACAATAGAAGTGCAATGTTGAGTCAGCTAGTCCGCAGTTCCACTTTTCAATTTGTATATCGCAGAATTATTGGTGCTATTTGCAACACACACAACAGTGGAGGCCCAATTTTGAGTCCGCCCACCCGAGAACCTGCGATAAAAAATGTCGCCAGGTATGGAATACAGAATTCGTACATGCTCTATAAGATATCAACCCAGCAACAGGAGGATCCAAAACATGCTGAGAAGGTGTCTATAGAGGAGGCGAGGCTCGGACCTTCTAATTGTATCGCTCCTAACAGTTGAATGCATAATCTGTAACACATAAGAGAGGATGATGTCGGAATCCGGTAGTCAATTTGTATATTGTGGAGAGTGCAATTCCAACTATTTCATACCTCTGTGTCTAGTTGTCATTACTAAGAGCTAATTTAGTATTCAAAATGGTTTTTTAGGTACTGTTAGATACTTCATAGGGACTAGCATCCGTAAATAATGGCAATTTCAACCCCGTCAGTCCTGCATTCCATGTGTCAATTTCTATATCATGGAACTAGGAGCATTGTTTGGAGGACATGGAACAATAGAAGTGCAATGTTGATTCAGCCAATCCGTAGGTTCACTTGTCAATTTGTATATCGTGAAATTATGGGTGCTATTTGTAGGCCACGAAACAATGGAGACCCAATTTTGAGCCCGCCCACCCGAGAACCCGCGATCCAAAATGTCGCTAGGTATGGAATGTGGAATTTGTACATGCTTTATAAAATATCATGTCCATATTTTATAGTCCCATAATACATGAGAAGAAAATAAGGGAAAAAGGATGGAGGAGTTCGCAGTGGAAGTGTAGACAATACACGAGAATAAGAGAAGGGAAAAAGAACTAAGTATCTCATAGAAGAAAATCTAGTGTTTGATTATTAATGCAAATGCTTGTGAATCCCTGCTGAGTTGTCACCAGTTAAGCCATAAATTGCAGATCACGGAAGTATCTTTCGTATCACTGTGTCCACTTGTCACTAGTAAGAGCATTGTTGATGTATATCAGGAAGGATGCGAAGTTGTTGGGCATGGAAAGTAGGAACAGATACTTTGAACGAACTTAATGTATAGGAGGAACCTGTGGTGGAATTGTAGATCACAAATGTTTTGAATGCAAGATGTATATAGCGGGACGATAAGTAGTTGGGTTCGCAAGCGCCAGCCCCACAACGACGGACATAAAATTGTCTAAGTATGGGAAAGAATAGCGGTTGGTCGGATCCGTCGTGCGAGGATATAGATGGAGATGTTAAGACATGAATTGCAGATCACTAGTAAAAGCATTAAGTGCAAATCACTGAAATTCTTTGGCTGCAACATGTATATGACGAAACATGGGACATAGGTGGTGGGTTCCGTGAACCCGGGGCCTGCTGCCCAGATAACTGGCTAAGTATTGGCCAAGACAAAGTTTTGATATCTATTTCAATATTTTTCATACTAGTATCTATCAATGGATAAATTTTTCATGTTTATCTTAATAGTATTCATACTAATATATATTAATGGATCATTTATGTTTCAAATGCAAATGATCTCCTAATTTGCAAGATGTTTTTCGGCTTGCAAATTTCGTTAAAACCACAAAAATTTTGACTGCAAGATGAACACAGCACAATAAGAAACATGAACTTGCATTGTGGTCTCAACGAGATCAACTCCTTATCATTTATTCATCTTGTATTCGTTGCAATGACATCAACAAACGCTGGCTCTCCAGAAACATCAATATCTAAATTAAATTAAATGCAATCAAAATTTGATGTGACTTTAAGTAATTAAAGCATAAATTGCAGACGACGAAAGTTCTTAGGCTGCAAGATGTATATGACGGAACAGTGGACATAGTTGTTTAATACTGCAAACCCAAACATAATTTCCTAAGTTTTTCAAAAGAGGAAGTTTTTTGTATTTATTCCAATAGTACTGATATTAGTATATATGCATGGATATTATCAAATATAAAAAGCTGCAATATATCCAACATACTTCACAGGAACATTGCGTCAACAGTTTAGTTGTGTTGTTATAACTCATTAATTATTCTTAAATTTAAAATGTAAAGAAAGAACAGAGCAGGTTTTATGTAGATTGAAGTAGTGGGCAGTAGAAACAAAATCTTGTCCTTCATGTTTAACGACACAGGGGAAGAAGGTACAAAATACAATTAAAACAAATACCAGAAATTGGAAAATACTATTAAAATATAAACCAAAATTATTCTATATTCAAATAAGATGGGTTACAAAATACAATTGAGGCTATTTGCGACAAAAAATGTGATTTCGCCTGCCCTTGACCAATAAAAAATATGTACATTGATGAAGCTTCTTCATATTTTTCTTGACGTTCAAACTCTTTCTTCGTAAAAAAATGAGTTCAATATCAATTTTGAGTTTTGTACTTAATCGTTGTTGCCAAGTACATATATCCCAGTTTTTTGAATACCTTATCTATATGTAGTGACTGGTATTCTCCCTATATTTGATCTTCTGTTTGGTTGAGAAGCCTGCCTGAGGATTTTTATGTGTAACTTCTTTGCTTTATTACAGTAAATTGAAAGAAACATCCAACCCAGATGAAAAATGCAAATATGTTGAGGTACATAACTTATTTGGGCAACAGAGGTGTGGCAAGTGCATCAAATGCTTCATAATGCACCAACACAGGGATGGAAAGTGTATCAAATGTTGTAGATGGCATCAGAATATATATTTCCTCATAGCGGTGGAGGTATGGTGGCCGAAAGAAAGGTCTGGAATATTCAGAGGTCACGCCAAATATGTGGAGTTTGCAACTACATCCAGAGGAAACCGAACAATCTTTGACAAAGAACATAGCTTTCTATCAAGTCGGCTACCAGACCCACATGCATGTCATCAAACTATGAAATAGAAACGTTTGTAGTGATAATATGTCATTTTATCCACCCATACAGTTTATTTTACCCATCTTCGAGGTAGACAAATACTAGTGCAATCTCTACAATTCGATACACTTTCCAAATCTATGTTGTTGGAAGAATGTATATACTTAAACGAAGAACTATTTTGCATGTGACCTCAAAATCCATTACAATTCCCAGCAAGAAAACAAATAAGTTCAACCAACAAATCTCCAAGCAACCTTTTCAACCTACCAAAGCATCGAAGACAGGGAGAACACCAACCAGAACATACTTGTTCTTTTTTCTTCGTCCTCTCTGAGTTTCTCTTGTATAGCAGAGTTTTTTTTTTACTCAAAGATCATGTCACGTAAAACCAGTCTATATTCTTTCATGTGCCCCTCAATCACATATCTAAGTTGTCTTACATGTCCATGACCGGGAACATTAGAATGAAGGCACCCTAAAGCACAACTCTTTGATGATAGAAAGAAATGACAATAAGTATTTAAAACAAACGCTAGATGGTCTTCTGTAGATTTTGTGTTGATTCGCTTTAATGACAGATGTTCTCAATATTTTCACTTATTAATGCCAATCTTTTTGAATACGTACATTGAATAGTGACTAGTAGCACGTATTAAAATTCTCATATCCGAGCAAATTCTCAAATATGACATCTAAGATATGCACAATATTAAAGAGGGACATGACGTCAAGGCCTCTGTGGGTGACACGTTCGTCAACTATGATGAAGCTTTTAAGAAAACTATAACTGCACAAGCAAAAAAATAAAATAAAAAGTATTTTCACAAATTCAAAATGTAGGCAAAAATAAATCACCAGATCTGATAGTATTCGCCTGTCTATTCATTTTAATGGGAGATGTCATCGAGCTTTCCAGTTATTAAAGCCCATCATTTCGAAATGCACAATATTAAAGAGGGACATGATGTCAAGGCCTCTGTCGCTGACACGTTCGTGAACAACCTTTTAAGAAAACTAAAACTGCACAAGCAAAAAAAACAAAAAATAATTATATTCGCAAATTCAAAATGCAGGCAAAAAGAAATTACCAGATCCCATAATATTCGTTTGTCTATTCATTTTAATGGGAGATGTCATCGGGCTTTCCAGTTATTAAAGCCCATCTTTTCGAACCTATCTGGTGGGTTTTGAGTTTTGAAAACATATTTAATGTGTATTGGGAAGCGCTGAAGGTAGCGGGGATGGAGCCCTATGTAACAGATGTTACTACTATTTTTTTGTTTTTGTTGAGGACCGTATATAAAACGTACGTAAAGAAAAGTAATTTGAGAATGCTAGTTTTTTTGCACCAACCCTTCAAGTTCAAATACTTCGCAAGTTCGATTGTCAATTTGTATATTGTGGAACTCTTCGTGCTATTTGTAGGACATAGAACAACAAAGACTGAACTTAGAGCCCGCCACCCCGAGAACCCACGATCCAAAAAATGCTTACTATTTTTTGTGTGTGTGTGTTTTGTCCACCAGGGTATGTAAAACGTATGTAAAGTAAACTATTTCGAGAATGTTAATTTTTTTGGACATGACACCCTTCAAATTAAAATAGTCCGCAAGTCCGATAGTCAATTTGTATATCGCGGAACTCTCTAATTGTCAATTTTCAGTCGCCTACCCTGAGAAATCGCGATGCAAAAAATGGCTAACTATGGGATGAGGGCTCCGCTCATGATTTCTATCTAATTTATAAAATTACATATTTCCTATGTTTAATTTATGTTGTCTAGGAGCACTTCTTATAAAGAAAACTAATTTGGAAATGCTAATGTATACACCATAGTTCGGTACAACCTATCCGCAAAGTCACATCCATAAAACTAGCTAAGTATGGAACCGAACTGCAATCAGTCAGAATGATGGCGGAACTCTCTGTGCTATTTGTAGGGCACAAAACAACAGAAGCCCAATTTTCAGCCCACCACCCCGAGAACCCACAATCATTAACTTATGTTGTCCAGGAAATCTATAATTTCATAAATTGCATTATCTTCTGTCCATGAGGCCTTCTTTTAGAGAAAACTAATTTGGGAAAGCTAATGTATACAACAAAAACGACCTATCATTGTTCGATAAAACCTATTGGCGAAGCCGTGTCCATAAAACTGGCTAAGTATGCAATCGATGGCGGTTGGTCGGAATAACCACATAAACGCGAGAAACTAGAGTCAAACACAGTTTACAACAAGAAAGTAAAACAGAGAGAATAGGTATATCTCCCACACAGCAAAAGGCATTCTCATAACGATGAAACCATAGTAACACAGAATCAATGGAAAAAGCATTGACAACTATGAAATATATTTTTAGGTCAATAAATTCTGCTTCAACGCATAATAGATGCAATTTACATCGCCTGCAATTCTTTAGTCTGTTAGCATTATCTTAATAGTATTATACACAAACTGCAGTGCAAAAATTCAAATTAAAATAGTCCACAAGTCTGATTGTCAATTTGTATATCGCGAAACTCTCCAATTGTCAATTTTCAGCCACCTACCCCAAGAACCCACGATGCAAAAACTGACCAAGTATGTTTTATATATCTACTTTATAAAATTACGTATTTCCTATGTTTTATTTATGCTGTCCAAGAAACCTACAATTTGATAAATTTCAATGTCTTTTGTCCAGGAGCCCTTCTTATAAAGAAAACTAATTCAAAAATGCTAATGTATACACCATAGTTCGATACAACCTATTTACAAAACCGCGTCCATAAAAATGTCTAAGTGTGGAAATGAACTGCGGTCGGTCGAAATGATCGGAACTCTCGGTGCTATTTGCAGAGCATAGAACAACAAAAGCCCAATTTTCAACCCGCCACCCCCAAAACCCGTGAGCATTAACTTATGTTGTTCAGGAAACCTATAATTTCATAAATTGCATTCTCTTATGTCCAGGAGGCTTTCTTTTAAAGAAAACTAATTCGGGAAAGCTAATGTATACACCGAACACGACTTGTCATAGTTCGATAGAACCTATTGGCGATGCCGCGTGTATAAAGCTGACTAAGTATGCAACCAAACGACGGTCGGTCAGAATGACCACAAAATTGGGAGAAACTAGAGTCAAACGCAGTTTACAATAGGAAAATAAAAGGGAGAGAACAACTATATCTCCCACACAACAAAAGACATTCTCATAACTATGAAACCATACTAACATAGAATCCATGGAAAAAACATCGGCAGCTATGAAATATATTTTGAGACTGACAAACTCTACTTCAACAAGTAACAAATGCAATTTACATTGCCTGCAATTCTTTAGTCTATTATTTTATCTTAATAGTATTCTACACAATCTGCAGTGCAAAAAAAGGTAATCAGAGATCCAACCACAAATGCATCTTCCCAACATTGCAAACCCTTGACAAAGAAGAACAAGCACCAGATAACAACCCAACTAACAAGCACCAAAAGGCTCAACTACAGGCGTAGAACCGGAACCCTGCAAAGTCAAATCAAACAACAATAAACAACATACAACGAAGAAAGAAACAAGAAGCAAAGTCAAATCAAGCAACAATAAACAACATACAACGAAGAAAGAAGCAACCATCAACCACTCCCCTAGGAACGATGTTGTTCAAATTGCGATTGAAGAAACCCGAACGTGAAAACTGTAACAACACGAACATGCAAGCAAGAACAACGACAACATGCAAATAAGAAATCAGTGCCATGCAAAAGACAAGCATGGACCAATGAACCAACAATGCCGTTGGAGCATATAAATTTTAAAAATGAAAGAAATTGTCTTCTAACAAGCCTATTAAGTAACCATTCAACTCTACCAAGCATGTTAGGTAAATATTCAAGTATGTCAGAAATGCATTGTAAACATTTAAGAAAAAAATTCAATGCGACAGGTCTCTCACGTATCCCAAATAAATAATTATATTTTTTGTAACAATAGTTCAAACACCAAATAATGTATTGGAAAGCCAAACTTTCGATATGCCACCATATCAAACATTGCCATAAATTTACCTAGCATAAAATGCTAAACCAAACATTCAAATTAATGCTAGCATTAATCCACCTTCAACGAATGCATAACAAAATATATGATTCAAAAAGACCATATACGATCAAATACTTTGGATATGCCAACACATATAACATTGAGAATAGCGAAGCCGACAATAAGACCTCCAATCCCTTAATCATATCATGACAAATATGGTACTTCTTTTTATAGAAAAATCTATGTTTTTAGTTCCCTAGTCCCAACAATACATAATATGGAAATATTTCTAGTGATTGATAAGTTTAGAAAAAGTGTGAATTTAGTTTTAAAAAAAATGGAACTAAATAAAGGGGGTCAACAGCAGCTCTAGCTGGGGAGAGCTTCTGGGGAGAGCTTCCCCCTGCAGGGTGCTGAGAATCCCAATTATCTCCAGTTTCACCCTTATTCGGAAAAAAGTGGAACTAAATAAAGTCAACCATTGAGTTTTTATAGAAGCTAAAATTGAGTTACAGTTTAGGGGTCCCCTCAATAACTTTTACTACCTTTCTTACTTAAAAACACATTGAGTTTGAGGATTACTTAAAAACACATTGAGTTTGAGGATTACTTAAAAACACAATTAAGTTTGGGGTTGAGCCCTTTGACTTATCTAGATTGGCCGATCTAGAAAATCTCGTTGAAGTAGTCAGTCAAGGAAGAAGAGGCGGTCTGTTGGTGGCGGTGGCAGCGGTTCCTCCTTCTTCTCCTTTTGATCTGGATGTACATGATGCATCATGGTTATTAAAATTATGAATGTCATCAACTTCATTTTATACTTCAATCTCCAATCCTCGCTCTCACTTCTAACACTCCTTTTCTTCTTCGATCCGCCGTACTCGCTTCTACTTCTACTCGATGGACGTCGGCTTGGATATCGTTTTTGTCTGCTTCTTTCACGTCTTTCCATTTTAATACAATAATTGAAATGATTGCTCACAAAACATTTTCTTTAATTTTGAACTGAACTGGGCCTCATGCCTCAACCTTTATACAAGTTGACATGAGGAGACTCTCAAATGAACCGAGGCGACTCTCGTCTCCGTTTGTGTTTTTCCTCCTCTTCAAAATAATACCACAATTTATTTCTGCCATTTTACTGACACGATTAACAATAATGCTTTCTGTTATTAAGGTTTCGATCAGGACGAAGTCGTTGAAATCACCCTGGGGATGAAGGATTTTGTATTTTCAAATCAAAATCTCTATATGCATTATTACAATGTGTTATACTGTTTCGTTTTACTTATGTGTATCAAACTGAATTTTAAGTCCATGATTAGCAGGTCAGTTGGTTAATTGAGATTTAGTTTTAATTTGATTATCATTTTCAGAATGACGTGTAGTTATTTAAATTATACATTATGTAGCTAATGGTTAAGAACATGTGTTTCTTCGTAAGAAGTTACAAGTTCAAATCCAATGAGGGTTGAGTATGTATATTTCTGTAGACTTTACCAATCATAAGAAGTTACAAGTTCAAATCCAATGAGAGTTGAGTATGTATATTTCTGTAGACTTTACCAGTCAGTAGGGTCTCATACACCAATTTGGTGTCTATCAATAATATCTCTTGTATAATGTTCCTTGTATAATGATTTGAGATGTTGAATCTTAAATCAATTCCATCTTAAAACTTTAACAATATACTAGTCCTCCAACCACCAAATAGATCAAACACAAAATATTACACTTAACTTATTCAATCTAATGCATAAAGTTAGAAATACTTATTTAATTGATGACACTATATCATAAGTATTGAACCAAGATATATACAATCATAAATAGTTTAATATCTCAAATAAAAAAACAAGTGAATATATGTATTTGCATTAGTTATATACTTGTTAAGAGTTCAACATATCACTTGTAAGAATTGAACTTGTGTGAGGAGGATAACAACGCTTCCTCTCAATCACCCAAATTAAATTCAATTAACCAAAAATATATAAAACTAATGTTCTGCAATATTGTGCAAGTGATTTGATTATATAAAAAGTGCTACAATTATTTTAAAATTTAACTACAACTTTGTACAATTTAAAAATAATAAAAATATATTTTATAGACATTTTTTAATCATTAAATTTATGGTTTTCACATTGTAATTTTTTTAATTGTAAAATGACTTTGAAAATTGTGAACATACACCATAGTATTTTTGAAGCATTTGTTTTAGAAAATTACAAAAGCATATTATTTTAGTACAAAATAATTGGGCGAGCATAGTATTTCCTTAAAAATCTATTAATCAAGAAAAACAAGTTTGAATAAAGGAAACAATGACACAATAGTTTTTTTTTTCTAGAAAATGAAAAGTCATACAATATTAAAGCAATAACCATGCAAAACAAAAATAAATAAATAAATAGTTTTACTAGAATATTTGATAAATGAGTGATAGCTTGATCTTGGAAATAGATGTAAGACTATTCACAAAAATGAAAATGGTTTTTTTTCCCATTAATTTAGATGTATAAGGATAATATTAAAGTATATTCATTTTTTTGTTTTAAGTTTATAAATTAAAAGTTACAAATAAATGAACAATTGGATAAGAATTATATAATATTATGAATTAAAGAAATATATAATCAAAGTGGGTTAACTTACTAGTAATCTTTTTTCTTAAGTTATTTTTCTGGCAGGTATTTTGATGGTCTATTTTTAAATTTTTGGCCAATCCATAATTCTGATCGATATTTTGAGCATCTGGGTTGGTTTAAATAAGGCATAACCCTTGACGTAAAGTTATGAAATGCATGGAACATTGATCCATGTGAAACACAACTTACCCCTGAAAATTTGGTCAGATTCAAGCACATTTTTTAACCTGAAAAGCGGAACTCGGGAGGGAAGATTGCTCCCGAGTTAGCTTACTCCATATATAATCCAGTATTCATCTAGAAAGGTCAAATTACTCATGTATTAATAAAGGGAACATCCTCCATGTGCCAACTCACCTTGCCCAATTAAAAGGGATAAAAGGAATATTCCCTAACTAATGTCCCTTCTTATGTACCTAATGCATGTAAAATATACATCATGACATGAAAATAATCCCTAATATACTAAAACAACACAACAATCCCATCTTGATTTGTTCAAGGTAATGATGTGACTATCGTACCATGACACCATAAATGAAATGTGTCGCCTTCCACACAAAACAAGGAATCATGTATCACCAACCCCAACAAAAGATCAAAGAGGAATTGTTGGTAACCATGAATTATGCATTGAACACCATACATTGCATCATTGATAACCTATGTGCACTCACCAAATACAACAATGTAGAGTACAATGACCATACCGCTATGTAGATTCGACCCTAAAAATTCCTCCACTTCAATTGTTGACCCACCCTCATGTAAACACCCCTTGATATGTAGCATTTAGAAGAAAGGCTATGATCCGGATTTATGTAGGAACACAATGAAATACAGAAATACACATAAATGCAGAGATGCAACGGAAATAAGACTTCATTTCATTAATAACAAATGACTGAAAAATGCTTACAGACAAAATGGAAATAAACTAGCTAGGGCACTGGTAGCTTATCTCTGAGAAGAGATGTGGC
>JASDQU010103117.1:31736-44357 GCA_032191745.1 Picea mariana
TAATGATTCAATTCAATATACAATTGAACATTAAGCTTTAAAATAATATGAAACCATTTATCAATCAATTTGGAATTCTTTCATTTAGATTATGTTTTAAATTTGTAAACTATTTATAAATTTTATGACATTAATAATTTTTAATTTAAATATTTTTAATAAAATAAATATTAATTTTTTAATTTTATATTTAAATTAAAAATCTATTTATTAATTTTATATTTAAACAAAAATTTATTTATCATTATCCTTCTATTAACAATTCGTATGAAATACATTTAAAATAATTTCTAAATTATCTTCTCATGGGTGGAGTTCGCCATAAAAGAACTGTAAATTTCAAATCTGTCTCTGAAAAGTAAATATGGGTTCTGTAGTGACTAATCTTATCATTTGAACACTCCATGATGTTTTCTTGGGTTTCCAGGTACTAAGAAATTGTAACGTGTTTTCTTGGGTTACAAGATTTCTAACGGTAACTTAGGGGTTTTGTTTATTGATTTTACGAACCTCCTCTGCTTTTGTTAACCAAATATAGATGATCGACCCTTTTGCTTTTCCTCTGCTTTTGTTAACAATAGGTGGATATGCTTTTCCATTTTAAAATTTTAGTGTTTTTTAATTTTTTAATTTTGTATATTTTTAACAAGGCGAGCCTTTTCTTTCTAATAATCTCTGTTTGATTCACCAAATATGGAGGATCAACACTTTTTTCAGTTTTTTAATGGACCAATCATGTTAAAAGTGGCATTTGATTTTGATTCTTTGTTATTTTTAACTTAAAATACCGTTCAGGATGCTTATAAAACTTGTTACTCTTTTAAATATACCAACAAGAAGGCACCAATCGTGAGCACTCTGAATATATTTCAATTTGTAATTTTAGAGATTCACACAAAATTTTGGCACTACGCGAAGTAAAATCAGATTTGCAGGTTTGCAGATTCTACATGGACTAGGTTTGCAGATTCTACATGGACACAAAGGTTCAAACCGTGATGGGAGGAACTAGTTTTGCACGGTATGTAGAGGTTTACATGTAACTACATGGACACAACCTTTCATTGTCCCTCCTATTCGGCTTAATCGATGGGCATATTTTCCATGAAGCAGGCTACCGCGGCGAATGATAAACTTCAAGACCTTGGGTGATCAAAGGTTCCTAGAAAGTTCTGCATCTATGCTACCCAAGATCGACACCGTCTTTGCCCTTAGCAAGAACTTGAGTGGGTATATTGCAGTCAGAACTTGGTACAACAAATATTGGGATATCAGGCTGATATTATGTGTCTACAAGAGGTGAAATCCAACCATTACATGGAGTTTTTCTTGTCCATGTTTAGAAAATATGGTTATGAAGGGTTTTACAAGAAACAAATAACAAATACAGAACCATAGTAGATGGTTGTGCTACGTTTATCAGGCGGGATTGACTCGAATGCGTGGAGAAAACTATCATTGAGTTTGGTGATTTAGTAAAACATGTGCCTACCAAAATGTTTTCAGAGCCTGAGAAGTGGAACGAGTTCACAAAACGATGATGTCGTAAGAACAACATAGCCCAGGTTATGATGCTGAATTTCAAATCTTATGGCAAGAAAAATAGTCCAGATCGTCGCGTTTGCATAGAAAATACACATATTCATTCTCAACCTGCTAACAATGACATCAAACTATGGCAGGTCAATTACCTACTGAGGAATCTAAAGGAATTAGTCTGTAAGCGGGAAATGAAAGTCAATGATTGTATTCCCCTAGTACTATGCGGAGACTTCAACTCTGTGCCAGGTAGTGTTGTCCACTCTCTTCTAGCAAATGGTAGCATCAATCCTACTCACGAGGATTTGAAGGTGGATCCATGTGAGGTGTTGCAACCTACAACCATGTTCCAACATAACCTTCCATTGTTCAGCGCTTATTCTTCTTATAATTCCCACTCTCTATTAATGGGTTGTGGTGGAGAAACCTAAACCCACAACATTTTCATGTGACTTCAAGGGAATTTTAGACTATATATTTTATACCCGAACTAATTTGAAGGTAGAGTCATTGTTTTTGCTTATTGGTGAGATCGCAGTTGGGATGAACTCTTCACTTCATATGTTTGGTCGTCTGATTACATTTCACTTCTTTCAAAGCCTCAGTGGTGCAACTCCTCCTACTTATATCACACTTCAACTGCCACCTCAGATGAGATAAACCAAAATATTTAACTCTACTCTTTGGGCATTATCAGAGGAGATCTGTCGTTCTTTGGCATTATGTATGTTACATGTAATTTTTTTGGGATTAAAACCAAAGCGTTGTTCTAATGCTCTATGTTCACAATAAAAACGTTGACTTCTGCTCTTTAGTATTCTAGGAGTTGTCATCCTAATGAATCTTATAATTTAAACAGATATTTGTGAGAGAATAGAAGGAAGCATTTTTTTATTGTACGAAAACAAAGATTTGTTAGTGGATGGAAAACTAGTATATAATATCTGGATATATCTTTATGAATATTGAAAATAATTTTAAAAATCTAAATATATAGGTTTCTACCATTAATCATATTAATAATAAATCTTCTTATAATGTTTTTGAAACGTTTCAAAAACATTATAATTAAAAAAAAAAAAAAAACCATTATAAATGAAGAACCGAATAAGAATCACATAATACCATGAACTAAAGGAATATATAATATAGTATTCATCTAGAAAGATCAAATTACCCATGTATTAATAAAGGGAACATCCTCCATGTGCCAACTCACCATGTCCCATTAAAAAGGGACAAAAGGAATATTCCCTAACTAATGTCCCTTCATATGTACCTAATGCATGTAAAATATACATTATATCATGCAAATAATCCCTAATATACTAAAACAACACAACAATCCCATCTTGATTTGTTCAAGGTAATGAGGTGACTATCGTACCATGACACCATAAATGAAATGTGTCACCTTCCACACAAAACAAGGAATCGTGTATCACCAACCCCAAATAAAGATCAAAGAGGAGTTGTTGGTGACCATGAATTATGCATTGAACACCATACATTGCATCATTGATAACCTATGTGCACTCACCAAATACAACAATGTAGAGTACAATGACCATATTGCTATCTAGATTCGACCCTAACAATTCCCCCACTTCAATTGTTGACCCACCCTCACATAAACACCCCTTGATATGTATCGTTCAGAAGAAAGGGTATCAACTAATCTCAATCCTTAGAAAATCTATACCCCACAAAAAATGATCACTCTATGGTCATCAACCCATCTCAATGGATTACCTTAGTACCATTCTGGGTTGTGATTGAGCATATAGAAGTTGTTTTTGACTATGATGATGATCTCAATAAAATGTAGGTAAGGGGAAAACCATATGGATATTTTATGTAATTTCAGAAGTTATTCTTAAGTGTAATTGTGAAAGGGTTTATTGATAAGTCATGTCTTTTAGGTATTTTGGAGTATAAATAGAGGTTATATCAAGAGTCATTGTGAGATCACTCATTGAACATAAGTACAAGAGAGTAGTGTGCACTTATATAGGAGGCTATTATTGGTTCATGTATGGGCCTCTTTGGTCTTGATTTCATGAAAGAGCATTGTATGACATTGTACATGCTGGAGGAATCTATACTGAGGAAAGTTTGCAAGGTTTTCTCCCCCTTTAGGGTTTCCCTGAAGATATATCTTATTGTTTTGTGGATATCTATCTTTCATTTGTTATCTTTTTTCATATTAAATAATAATAAAATAATAAAATACTTTACTTATTGGAAAAACATAAAAAAAAATCAACACACCACTACATCCATCCCCATCTGAAAGAAGTACTACAAGTAATTCTAGAATGCATAATTGTAGATGTACTCACTCATGGGTGATTTCTCTCATACTTGAACCTTTGAAATCCACGTACCCTACCATGCATATGATCCTTTGAAATTAAATCCATTCACTATCCTCTATCTTGAAAAGTATCCATATGTAGATTGAATACTGCTTAAATTACTCGATCACCATATGAATCCACCAAGAAGAATCATCCATCCCAATTTAACATTGACAATGATCACAACTATGAACAAGTTGCATCTACAACTAATCTACGAGGTGCTACAAAATCATGCTAAACCAAGCATTGATCCTCTCCCTACTCTATCAAATGATCTTGATCACCTTGCACTCATTAAGTCAGACACCCACAACATCATTTCCACATGTAAGTTAAGACTATTATATTAGAAACAAAGGGAACCCAATAAATCACAAAGACAACCCAAACTCCTACTATCACTTGCTATCAAGATGCTTAGAAATAATTGACTTGAGCCAAACGATCATTAAGGATCATCAAGAATATTGTGTGACATACTACCTATGTGATAACAACATTCTACAAACCAAGTTTATATCACTATCATCAAAATCAATCCCAATCTACCATGTAAGGTTAATCTCAACAAAATTAAACCCCTCAACACACATATACCTAATTCCCTCCTTAAGGGTTGATTAATCCTCTATTCACCCTCGAGGGAATCCAAATCCAATGAAAATTTGATATAGATGTGGGAAATAGGATGCAAAATATGAAAAATGTGTAGATCTTGGAGATGCAACAATTTGATTTACATAGCATGCATTCAAGATAGAAAATAGAAAATGAGGAGAATAGAGAAGCACATTAAAAAGGGCATGTTGAGGAATCCATTTATGTAGAATATGGAAACACATATGATATCAAGGAATATCCAAAAGGAAATATACACTTGTCTCACAAAATGCATATACACGAGGATACAAGCCACAACATAGAGGTGCAGTTAACCAACAAATGTCCCTTCAACCAAACCACCTATAGATCCATCAACAGATGTAACAAATTCATGCAGAAATGGTATCCCTACACCATCGGCATAGAGCATGAGACCATAGGGTGGGGATGGTGCATTGTTATCAATACAATCCATTGAAGCAACTTCAATGCAATAGCATATCCATGCATTGGTAGGGACATACCACTAGGTTTGCAAAAAATACACCAAATTGGTGTGCAACAAACATAGGAACAATAAATCAAGTAATGACACAACTAACGACAACCATGTCGAACGAAAAGGGAATATCAATAGAACGACATGGATTTTGAGAGAATATCCTTTATCCTTCTTCTGATAATATTTTATACCACATTGTAGATGTTATTACATAGTGAATCATGCCTAAAATCCTCAAGACAATGGTGGTCATCCTTCTTGGGGATGAGGGATATAAAGATGGAATTTAATGGTGCACGAATATGGTCATTTATACATGATTCCTCCACCACTGTGAGTATCTCATTTATGATAATATCATACATCCCTATAAAGAAATCAATGGTCCAACCATCCAGACCTGGGCTTTTATCTTTTTGGAAGTTGTGGAGGACTTCTTCGAGTTCGTCTTGAGTGACCTCGTCCACGAGGGCCCTCTTATCTTCCTCATCAACAAAACTTGGGAACAAAAGTGACAGGATCAAAATGGTATCAATTGAAACTCTTCCATCTAATTTGAATAGGTTATGGAAGTGGCTTGTCCCTAGCTGAGCCAAACCTTCAAAGGAGGTGATCGGCCTACCAGAGGGATCATTTCGGCCACAGATAGTATTCATCATTTTCCTCCCTTTTGTGTAGGCATGGAAAAATTTTGTATTCTCATCCCTACTCTGTAACCACAAGGATCGACTTTTTAATCTCCAGGATTTTTCATTTGCTTCCAAAAGATGTATTCTCTTCTTTTCCAGGGCTAACAATGCATCTTTTGTTTCGAGGGAAGCATAGCCCCCTCCCTATGAATAATTGATAGATTGTAAGGTTTATTCTACATCAATCAGTTCTTGTTCGTCCTTCTTCCTTTTTTCGATGAGCCCACTCTACTATGGCCTTTTTTAGTTTTTATAATTTTTTTGAAAATTGGACTGCAGCCCATTCATTTTGATCTATGAGGATCCATTTCTCCTTGACTAGGGAGATAAAATCTTCTTGCTTTTTCAAAGATGAATTAAATTTGAATGGGTTGGATGGTTTATAAGATCTCACAACAACCTCCATAAATATCAAGTGATGGTCTAATCCATTGTTTAAAACGTAAAGGAGTCCCCAATATTTTTTTTGAAATCAAGAGACAATCTATTCTTTTGGCAATATAGTCCACCCCAACCCTCTTATTTTTCCAGGATGGAAAAATATTTGTGGGTGCTATATCTATCAATCCCTTCTCACCCATTATGTGACTGAAGAAATCCAAGAGAGAGTTTGGAATCACTCTATGTCCCTAGTATTCAACCATCCCTAGGGAGAAGTTGAGATCGCCCCCTAGAATTATATCATCATTTTTCATAAAGGACTTGTTGAGTAGGTTATCCCAGAAGGGGATACGCTCTAGAGAAGGACCATAAACTTTCAATATTGTGAAGCATCTACCCAGATCTTCCTGGAAAATATTTATTCTAAGGCATGAATCAAATCCCCAGGAGTTTAGTATCTTGACTAATCTGGTGTTCCATCCATTGGCCAATCCCCTCAAATGGCCTTTTCTATCAATGCCAAGGAACTTCCACTCTTTAAGAAAACCTTTCAAAAAAGGGATGACCATAGTTTATTTCCCCAAGGTTTCCTGAAGGAGGATAATATCTGGCTAGGTCGACTCCACTAGCCTGTGAAATTTTCTTTGAATGGCTCACCTCACCCCTGTAGTTGAAAGAGAGAATTTTCCTTTTAAATCCCCTTACAGGGCTTGCGCTTCTCTAAGGACCCCAACAATGGATAATTGTCTACTTGTTGCCCTATCCATAGCAGCTCTGGTTTGATCCAAAAATCCTTAGATGGCATATTAGTTTGTAAGTAAACATTAACATCCAACTAGATTCAAGAAATGAGGAACATCTTTTACTATTTTCAAATAACATGTGAATGTCTTAATTATCCATAAAATTCAATAACATTGATGAATAACTAGCAGAAATAAATGTTGAAATGAAGTAAGTAAGATCAACAATAATTCAAATGGCACATAAACAATTTGTTAACGGATTTCACCCATCTTGGGATATGTTTCCAAGTCCCTTTTCAATCAGTGAGACCACTCTTTAATGCTCAAATGTCAAAATTACAATGAAAGTACTTACAAATACCAAGTTTTGAGGACACTCTTTAATTATGTTGCTCAATCCATAAAAGGGAGGTCATTACTGAATTTCTCATGAAATACTGAGAAAAATGAGTATAAACTTGACCATGTTCTGTATAAACAATTTATTCTTTTGGAAATATAGTCCACCCCAACCCTCTCATTTCACCACGATGGACAAAGCTTTGTGGGTGATATATCTATCAATCCCTTCTCGCCCATTATGTGGCTGAAGAAATCTAAGAAGGATTTTGGACATGCTCTATGTCCCTACGATTCAGCCATCCCTATGGAGAAGTTGAGATCGCCCCCTAGAATAAGATCATCATTTTTCATAAAGGAATTGTTGAGTAGTTTATCCCAGAAGGGGATACGCTCTAGAGAAGGACCATAAACATTCAATACTGTGAAGCATCTTCCCAAATATTCCTAGAAAATATTTATTCCAAGGCTTGAATCAAATCCACAAGATTTTAGTATCTTGATTGATCCGGTGTTCCATCCATTGGCCAATCCCCTCAAATGAACTTTTGCATCAATGCCAAGGAACTTCCACTGTTTAAGAAAACCTTCCAAAAAAGGAATGACCATAGTTTCTTTCCCCAAGGTTTCCTAAAGGAGGATAAGATCTTACTGGGTCAACTCCACCAGCCCATGGAGAGAAATTTTCTTTGAATCCCCTTATGGGGCTTTCACTGCTTTAAGGGCCCCAAGAATGGATAATTGTTTACTTCTTTCCATGTCCATAACAACTCTAGATGATCCAAAAATCCTTAGATGTCATATGTGTTTGTAAGTAAACATTAACATCCAACTAGATTCAGGAAATGATGATCGCCTTTTACTATTTGCAAATAACATGTGAATGTCTTACTTATCCATAAAATTTGATAACACTAATGAATAGCTAGCGAAATAAAAATGTTGAAATGAAGTAAAGTGAGATCAACAATAATTCAAATGGCACATAAACAATTTGTTACGAAATTCACCCATCTTGGGCTTCGTCTCTAGGTCCCTTTTCAATCAGTGAGACCGCTCTTTAATGCTCAAATGTCAAAATTACAATGAAAGGACTTACAAATAACAAGTTTTGAGGAAACCCTTTAATTCTGCTACTCCATCCCAAAAACATAGGTCATTACTGAATTTCTCATGAAATACTGAGAAAAATGAGTATAAACTCGACAACTCATTTGAGAATTTTTTTTTGGAGAGCTCTTGAGAAGATAGACTAATGTTTTGGAAACCCTTCTTTGTGTATTGGTTTAAGTGTTGCAACTATACACCCTAGCTGGTCTTGAGAGGAAATCACTCAAATTCCTTCTATGATCTTAATTGCCACTGGTTTTTTCTGTTGTGTAGTCGAGTTTTGTTGGTTGGTAACTAGTTTCTTGTTGTGTGGCAGTTGAGTTTTCCATTGGAGGGTCGATTTGGTATTAGAAGCTCATTCTAATAACTCTGTGGGTTGGCTTACTTGAAGAGGGGTGAATTAAGTGTTTTTGGGTGAAATTATTGGTGATAGGGGCCAAGTTTATGAGTCTGATCATACTCCTTTAGTGGTTGGGTGTTTCATCTATAGTTTGGGCGCCATTTTTTGTGTGTGGACAATGCATATCAGAGGGGAAGTATTTAATGTGTGTTTGGATATCATTGGGACGAGACTGCTGATAGAGAAAGGGGTTCAATTCTCCATTTGTTGTGCCAATAAGATTCCAAACAAGTTTGATTCACTCCTAGGGGAACAAAGGAATTATTTATTAAGTTGTTGTGCACTTTCATTTACTCTTGGGCGTTATTTATGTATGTAAATGACATTACTCTTCGTTAGTTATTTCTTCTGGGCATATATCTTCATTGTTGGGAGCTTATATTTACTCTTGGGTGCTATCCCTTCCAGTGGATGACAGTATTTCTATTGGGCATCACTTATGGGCCCATATTACATGTGTTGGGTACATACCTTCATTGTTGATCACTTTTATTCATTGTTGTGTGTTGTAACTCCTTTCAGAAGTGAAGATATCAGACTTACACCACTAGGAGAGCACTTAGACAACCTCAAATTACAAATACGAGGTTCCTATTTAATTCGTGTAGTGGGTTATTGTGTAATTTTCAGTATTATGGCTGCTATGGAATAATTAATATGTTTTTTATTTGAGCCTTCAAGTCTTGTGTGTTCATGTTTCCATTTGGTTTGGAATTAAATCCAAGAACATTCATTGTACACATAATCGGAAAATATAACCCAGTAAACTATTAATGAAGGGGAAGAAAAAAAAAAGTACAACCAAAACATAGACACCAAAAAATATTAGTTGGAATATTAAAGTGGTATCAGAGCATGGTCCTTTGTAGCTGTGTGGCTTGAGGGGAATTTTGATTCATATTTATGAGACCAGAAGACGAGAAAAACATCACTTACAGAAGACGTAGGGATATAGCTTCAGAACCTCAACCAGAACAAGAAGAAGAATTGGTGTTGGGTGAAGGGGAAGCACCTTTAGGATCAGATAAAGGAAAGGGGAAAATGGGGGAAGAAGGAGACATATGAATTGGAAGCCTCTTCCGGATGATGAATGATTTGGATAAGGGCCAAAAGCTGATGATCAAACTATGGGGACTACTAGCAGTTAAAACCATAGAGGATCTATCTAAACAAAATCAAAATGGTGAAAAGGGATATAACAACAGAGAAGGAAACCAAACCATTTCAGAGGGATTGGGCTAGGAAGCCCAAGCTGGATGAAGAAACAAGAAATGATCTAAGGAGGAATAAATGATGCTTTTGTTGTCAGGAGTCGTTGGTACCAGGACACAAGTGTGAAAGGAAAGACAAGACCGATAAGGCTCATTATATTGAGGTATATTCAGACAATGATAGTGATGACGAGGAGGAGCAACAAGAACAAGAAAAGTGACACTAGACATCAGGTGAGGAGACATCACAGTCTAAGGATAAGGGTATTTTTATGGCATCCATGTCGAGACTTCCTAGGTACCACACTTTTAGAGTCTAAAAATTCCTACAGGGGCACAAGGTTACAATACTGATCATCCCACAAATTTATATATGCGAATTTGGTTGATAGGCGAGAGATTTAGACGAAGGATTTTGAGGGATTCACAGTGATCATACCTGGTGGCTATGATATCGAGTGCACTATATGGATCCCCAAGTTGAAAATAACCATGGGGAATTATACCTTGACAGATGATTTCTTTGTGGTGGATGTGCTGGATACCAATGCGATACTTTGATTTTAGTGGCTATACTCCATTGGGAAATACACTATTTATCAGAGGATTATGGAAATGGAATTCACGGGTATGGATGGGAAAAATGCAGTCTTACGAGAAATGCACCAGTATCCACCTAAGATTGTGTCATCACATAGTATGGCGCAGTGATGCGACATGGAGATATAGAATGGGAGGTTGAGTGCTACATTTCTAATGGTGAGCCACCAGATCACCCTCGATAACATCCAGGCGATATTCAAGGATTACTTCTTAAAATTCAAAGGGTTTTTGGTGACATTCCTCTAGGTGTACCTCTAGATAGATAATTTGAGCATGTGATAGAATTAGAAGAATGGGTCCAAGTAGTCATAACCAACCCCTGTCGACATCCCAAAACTTACAAAGACAAGATTGAAAAAACTATCAGTGAGTTTCTCAAGATGGGTCACATTCGACCTAGCTCTAGTATATTTGCTTCTTCAGTAGTATTGGTCAAAAAGAAGGACGATGCCTTGAGAATTTGAATTGATTATTGAGCCCTTAACAAGAAGACCATAAAGAATAGGTACCCAATTCTGAGTATCAATGAGTTGATGGACGAGTTGAGGGGAGAAGAATACTTTTCAAAAATTTATCTTCGTACAGGGTATCACCATATCAAGGTTTGGGAACAAGACATTTTGAAGACCGCTTTCTGATGCCATCATGGGAATTATGAGAATCGGGTTATGTCGTCTGTGAGGAACATCTTAGGCATTTGGATACACTATTAGGGATTTTGGAGGAACGCCAACTCTATGCAAAGGAGTCTAAATGTGAGTTTGGCGTGACTGAGATTATTTATTTGGGGCATGTGATCGAAGAAAATGGGGTTCAGGTACACCAATAAAATATCAGGGCAAATATTGAGTGGCCTACCCCCAGGAATGTGACAGAATTGAAGAGCTTCCTAGGCCTTTTCACTTATTACAGGAAATTTGTTAAGGGGTTCTCACAACTGATAGCACCTCTTACAGATCTCACTAAGAAAGGGGCTTTCAGTTGTTTAGATGAAGCACATGCAACATTCAATATGATGAAATAGGTGATGTGATCTTGTCCTGTACTAGCCTTACCAGATTTTACTTAGCCATTTGTGCTTGAGCGTGATGCTTCTAGGATTGGGATAGGAGCTTTGTTAATGAAAAATAACCATCCCATTGCTTTTGAGAGGCCCAAATGTAAGGAGTATGAGCGACATTATTCGATATATGACAAGAAAATGTTGGCCATTATGCATGAATTGGCCAAATTTAGACAATATCTGACGGGGAACGGGTTTAAGGTGAAGACAGATCACAATAGCCTAAGGTTCCTCATGGAGAAAAATAATTGAGTGAACAACAACAGAAGTGGATCAACAAGATTCAAGCCTGGGATTTTGAGATTGAGTATGTGAAGGGAAAGAACAATGTGGTAGCTGATTCCCTTTCCAAAGTACCACCCACTCTCTCCCTCGTGGATATCTCAGTCAACTGGAAGTTCTTCTCTTGGTAGAATATTCCAAGAACCAGTTTTCTTATGAGATCCTTGAAAATCGGACACAGGATGATCGGTACAAAGTCATTTATGAAATCATTTATTACAAAGACATGATCTACCTTATACCAAAATACTATCTCAAGTACAAAATCATGCATGCAGCACGCAATTCCCCATTGGCAGGACATCATGGATACCTGAAAACCTATAGGAAGATCCAGGAAATATTTACATGGAAGGACCTCAAGAAAGATGTGTTGAGTTTAGTAAGAGAATGCAGTGTCTACCAACAAAACAAGGCATAACACATTGACACTGTCGGACTACTTCAACCACTTCCCACTCCCGAACAAAAATGGGAAAGAATCTCTATGGATTTCATCACTGGGTTGCCCCAGGTGTAGGGAAAGGACTATAACTATGTGGTGGTTTAAATGCTCACAAAGTTTGCACACTTCTTTTCCATACCCTCTCTGTATTCAACAACACAGGTAGCAAAGTTATTCTTCATAGAGGTATTATGATTACATGAGTTGCCAAAAACTATTATCAATTATAGGGATAGCAGGTTCATGGGAGGATTATGGCAAGAGCTATTCAAACTGGTTGTTTCCTAATCTATATAAAATCATTATCTTTGTATGTGTAATATATATATATATATATATATATAT
>JASDQU010103117.1:47044-60277 GCA_032191745.1 Picea mariana
ATTGTCCAAGTGACGAGTGATTTGTGAGAACAAAACCATCGATACCATACAAATTGATTAGGTTCTAAATATAAAGAAGCAATTCGTACCTTTTGTGTATGTGGCACATTATGTAGATCAAAGAATTGTTCCATCTGAAGTATCCATGTGATTGGGTCCTTGCGATCAAACTTCCTCATATCGATCTTAGGAACGTGGTTGGTATTCAACCCAAAGTTGGAGTTTCTCCATTCTTGATTCACCTTCCTTGTGTCCTCATCATGAATTTCATGGGATGCATTTTCACTTTCAGATGTCTTCTCTATTACGAAATTTTTCAATACTTCCATGATCTCCTCTTTTAAACCATCCATCTTTTCCTCCAACTTAGCTTCCATCTCTTGTAGTTCATCTTTTGTTACTATATTCTTTTGTAAATCATTTATGTCCCTATTCATTTCTTCACCTTCATCAAGAGTCCAAGTAGGATTTTCTGGAGGCTTATTTGGTGTAGAAGTTCCCTTTTTGGGTGGCATGTTGGCCAAGTATCACTTTTGAACCTTAATTTTGAGGTGGTTATGCTAGACAATATTTCTTATATTGTATCTCCCAAGTTTAGGCCCTTTTGGGTATGAAACTTTCTTTTATGTAGTTCTTTGATATTTCTTCTCTGCAATGCCACAGGTCTGATCAAAATTGAATGTGCAAAGTGGAATTTACGGTAACTTCCCCAAAACTTGTTGATTTTTGGCCTTTCCAGGAGATCTCACTTGTATAGCATTCCCCACACAAAATAATTGATATAAATTCTGAAACTCGTACCAGAAATACTACAGACTATCCACTATCCAATGAAACTAATCCCACTAAATTTGGATACTCTAGGAAGAAGTTATGATTGTTTTACCTATAACACCTTCTTGAGACTAGTCAATAGGACTAGTCAGATACCCTATATTCCACAGGGTGTGTCTACAAATTTAAGATGACCCATAATCTGAAATTTGTACCACATATACCTTACTTATTTATGTGAATATCCTCCAGAGGTTAGGGTTTGAAACGTTACAGAAATTTTTTTATAGAGAAAATTACGCAATGACTCAGTTCAAGATGATTCCAGAACCCTATCTTGTATAGGCTGTATCTCTAAAAGTATAAGGCCTCAGGAGCTGAAATTTTAACCCAACGTACCTTGATCCATATAATAAATATCCTCCAAGATGTTCCTTCTGAAACATTGTATAAAAAAATCTATAGCAAAAATTCCAAGGTGTCTCAGATGTAGCAGCGAAACCCCAAGACCTTGAGCTATGATACCATATGTTAAGAACCAAATATCAATATAGCATAGAAAAACTCAGAAAAAGTACTCAACGCCTTGAAAAATAGATAATTTCAGATAATAAGCCTCTTCGAGGGGGCAACCTCCTTTTACCCCACTTAAATGTTCAAGTACAAGATGATTCCAAATGAAAATGTCTACTTAGTATATATAGGAGACTAGGAGGTATAATTACAACTAATGGAATAAAGCCAACATAAATAAAATAACATTACTAATGTAATATGCCCCAATTAAGGGGTAATGAGCCAATATTAGGGCTTAACATCTTTAGTGGTTGGATGCTTCATCTACAGTCCGAGCGCCAATTTTTTTGTGTGGACAGTGCATATCAGAGGGGAAGTATTTTATGTGGGGTTGGATATCGTTCGGATGAGTCTGTTGATAGAGAAAGGGGTTCAACTCTCTCTTTTTCATGCCAATCAGATTCCAAATAGGGTTGATTCACTCCCAGGGGAACAAAGGAATTATTTATTAAGTTGTTGTGCACTTTCATTTACTCCTGGGTGCTATTTATGCATGTAAATGACATTACTCTTCGTTGGTTATTTCTTCTGGGCATACATCTTCATTGTTGGGAGATTATATTTACTCTTGGGTGCTATCCCTTCCAGTGGATGAAATTATTTCTTGTTGGGGGTCACTTATGGGCCCGTATTACATGTGTTGGGTACATACCTTCATTGTTGAGTGCTTTTCTTCATTGTTGGGTGTTGTAACTCCTTTTAGAAGTGAAGATATCAGACTTACACCACCAAGAGGGCACTTAGACAACCTCAAATTACAAATACAAGGTTCCTATTTAATTTGTGTAGTGGTTTATTGTGTAATTTTCAGTATTATGGCTGCTATGGAATAATTAATATGTTTTTTATTTGAGCCTTCAAGTCTTGTGTGTTCATGTTTCCATTTGGGTTGACACTAAATCCAAGAACATTCACTGTACACATAATCAACAAATATAACCCACTAAAATATTAGTGAATGGGAAGAAAAAAAAAAGTACAACCAAAACACCATATAGACACCAAAAAATATTAGTTGGAATATTAAAGTGGTATCAGAGCATGGTCCTTTGTAGCTGTGTGGCTTGAGGGGAAGTTTGATTCAGATTTATGAGACCAGAAGACAAGGAAAAAATCACTTACAAGAGATGTAGGGATAAAGCTTCAGAACCTCAACCAGAACATGAAGAAGAAGTGGTGTTGGGTGAAGGAGAAGCACCTTCAAGATCAAATAAAGGAAAGGGGAAAATGGGGGAAGAAGGAGACACACTAATTGGAAGCCTCTTCCAGATGATGAATTATTTGGATAAGGGCCAAAAGCTTATGATGGACATATTGGGATAGCTAGCAGTTAAAACCATAGAGGAGCCATCTAAAAAAAATCAGAATGGTGAAAAGGGATATAAAAACAAAGAAGGAAACCAAACCATTTCAGAGGGATTGGGCTGGGAAGCCCAAGATGGATGAAGAAACAAGAAAGGATATAAGGAGGAAGAAATGATGCTTTTGTTGTCAGGAGTCGTGGGTACTAGGACACAAGTGTGACAGGAAAGACAAGACTAACAAGGATCATTATATTGAGGTATATAAAGACAATGATAGTGATGATGAGGAGGGGTAGAAGGAACCAGAACAACGACACCAGACATTAGGTGAGGAGACATCACAGACTGGGGCTAAGGATATTTTTATGGCATCCATGTCAGGACTTCCTAGGTACCACACCTTCAGAGTCTAAGGATTCCTACAGGGGCACAAGGTTACAATATTGATCATCCCACAAATTTATATATGCAGCTTTGGTGGATCGCGAGAGATTCCAATGGAGGATTTTGAGGGATTCACAGTCATCATACCCGGTGGCTATGATATCAAGTGCACTAGATGGATCCCCAAGTTGAAAATAACCATGGGGAATTATACCTTGACAGATGATTTCTTTGTGGTGGATGTGTCGGATACCAATGCGGTGCTTGGAGTTTAGTCGCTATACTCCATTGGGAAATACACTACTGATCAGAGAATTATGGAAATGGAATTCATGGGTCTGGATGGGAAAAAGGTAGTCTTACGGGAAATGCACCATTATCAACCTAAGATAGTGTCATCACATAGTATGGAGGTAGTGATGTGGCATGGAGATAAAGAATGGGAAGTTGAGTGCCACATTTCTAACAGTGAGCCACCAGATCACCCTCGACAACATCCAGGTGATATTCAAGTATTACTTCTTAAACTTCAAAGGGTTTTTGGTGGCATTCCTCCAGGTCTAACTCTAGATTGTGGATTTGACCATGTGATAGAATTAGAATAATGGGTCCAAGTAGTCATAACCAACCCCTACCGACATCCCAAAACTTACAAAGACAAGATTGAGAAAACTATCAAGGAGTTTCTCAAGATGGGCCGCATTCGACCTAGCTCTAGTCTATTTGCTTATTCGGTAGTATTGCTCAAAAAGAAGGATGACAACTTGAGAACGTGCAATGATTATCAAGCCCTTAACAAGAAGACCATAAAGAATAGGTACCCAATTCTGAGTATCGATGAGTTGATGGACAAGTTGAGGGGAGAAAAATACTTTTCCAAAATTGATCTTCATACAGGGTATCACCAGATCAAGGTTCGGGAACAAAACATTCTAAAGACCGCTTTCTGATGCCATTATGGGCATTATGAGTACTAGGTTATGTCGTTTTGGCTAACGAACACTCCTGCCACATTAAAGTCTTGCATGAACCACATGTTCAATAAGTAGTTGCAAAATTTTTTGTTAGTCTTCTTTGATGACATTCTTATTTATAATAGGACTTGGGAGGAACATCTTAGGCATCTGGATGAAGTATTGGGGATTTTGGAGGAACGCCAACTCTACGCAAAGGAGTCTAAATGTGAGTTTGGCATGACTGAGATTATTTATTTGGGGCATGTGATCAGAGAAAATGGAGTTTCGTTACACCAAGAAATGATCAGGGCAAATATCGAGTGGCCTACCCTCGGGAATGCAACAGAATTGAAGAGCTTCCTAGGCCTTTTCACTTATTACAGGAAATTTGTTAAGGGGTTCTCACAACTAACAACACCTCTTACAGATGTCACTAAGAAAGGGGATTTCAATTGTTCAGATGAGGCACATGCAACATTTGAGATGATGAAATAAGTGATGAGATCTTGTCTTGTAATAGCCTTACCAGATTTCACTCAGCCATTCGTTTTTGAGTGTGATGCTTCCAGGATTGGGATAGGAGCTATGTTAATGAAAAAAAACCATCCCATTGCTTTTAAGAGCCACAAATGTAAGGAGTATGAGCAACATTATTTGATATATGACAAGAAAATGTTGTCCATTATGCATGGATTGGCCAAATTCAAACAATACCCGGTGGGGAACAGGTTTAAGGTGAAGACATATCACAATAGCCTAAGGTTCCTCATGGAGAAAAAAATAATTGAGTGAGCGACAGAAGAAGTGGATCAACAAGATTCAAGCCCACGATTTTGAGATCAAGTATGTGTAGAGAAAGAACAATTTGGTATCTAATTCCCTTTCCAGAATACCACCCACTCTCTCCCTCATGGATATTTCAGCCGACTGGAAAGTTCTTCTCTTGGTAGAATATTCCAAGAACTAGTTTGCCTGCAAGATCCTTGAAAATCAGACACAGGATGATCGGTACAAAGTCATTGATGACATCATTTATTACAAAGTCAATATCTACCTTGTACCAAAATCTCAGCTTAAGGACAAAATCATGCATGCAACACACGATTCCCCATTGTCAGGACATCCTGGATACCTGAAAACCTATAGGAAGATTCGAGAAATATTTACATGGAAGGAACTCAAGACAGATGTGTTGAGCTTAGTAAGAGAATTCAGTTTCTACCAACAAAACAAGGCATAACACATTCACCCTGCCGGACTACTTTAACCACTTCCCACTCCCGAACAAAAATGGGAAAGAATCTCTATGGATTTCATCATTGGGTTGCCCCAGGTGCAGGGAAAGGACTGTAACTATGTGGTGGTTGAAATGCTCACAAAGTTTGCACACTTCTTCGCCATACCCTCTCTATATTCAACAACACAGGTAGCAGAGTTATTCTTCATAGAGGTATTCTGATTACATGGTTTTCCAAAAACTATTGTTAGTTATAGGGATAGCAGGTTCATGGGAGGATTTTGGCATGAACTATTCAAACTGGGTGTTTCCTAATCTATATAAAATCATTATATATATATGATTTTAAAAATGGGTTTCATTTCTTCATTAAAATTGATATAATAATAATAAAGTCTACGGAGTTATACATACCCTACCCTACCCCTTTTAGATTTGAACTTATGACCTTTGAAGAGGAAACGCATATTCTTAACCATTAAACTATATATAAACAAATTAATAAAATACTTTAAAAATTATTATAAAAGGAAATTCAATCTTTAATATATTTTATAATGATTCAATTCAATATACAATTGAACATTAAGCTTTAAAATAATATGAAACCATTGATCAATCAATTTGGAATTATTTCATTTAGATTATGTTTTAAATTTGTAAACTATTTATAAATTTTATGGCATTAATAATTTTTAATTTAAATATTTTTAATAAAATAAATATTAATTTTTTAATTTTATATTTAAATTAAAAATCTATTTATTAATTTTATATTTAAACAAAAACTTATTTATCATTATCCTTCTATTAACAATTCGTATGAAATGCATTTAAAATAATTTCTAAATTATCTTCTCATGGGTGGAGTTCGCCATAAAAGAATTGTAAATTTCAAATCTGTCTCTGAAAAGTAAATATGGGTTCTGTAGTGACTAATCTTATCATTTGAACACTCCACGATGTTTTCTTGGGTTTCCAGGTACTAAGAAATTGTAACGTGTTTTCTTGGGTTACAAGATTTCTAACGGTAACTTAGGGGTTTTGTTTATTGATTTTACGAACCTCCTCTGCTTTTGTTAACCAAATATACTCTGCTTTTGTTAACCAAATATAGATGATAGACTCTTGTGCTTTTCCTCTGCTTTTGTTAACAATAGGTGGATATGCTTTTCCATTTTAAAATTTTAGTGTTTTTTAATTTTTTAATTTTGTATATATTTAACAAGGCGAGCCTTTTCTTTCTTATAATATTTGTTTGGTTCGCCAAATATGGAGGATCAACGCTTTTTTCAGTTTTTTAATGGACGAATCATGATAAAAGTGGCATTTGATTTTGATTCTTTGTTATTTTTAACTTAAAATAACGTTCAGGATGCTTATAAAACTTTTAAATATACCAACAAGAAGACACCAATCGTGAGCACTCTGAATATATTGCAATTTGTAATTTTAGATATTAACACAAAATTTTGGCACTACGCGAAGTAAAATCAGATTTGCAGGTTTGTAGACTCTACCATCATGCAACCATCTCAAACTGTGATGGGAGGAACCAGCTTTGCATGGTATGTAGAGGTTTACCCGGACACAACCTTTCATTGTCATATTTGGGCATATTTGCCATGCAGCAGCCTACCACGGCGAATGATAAACTTCAAGACCTTGGGTGATCAGGGATTCCTGGAAAGCCCTGTATTCACAGTTCTCTCTTACACTCTATTAGACTATGCTACCCAAGATCGACACTGTCTTTTCCCTTCGCAAGCACTTGAGTGGGGATATCGCAGTCAGAACTTGGTACAACAAATATTGGGATATCATGCTGATATTATATGTCTACAAGAGGTGAAATCCAACCATTACATGGAGTTTTTCTTTCCCATGTTTAGAAAATATGGTTATGAAGGGTTTTACAAGAAACAAATAACAAATACACAGCCATAGTAGATGGTTGTGCTACGTTTATCAGGCGGGATCGACTCGAATGCGTGGAGAAAACTATCACTGAGTTTGGCGATTTAGTAAAACATGTGCCTACCAAAATGTCTTCAGAGCCTGAGAAGTGGAACGGATTCACAAAATGATGATTTCGTAAGAACAACATAGCCCAGGTTATGATGCTGAATTTCAAATCTTATGGCAAGAAAAACAGTCTAGATCGTTGCGTTTGCATAGCGAATACACATATTCATTCTCAACCTGCTAAAAGTGACGTCAAACTATGGCAGGTCAATTACCTACTTAGGAATCTGAAGGAATTAGTCCGTAAGAAGGAAATGAAGGTCAATGATTGTATTCCCCTGGTACTAAGCGGAGACTTCAACTCTGTGCCAAGTAGTGTTGTCCACTCTCTTCTAGCAAATGGTAGCATCGATCCTACTCATGAGGATTTGAAGGTGGATCCATGTGGGGTGTTGCAACCTACAACCATGTTCCAACATAACCTTCCATTGGTCAATGCTTATTCTTCTTATAATTCCCACTCTCTACTAATGGGTTGTGGTGGAGAAGCCTAAACCCACAATGTTTGAATGTGACTTCAAGGGAACTTTAGACTATATATTTTATACCCGAACTAATTTGAAGGTAGAGTCATTGTTTTTGCTTATTGGTGAGATCGCCGCTGGGCTGAACTCTTCACTTCCTTCGTATGTTTGGTCGTCTGATCACATTGCACTTCTTGCAAAGCTTCAGTGGTGCAGCTCCTCCTACTTATGTCACACTTCAACTGCCACCTCAAATGAGATAAACCAAGATATTTAACTCTACTCTTTGGGCATTATCAGACCAGATCTGTCGTTCTTTGTCATTCTTTGGCATCATGTATGTTACATGTAATTTTTTTGGGATTAAAACCAAAGCGTTGTTCCAATGCTCTAAGTTCTAGATCTTGCATCTTATTATTTCACAATAAAAACGTTGACTTTTGCTCTTTAGTATTCTAGGAGTTGTCATCCTAATGACTCTTATAATTTAAACAGATATTTTCGAGACTCTTATAATTTAAACAGATATTTGTGAGAGAGTAGAAGGAAGCATTTTTTTACTGTACAAAAACAAAGACTTGTTAGTGGATGGAAAAATAGTATATAATATCTAGATATATCTTTATGAATATTGAAAATAATTTTAAAAATCTAAATATGTAGGTTTCTTCCATTAATTATGCATTGAACACCATACATTAGGAATTGTTGGTAACCATGAATTATGCATTGAACACCATACATTGCATCATTGATAACCTATGTGCACTCACAAAATACAACAATGTAGAGTACAATGACCATACCGCTATGTAGATTCGACCCTAACAATTCCCCCACTTCAATTGTTGACCCACCCTCATGTAAACACCCCTTGATATGTATCATTTAGAAGAAAGGCTATCAACTAATCTCAATCCTTAGAAAATCTATACCCCACAAAAAAGGATCACTCTATGGTCATCAACCCATCTCATTGGACTACCTTAGTACCATTCTGGGTTGTGATTGAGCATATAGAAGTTGATTTTGACTATGATGATGAACTCAATAAAATGTAGGTAAGGGGAACACCATATGGATATTTTATGTAATTTCGGAAGTTATTAAGTGTAATTGTGAAAGGGTTTATTGATAAGTCATGTCTTTTGGGTATTTTGGAGTATAAATAGAGGTTATATCGAGTCATTGTGAGATCACTCGTCGAACATAAGTACAAGAGAGTAGTGTGCACTTATATAGGAGGCTATTATTGGTTCGTGTATGGGCCTCTTTGGTCTTGATTTCATGAAAGAGCATTGTATGACATTGTACATGCTGGAGGAATCTATATTGAGGAAAGTTTGCAGGGTTTTCTGCCCCTTTAGGGTTTCCCTGAAGATATATCTTATTGTTTTGTCGATATCTATCTTTCATTTGTTATCCTTTTTCATATTAAATAATAATAAAATTATATAATACTTTAATTATTGGAAAAACATTTGTTATCTATCTTTCATTTCTGAAATCAGGAGACAATCTATTCTTTTGGAAATATAGTCCACCCCAACCCTCTTATTTTTCCAGGATGGAAAAATGTTTGTGGGTGCTATATCTATCAATCCCTTCTCACCCATTATGTGACTGAAGAAATCCAAGAGGGAGTCTGGAAACACTCTATGTCCCTAGGATTCAACCATCCCTAGGAAACACTCTATGTCATTTTTCATAAAGGACATGTTGAGTAGGTTATCCCAGAAGGGGTTACGCTCTAGAGAAGGACCATAAACATTCAATATTGTGAAGCATCTACCCAGATCTTCCTGGAAAATATTTATTCCAAGGCATGAATCAAATCCCCAGGAGTTTAGTATCTTGACTAATCTGGTGTTCCATCCATTGGCCAATCCCCTCAAATGGCCTTTTGTATCAACGCCAAGGAACTTCCACTGTTTAAGAAAACCTTCCAAAAAAGGGATGACCATAGTTTATTTCCCCAAGGTTTCCTGAAGGAGGATAATATCTGGCTAGGTCGACTCCACTAGCCTGTGGAGGGAAATTTTCTTTGAATGGCTCACCTCACCCCTGTAGTTGAAAGATAGAATTTTCCTTTTAAATCCCCTTACGGGGCTTGGGCTTCTCTAAGGACCCCAACAATGGATAATTGTCTACTTGTTGCCCTATCCATAGCAACTCTGTACTGATCCAAAAATCCTTAGATGGCATATTAGTTTGTAAGTAAACATTAACATCCAACTAGATTCAAGAAATGAGGAACATATTTTACTATTTTCAAATAACATGTGAATGTCTTAATTATCCATAAACTTCAATAACATTGATGAATAACTAATAGAAATAAATGTTGAAATGAAGTAAGTAAGATCAACAATAATTCAAATGGCACATAAACAATTTGTTAATGGATTTCACCCATCTTGGAATATGTCTCCAGGTCCCTTTTCAATCAGTGAGACCACTCTTTAATGCTCAAATGTCAAAATTACAATGAAAGTACTTACAAATACCAAGTTTTCAGGACACTCTTTAATTATATTTCTTAATCCATAAAAGGGAGGTCATTATTGAATTTCTCATGAAATACTAAGAAAAATGAGTATAAACTCGACTACGTTCTGTATAAACAATTTATTCTTTTGGAAATATAGTCCACCCCAACCCTCTCATTTCACCACGATGGACAAAGCTTTGTGGGTGCTATATCTATCAATCCCTTCTCACCCATTATGTGGCTAAAGAAATCCAAGAAGGAGTTTGGACATGCTCTATGTCCCTACGATTCATCCATCCCTATGGAGAAGTTGAGATCGCCCCCTAGAATGAGATCATCATTTTTCATAAAGGAATTGTTGAGTAGGTTATCCCAGAAGGGGATACGCTCTAGAGAAGGACCATAAACATTCAATACTCTGAAGCATCTGCCCAAATATTCCTAGAAAATATTTATTCCAAGGCTTGAATCAAATCCACAAGATTTTAGTATCTTGATTGATCCGATGTTCCATCCATTGGCCAATCCCCTCAAATGAACTTTTGCATCAACGCCAAGGAACTTCCACTATTTAAGAAAACCTTCCAAAAAAGGGATGACCATAGTTTCTTTCCCCAAGGTTTCCTGAAGGAGGATAAGATCTCACTGGGTCGACTCCACCAACCCATGGAGGGAAATTTTCTTTGAATCCCCTTACGGGGTCTTTCACTGCTTTAAGGGACCCAAGAATGGATAATTGTTTATTTCTTTCCATGTCCATAACAACTCTGGATGATCCAAAAATCCTTATATGTCATATGTGTTTGTAAGTAAACATTAACATCCAACTAGATTCAGGAAATGAGGATCGTCTTTTACTATTTGCAAATAACATGTGAATGTCTTACTTATCCATAAAATTCAATAACACTGATGAATAGCTAGCGAAAACAAAATGTTGAAATGAAGTAAAGTGAGATCAACAATAATTCAAATGGCACATAAACAATTTGTTACGGAATTCACCCATCTTGGGCTTTGTCTCTAGGTCCCTTTTGAATCAGTGAGACCGCGCTTTAATGCTCAAATGTCAAAATTACAATGAAAGGACTTACAAATAACAAGTTTTGAGGAAACCCTTTAATTCTGCTACTCCATCCCAAAAACATAGGTCATTACTGAATTTCTCATGAAATACTGAGAAAAATGAGTATAAACTCGACAACTCATTTGAGAAAAATATTTTGGAGAGCTCTTGAGAAGAGAGACTAATGTTTTGGAAACCCTTCTTTGTGTATTGGTTTAAGTGTTGCAACTATACACCCTAGCTAGTCTTGAGAGGAAATCACTCAAATTTCTTTTGTGATCTTCATTGCCACTGGGTTTTTCTGTTGTGTAGTCAAGTTTTGTTGGTTGGTAGCTAGTTTCATGTTGTGTGGCAGTTGAGTTTTCCATTGGAGGGTCGAGTTGGTATTAGAAGTCGATTCTCATAACTTTGTGGGTTGGGTTACTTGAAGAGGGGTGAATTAAGTGTTTTTGGGTGAAATTATTGGTGATAGGGGGCAAGTTTATGAGTCTTATCATACTCCTTTAGTGGTTGGGTGTTTCATCTATAGTCTAGGCGCCATTTTTTGTGTGTGGACAATGCATATCAGAGGGGAAGTATTTAATGTGTGTTTGGATATCATTGGGACGAGACTGCTAATAGAGAAAGAGGTTCAATCATGTATTTGTTGTGCCAATAAGCTTCCAAACAAGTTTGATTAACTCCCAGGGGAACAAAGGAATTATTTATTAAGTTGTTGTGCACTTTCATTTACTCCTGGGCACTATTTCTGTATGCAAATGACATTACTCTTCGTTGGTTATTTCTTCTGGGCATATATCTTCATTGTTGGTAGCTTATATTTACTCTTGAGTGCTATCCCTTCCAGTGGATGACAATATTTCTACTGGGCGTCACTTATGGGCCCATATTACATGTGTTGGGTACATACCTTCATTGTTGAGCACTTTTCTTCATTGTTGGGTGTTTTAACTCCTTTCAGAAGTGAAGATATCAGACTTACACCACTAAGAGGGTGCTTAGACAACCTCAAATTACAAATACAAGGTTCCTATTTAATTTGTGTAGTGGGTTCATAGTTTTAAAAACTGCCAAACCAAAACCGAAACCAGCCAGTTTGACGGGTTAGATGATGGACCGGGTCGAACCGGTAGAAAAACCGAACCGGCCGACTGGTTTAAGATGAAACCGGCTGGTTTGGTACTGAACCGGCCGGTTCGGTTCTGTTTTGCCCAATCACGCCCACGGATGCCAAAAACTTATATTTTTTTGTTTTTTCTAAATCTTTAACCCTCTTAAACCCTAACAGAATGTTATAAAGGCATAACAGCCCCCTCTAAGAGCCTCACACCTCTCCCATTCATCATTTGGGAGCATTTGGAAGAATTTTGGAGGTTTTGGGTTTTGAAGCAGCATTGATTTTTGAGGAGCAGCCTTGAGGAGCTTATTGGGTAAGTGTTTTGGATAGTTTGTGGTGGATTTGGCATCTCAACTATGAGGCTATAGTTCATCTTCAAGTTTGGAGGAGTTTGGAGGAGACTCTAGAGGTATGTTGAACAATTTCCACTCATTTTTTTTCCATATTGAGAGTTGAATGATGAATCTTGATTGTTGAATGTATGAAACTTGTAAGAGTCTAAGACAAGGTTCTTTCTTTTCATTTTCAGATTGCTTGCATTGTGAAAATTCCACCTTTGAAGTTTGATTTAGCTTTTGAATTTGCATTTACAAATTTACAATGGCCCCAAAAACTAAAGATGTCGCTTGGGTTCATGCCGAGGTGATTGAAGGTAGTATGTATTGCAATTATTGTCAAAAATGCATCAGGGGGGGCGGGGGTGGCATTCGTAGGTTGAAAGAACACTCGGTTGGTGTTAAAGGCCAAGTTAAATCATGTGAGGCACCATTGGATGTTATTGGGCCTATTAGAGAAGAGATGCAAAAAGTACTTAATGACTACCAAGTTCGTAAGGCTAG
>JASDQU010103117.1:60413-74322 GCA_032191745.1 Picea mariana
TTATGTATGTGTTTACCTTGTATGTGTTGAATTGAAATGTTTAACTTGATTTTGATCAACCACATCTGTCATTTTGCATGCGATCTCCATTTAAAGGTTGTAGTAGAGCTTGGAATTAAAATCCGTTCTCATAAAACATTCATTCTCCCTAACTTCTTCCAAATTGATATGTGAAAAACCAACATTCAATGCAGGATTTTGATTATGTTCATTTATAATTTTCCCTAACTTCCTTGACAAACTTCACAAATAATATCTTTTAGTTTTACATTGCTCACATATATTTTCTAGTCATTTTTCAACATGGTTGCCTTTATTTCCTCCCTTATTACTCATGTTGATGGGAATCATCACTTGACTATTTACCCAATTGTTGAACAAGTGATCTTCTACCAACTTGCAATATGTTTGTATTCAAAAATGACATTACTATTGAAACTATTAAACTAACTAATAAAAATAATAGAAAATGTAAAAGGATTAAAGATTCAATTAACTAATACAATTGTTGAACAAGTGATCTTCTACCAACTTGCAATATGTTTGTATCCAAAAATGACATTACTATTGAAACTATTAAACTAACTAATAAAAATAGTAGAAAATGTAAAAGGATTAAAGATTCAATTAACTAATAATAAGAGGAAAAAATAACATAATAGTGGGGACACCTACACATCCAAGAGTGAATTACACCTACAAAACTAGAGGGGGTTGAAGAATTTATATAATAAAAGAGTAGAAACCTAACTTAAAGAAGAAGTTATGAATTGATTAGGCCTCTATTAAGTGAAATTGTAATTTTATAGTATTTAAATATGATATCATAAAGAGATAATATTAAAACATATTACAAAATTAGGATATTATATAAAACAACAATTCATGTGAAGAGTGAAATGTATAATAAATATCATATGGTTAGGTACACAAGGTATCCCTTATTTTATTTTTTATAAGAGATTTGTTTTTGTCAAATTTGATATTTTTGTTCATCTTTGCTATTTTTGCTATTAATAATAGTTTGTTTGTTTGTTTTGGTTTTTCAGAACAAAAAATACATCATCATATTTGTCTTGTGATCTGTAGGTTTTACATAAATACTTTGATTGTCATCTATCATTTTATCAAACCACTCAAAATTGTACACCATGTCCATGGTTGTAGGTTTTATATAAATACTTTAATTGCTATTTATCATTTTATCAAACCACTCAAAATTGTACACCATGTTCATGGTTGAACTAGAATATATGCATTAAGCCTCATCAAGGTTAACTTTCACCAAGAGATTTGAAACATATTTGGTTGTCTCATGTCTTTAGACATATTGGGGAATATTTTTATCAATGTTTGGAAAACGTCTTTTTTTTAATGCCATTTTGATCCGAGAAAAATAAAAAAATATAGCAAAGAACACAAAAATACACAAACTAACAGAATGAGGTAGTTTGTCTATGAAAACAAAGATATGTTGGTTATGCTTCATTCACAACAAGCTTTATTTCACACTTCATTGCATGCTTAAAGGGACTCCTTCATCTCAATTATATATGAGAGAGTGAGAGGAGAACAATTCCCATGATCCATGTGGGATAAATTGGTCTAAATTTATAAAATACCATAGGCATGTAAAACACTAGGACTTCTCCCAGAACTATTCTAGCTCGAGTGCACATAAATGTGGAGGTTTAGTTTTAATTTGATTACCATTTTTAAAATGATGTGTAGTTATTTAAATTATACATTGGTCCTAATGGTTAAGAACATGTGTTTCCTCTTAAGAGGTCACAAATTCAAATCTAGTGAAAATTGAGTATAAAAATTAACCAAAAATTAAATAAAACTGATGGTATTCAATATTATCTAAATGATTTGATTGTATAAAAATTATCAAAATTATTTTAAAATTTAGCTACAACTTTATCCCATTTCAAAATAGTAAAAAAATATTGTATACACATTATGGTTTTAACCATATAATCGTTTTTTAATGCAAAATGACTTTTAAATTTGTGAGCATACACTATAATATTTTTGAAGCATTTTTTTTGAAAAATTGTGAAAACATTATTTTCGCGAGCATAGTATTTCCTTACAATCTATTAATCAAGAAAAACAAGTTTGAATAACAAATTTAACTAACTATTTATAAAGGAAACAATGGCACACTCGACTTTTTTTTTTCTAGAAAATGAAAAGTCATACAGTACTAAAACAAATAACCATGCAAAACACAAATAAATAAATAACTTCACTAGAATATTTGTTCACTGGAATATTTGATAAATGAGATATAACTTGATCTTGGAAATAGATGTAAAACTATTCACAAGAATGAAAATGGTTGTCTTGTCTCATGAATTTAGTTGTATAATGATAATATTAAAGTATATTACTTTTCTTTTAAGTTTATAAATTAAATAATAGTTTAATTAATATCATACATAATTTGATCAAATTAATTTATAATAATAATCAATATTATAAATTATTATTTTATATATTGATTAATATGTGATATATGTTAATATATCATTATTATATACAATTTTAATTGATATTTTATTAATTGATAGGTTAATAGATTTTAACATAATTAATTCAAACTTCCATAAAAAGGGACAAAAGGAATATTATTCCTTAACTAATGTCCTTTCTTATGTACCTAATGCATGTAAAATATACATCATGTCATGCAAATAATCCCTAATATACTAAAACAACACAACAATCCCATTTTGATTTCTTCAAGGTAATGAGGTGATTATTGTACAATGACACTATAAATGAAATGTGTCGCCTTCTACACAAAAAAAGGAATCGTGTATCACCAACCCCAACTAAAGATCAAAGAGGAATTGTTGGTAATCATGAATTATTCATTGAACACCATAGATTGCATTATTGATAACCTATGTGCACTCACCAAGTACAACAATGTAGAGAACAATGACCATACCACTATGTAGATTCGACCCTAACAATTCCCCCACTTCAATTGTTGACCCACCCTCATGTAAACACCCCTTGATATGTAGCATTTAGAAGAAAGGCTATCAACTAATCTCAATCCTTATCAAATCTATACCCCACAAAAAGGGATCGCTCTATGGTCATCAACCCATCTCACTAGACTACCTTAGTACCATTGTGGGTTGTGATTGAGCATATAGAAGTTGATTTTGTCTATGACGATGATCTCAATAAAATGTAGGTAAGGGGAACACCATATTGAGATTTTATGTAATTTTAGAAGTCATTCTTAAGTGTAATTGTGAAAGGGTTTATTGATAAGTCATGTATTTTAGGTATTTTAGAGTATAAATAGAGGTTATACCGAGTCATTTTGAGATCACTCATCGAACATAAGTACAAGAGAGTAGTGTGCACTTATCTAGGAGGCTATTCTTGGTTCGTATCTAGGCCTTTTTGGTCTTGATTTTGTGAAAGAGCAGTGTATGATATTGTACATGTTGGGGGAATCTAATCTATACTGAGGAAAGTTTACAGGGTTTTCTCCACCTTCAGGGTTTCCCTGAGGATATATATTATTGTTTTGTGGATATCTATCTTTCAGTTGTTATCCATTTTCATTGTAAATAATAATAAAATAATATAATACTTTAACTGTTGGAAAAACATAAAAAAAAGAATCAACACACCACCACATCCATCCTCATCTGAAAGAAATACTACAAGTAATTCTAGAATGTATAATTGTATATGTGCTCACTCATGGGTGATTTATCTCATACTTGAACCTATGACATACACGTACCCTACCATGCATATGATCCTTTGAAATTAAATCCATTCACTATCCTCTATATTGAAAAGTATCCATATGCACATTGTATACTGCTTAAATTACTCGATCACCATATGAATCCACCAAGAACAATCATTCATCCCACATTAACATTGAAAATGATCACAACTATGAGCAAGTTGCATTTACAACTAATCTAGGAGGTGCTAGCAACATGGTGCTGCAAAATCATGCTAAACCAAGCATTGATCCTCTCCCTTCTCTATCAAATGATCTTGATCACCTTGCACTCATTAATTCAGACACCTAAAACATCATTTCCACATGTAAGTTGAGACTATTATATCAAAAACAAAGGGAACCCAATAAATCACAAAGCCAACCCAAACTCCTACTATCACCAAGTATCAAGATGCTTATAAATCATTGACTTGAGCCAAACGATCATTAAGGATCATCAAGAATATGGTGTGACAAAATACCCATGTTATAACACCATCCTACAAACCACATTTATATCACTATCATCAAAATCAATCCCAATCTACCAATTCAAGGTTAATATCAACAAAATTAAACCCCTAAGACAATTAACCCCTCAACACCCACATAACCAATTATGTCCTTAAGGGTTGATTAGTCCTCTTTTCACCCTCAATGTTATCCAAATCCAATGAAAATTTGATATAGATGTGGGAAATAGGATGCAAAATATACAAAATGTGTAGATCTTGGAGATGCAACAACTTGATCTACATAAGCATGCATTCAAGATAGAAAATAGAAAATGAGGAGAATAGAGGAGCACATTAACAAGGGCATGTTGAGGAATCCATTTATACAGAAGATGGAAACACATATTATATCAAGGAATATCCAAAAGGAAATATACACTTGTCTCACAAAATGCATATACACAAGGGTACAAGCCACAACATAGAGGTGCAGTTAACCCAAAAATGTCCCTTAAACCAAACCACTTATAGATCCACCAAGAGATGTAACAAATCCATGCAGAAATGTTATCCCAACACCATCGACATAGAGCACGAGACCATAGGGTGGGGATGGTGCATCATTATCAATACAATCCATTGAAGTAACTTCAATGCAGTAGCGTATCCATGCATAGGTAGGGACATGCCACTATGTTTGGAAAAAATACACCAAATTGGTGTGCAACAAACATAGGAACATTAAATCAATTAATGGCACAACTAAAGACAACCATGTTGAACAAACATGGAATATCAATAGAACGACATGGATTTCGAGAGAATATTCTTTATCCTTCTTCTGATAATCTTTTTATACCACCTTGTAGATGTTATTACATGGCGAAACAGGCCTAAAATCCTCAAGAGAATGGTGGTAATCCTTCTTGGGGATGAGGGATATAAAGATGGAATTTAATGGCGCATGAATATGATCATTTATACTTGATTCCTCCACCACTTTGAGGATGTCATTTATGATAATATCATATAGCCCTATAAAGAAATCAATGGTCCAACTATCCAGACCTGGGCTTTTATCTTTTTGGAAGTTGTGGAGGACTTCTTTGAGTTCGTCTTGAGTGACCTCATCCATGAGGGCCCTCTTATCTTCCTCATCAACAAAACTTGGGAAAAAAAGTGACAGCCTCACAATGGTATCAATTGAAACTCTTCCATCTACTTTGAATAGGTTATGGAAATGGCTTGTCCCCAGCTGAGCCAAACCTTCAAAGGAGGTAATGGGACTACCCGAGGGATCATTTAGGCTACAGATAGTATTCACCATTTTCCTCCCTTTTGTGTAGGCATGAAAAAAATTTGTATTCTCATCCCTACTTTGTAACAACAAGGCTTAACTTTTTAATCTCCAAGATTTTTCTTTTGCTTCCAAAAGTTGACTTCTCATATTTTCTAGGGTTAGGAATGCAACTTTTGTTTCGAGGGAAGCATATCCCCCTCCCTATGAATCATAGATAGATTGTAATGTTTATTCTACGTTGATCAGTTCTTGTTCGTCCTTCTTCCTTTTTTCCATGAGCCCACTCTACTATGGCCTTTTTAAGTTTTTATAATTTTTTGGCAAACTGGACTACAACCAATTCATTTTGATCGATGAGGATCCATTTATCCTTGAATAGGGAGATAAAATCCTTCTCCTTTGGCCAAGACGAATTAAATTTTAATGGGTTGGATGGTTTATAAGATCTGACAACAACCTCCATAAATATTGGGTGATGGTCTGATCCATTGTCTAAAAAGTAAAGGACTCCCCAATAGCTTTTCTGAAATTAGGAAACAATCTATTCTTTTGGCAATATAGTCCACCCCAACCCTCTTATTTTTCCAAGATGGAAAAATCTTTGTGGGTTCTATATCTATCAATCCCTTCTCACCCATTATGTGATTGAAGAAATCCAAGAGGGATTCTGGACACGCTCTATGTCCCTAGGATTCAGCCATCCCTAGGGAGAAGTTGAGATTTCCCCCTAGAATTAGATCATCATTTTCCATAAAGGACTTGTTGAGTAGGTTATCCCATAAGGGGATACACTCTAGAGAAGGACCATAAACATTCAATATTGTGAAGCATCTACCAAGATCTTCCTAGAAAATATTTATTCCAAGGCCTGAATCAAGTCCCATGAAGTTTAGTATCTGGACTAATCTGGTGTTCCATCCATTGGCCAATCCCCTCAATTGGCCTTTTGCATCAACGCCAAGGAACTTCCATTGTTTAAGAAAAACTTCCAAAAAATGGATGACCATAGTTTCTTTCCCCAAGGTTTCCTGAAGGAGGATAAGATCTGGCTAGGTCGACTCCACTAGCCTGGGGAGGGAAACTTTATTTGAATGGCTCGCCACACCCCTGTAGTTGAAAGAGAGAAGTTTATTTTGAATCCTCTTACGGGGCTTGCACTGCTCTAAGGACCCCAACAATGGATAATTGTCTACTTGTTTCCATATCCATAGAAGCTCTGGATTGATAAAAAAATCCTTAGATGGCATATTAGTTTGTAAGTAAACATTAACATCCAACTAGATTCAAGAAATAAGGATCATCTTTTACTATTTGCAAATAACATGTGAATGTCTTATTTATCCATAAACTTCAATAACATTGATGAATAAATAGCGGAAATAAATGTTGAAATGAAGTAAGATCAACAATAATTCAAATGGCACATAAACAATTTGTTAACGAAGTTCACCCATCTTGGGCTATGTCTCCAGATCCCTTCTCAATCAGTGAGACCACTCTTTAATGCTCAAATGTCAAAATTACAATGAAAGTACTTACAAATACCAAGTTTTGAGGACACCCTTTAATTATGCTACTCGATCCCAAAGAAGGAGGTCATTATTGAATTTCTCATGAAATACTGAGAAAAATGAGTATAAACTCAACTATGTTCTTTATAAACAATTAATTCTTTTGGAAATATAGTCCACCCCAACCCTCTCATTTTGCCAAGATGGACAAAGTTTTGTGGGCGCTATATATATCAATCCCCTCTCACCCATTATGTGACTGAATAAATCCAAGATGGATTTTGGACATGCTCTATGTCCCTAGGATTCATCCATCCCTATGGAGAAGTTGAGATCACCCCCTAGAATGAGATAAACATTTTTCATAAAGGACTTGTTGAGTAGGTTATCCCAGAAGGGGATACGCTCTAGAGAAGAAACATAAACATTCAATACTGTGAAGAATCTACCCAAATATTCCTGGAAAATATTTATTCCAAGGCTTGAATCAAATACCCAGGAGTTTAGTATCTTGACTAATCCGGTGTTCCATCCATTGGCCAATCCCCTCAAATGACCTTTTGCATTAATGCCATTGTTTAAGAAAACCTTCCAAAAAATGGATGACCATAGTTTCTTTCGCCAAGGTTTCCTAAAGGAGGATAAGATCTCATTGGGTCGACTTCACCATACCGTGGAGAGAAATTTTCTTTGAATGGCTCACCACACCCCTAGAGTTGAAAGAGAAAAGTCTCGTTTTAATTCCCTTACGGGGCTTCCGTTGCTTTAAGGGCCCCAACAATGGATAATTGTATACTTGTTTCCATATCCATAGCAGCTATGGATTGATCCAAAATTCCTTATATGTCATATTTTTTTTTAAGTAAACATTAACATCCAACTAGATTCGGAAAATGAGGATTGTCTTTTACTATTTGCAAATAACATGTGAATGTCTTACTTATCCATAAAATTCAATAACACTAATGAATAACTACCAAAAACAAAATGTTGAAATGAAGTAAGTGAGATCAACAATAATTCAAATGGCACATAAACAATTTGTTAACGGAGTTCACCCATCTTGGGCTTCATCTCCAGGTCCCTTTTCAATCAGTGAGACCGCTCTTTAATGTTCAAATGTCAAAATTACAATCAAAGGAATTACAAATACCAAGTTTTGAGGAAACCCTTTAATCATGCTACTCCATCCCAAAAACAAAGGGTCATTACTGAATTTATCATGAAATACTGAGAAAAATGAGTATAAACTTGACAACTCATTTGAGAAAAACATTTTAGAGAGCTCTTGAGAAGAGAGATTAATGTTTTGGAAACCCTTCTTTTTTTACTAGTTTCGGTGTTGCAACTATAAACCCTAGCTGGTCTTGAGAGGAAATCACTCAGATTTCTTCAGTGATCTTCATTGCCACTGATTTTTTCCAATGTGTAGTTGAGTTTTGTTGGTTGGTAGCTAGTTTATTGTTGTGTGGCAGCTGAGATTTCCATTGGAGGGTCGAGTTGGTATTAGAAGTTGTTTCCCATAACTCTGTGGGTTGAGTTGCTTGAAGAGGGGAAAATTAATTGTTGTTGGGTGAAATTATTGGTGATAGGGGCCAAGTTTATGAGTCTAAGCATACTCCTTTAGTGGTTGGGTGCTTCATCTACAGTCTGGGCACCATTTTTTGTGTGTGGACAGTGTATATCAGAGGGGAAGTATTTCATGTGGGGTTGGATATCGTTGGGACGATTCTGTTGATAGAGAAAGGGGTTCAATTATCTCTTTTTTGTGCCAATATGCTTCCAAACAGGGTTTATTCACTCCCAGGGGAACAAATAAATTATTTATTAAGTTGTTGTGCACTTTTATTTACTCTTGGGCATTATTCTTGCATGTAAATGACATTACTCTTCATTGGTTATTTCTTCTAGGCATATATCTTCATTGTTGGGAGCTTATATTTACTCTTGGGTGCTATCCCTTCCAGTGGATGACACTATTTCTTGTTGGGGGTCACTTCTAGGACCATATTACATGTGTTGGGTACATACCTTCATTGTTGAGCACTTTTCTTCATTGTTGGGTTTTGTAACTCCTTTCAAAAGTGAAGATATCAGACTTACACAACCTCAAATTACAAATACCAGGTTCCTGTTTAATTTGTCTGGTGGGTTATTGTGTAATTTTTAGTATTATGGTTGCTATGGAAAATTAATATGTTTTTTATTTGAGTCTTCAAGTCTTGTGTGTTCATGTTTCCATAAGGTTTGGCATTAAATCCAAGAACATTCACTATACACATAATCAACAAATATAACCTAGTAAACTATTTGGGAAGGGGAAGAAAAAAAAAGTACAACCAAAACACCATATAGACACCAAAAAATATTAGTTGGAATATTAAAGTGGTATCATAGCATGGTCCTTTGCAGTTGTATGGCTTGAGGGGAAGTTTGATTCAGATTAATGAGACTAGAAGACGAGGAAAACATCACTTACAGGAGACGTAAGAATAAAGCTTCAAAACCTCAACCAGAACAGGAAGAAGAAGAGGTGTTGGGTGAAGGGGAAGCACATTTAAGATCAGATAAAGAAAAGGGGAAAATGGGGGAAGAAGAAGACACACGAATTGGAAGCCTCTTCTAGATGATGAATGATTTGGATATGGGCCAAAAGTTGATGATGGACCTATTGGGACAGCTAGTAGTTAAAACCATAGAGGAGCCATCTAAAAAAAATTAGAATGGTGAAAAGGGATATAACAACATAGAAGGAAACCAAACCATTTCAAAGGGATTGGGTTGCGAAGCCCAAGCTAGATGAAGAAACAAGAAAGGAGCTAAGGAGGAAGAAACAATGTTTTTGTTGTCAGGAGTCATGGGTACCATGACACAAGTGTGACAGGAAAGACAATACTGACAAGGCTCATTATATTGGGGTATATTCACACAATGATAGTGATGACGAGGAGGAGGAGCAGGAACAAGAACAGGGACACCAAACATCAGGTGAGGAGACATCACATGCTAGGGCTAAGGGTATTTTTATGGAATCCATGCCAGGACTTCATAGGTACCACACTTTCAGAGTCTAAGGATTCCTACATGGGCACAATGTTATAGTACTGATCATCCCACAAATTTATATATGTGACTTTGGTGGATAGGAGAGAGATTCCTATGGAGGATTTTGAGGGATTCACAGTGATCATACCTGGTGGCTATGATATCGAGTTCACTAGGTGGATCCCCAAGTTGAAAATAACCATGGGGAATTATACCTTGACAAATGATTTCTTTTTGGTGGATACCAATGAGATACTTGGAGTTTAGTGTTTATACTCCATTGGGAAATACACTACTGATCAAAGGATTATGGAAATGGAATTCATGGGTCTGGATGGGAAAAAGTTAGTTTTACAGGAAATGCCCCAATATCCACCTAAGATAGTGGCATCACATAGTGTGGAGGCAATGATATGGCATGGAGATATAGAATGGGAATTTGAGTGCTACATTTCTAACAGTGAGCCACCAGATCACCCTCAACAACATCCAGGTGATATTCATGTATTATTTCTTAAACTTCAAAGGGTTTTTGGTGACATTTCTCTAGGTGTACCTCCAGATAGAGGATTTGAGCATGTGATAGAATTAGAAGAATGGATCCAAGTAGTCATAACCAACCCCTACCAGCATCCCAAAACTTACAAAGACAAGATTAAGAAAACTATCAAGGAGTTGCTCAAGATGGGTCACATTCGACTTAGATCTGGTCTATTTGCTTCTTTGGTAGTATTGGTAATAAAGAAGGATGACACCTTGAGAATATGCATTGATTATCAATCCTTTAACAAGAAGACCATAAAGAATAGGTACCCAATTCTGAGTATCGATGAGTTGATGGGAGAAAAGTACTTTTCCAAAATTGATCTTCGTACAAGGTATCACCAGATCAAGGTTCGTGAACAAGACATTCTGAAGACCTCTTTCTGATGCCATTATGGGAATTATGAGTACCGGGTTATGTTGTTTGGGATAACCAACACTCCTGCTACATTCAAGTCTTGCATGAACCACATGTTCAATAAGTAGTTGCGGAAATTTTTTTTAGTCTTCTTTGATGACATTCTTATTTATAGTTGGACTTGGGAGGAACATCTTAGGCATTTGGATGAAGTATTGGGGATTTTGGAGGAACACCAACTCTATGCAAAGGAGTATATATGTGAGTTTGGCATGACTGATATTATTTAGTTGGGGCATTTGATCATAGAAAATGGTGTTCAGGTACACCAAGAAAAGATCAGGGAAAATATTGAGTGGCCTACCCCCAGGAATGTGATAGAATTGGAGAGCTTCCTAGGCCTTTTCACTTATTATAGGAAATTTGTTAAGGGATTCTCACAACTGATAGCACCTCTTACATATATCACTAAGAAAGGGGCTTTCAATTTTTCACATGAGGCACAGGCAACATTCGATATGATGAAATAGGAGATGATATCTTGTCATGTACTAGCCTTACCAGATTTCACTCATCCATTCGTGTTTGAGAGTGATGCTTCCAGGATTGGGATAGGGGCTATGTTAATGAAAAAAAAACATCCCATTTCTTTTGAGATCCACAAATGTAAGGAGTATGAGCGACATTATTCGATATATGAAAATAAAATGTTAGCCATTATGCATGCATTGTCCAAATTTAGACAATACCCGATGGGGAACAGGTTTAAGGTGAAGACAGATCACAATAGCCTAAGGTTCCTCATGGAGAAAAAAAAATTGAGTGAGCGACATCAGAAGTGGATCACCAAGATTCAAGCCTACAATTTTGAGATCAAGTATGTGAAGGGAAAGAACAATGTGGTAGCTAATTCCCTTTCCAGAATACGATCCACTCTCTCCCTCATGGATATTTCAGCCGATTGGAAAGTTCTTCTCTTGGTAGAATATTCCAAGAACCAATTTGTTTGCTAGATCCTTGAAAATCGGACACAGGATGATCGGTACAAATTCATTGATGACATCATTTACTACAAAGAAAGGATCTACCTTGTACCGAAATCTCATCTCAAGGACATAATCATGCATGCAACACACAATTCCCCATTGTCAAGACATCCTAGATACCTGAAAACCCATAGGAAGATCCGGGAAATATTTACATGGAAGGGCCTCAAGACAGTTGTGTTGAGTTTATTAAGAGAATGTAGTATCTACCAACAAAACAAGGCATAGCACATTCATCCTGCCAGACTACTTCAATCACTTCCCACTCCCGAACAAAAATGGGAAATAATATCTATGGATTTCATCATTGGGTTACCCCAGGTGCAAGGAAACGACTGTAACCATGTGGTGGTTGAAATTATCACAAAGTTTGCACACTTATTTGTCATACCCTATCTATATTCAACAACACAAGTAGTAGAGTTATTCTTCATAAAGGTATTCCGATTACATGGGTTGCAAAAAACTATTTTCAGTTATAGGGATAACAGGTTCATGGGAGGATTCTAGCAGGAGCTATTCAAACTGGTAGGAATAGAGTTGACACCGAGCACAAGTTACCACCCTCAAACTGATGGTCAAAATGAGATATTAAATAAGTAGTTGGAAGGTTATCTGAGGAATTATGTGTCGGGCTAGCATAAAGCCTAGATAAAATGGCTACACTTAGGGGAGCACTGCTACAACACCACCTATCATATGTCAATTGGGATGACACCCTTCCAAGCCCTATATGGATATGATGAAACCACATTTTTGGATCATATGTTTGGAGATAGTCAGGTACCTAAGGCTAAGGATTAGATGCAAGAGAGTCAGGATATTCTACAAACCCTGAAGGATAATTTGCAAACAACTTAGAACCAATAGAATATCTATGCAGACAGGCACAGGGTGTAGCATAGCTTTGAAGTAGGAGACTTGGATTAACTACGTCTTCAACATTATAGGAAATCATCACTAAAAGTGAAGGGGGAATAAAAATTAAATCCTAGATTTTATGGACCCTGCAGGATCACAAGGCATATAGGAGAGGTGGCATACGAGCTAGAGATTCCAGAGGGATGAAAAATATTTAATGTCTTCCATGTATCGTGTCTCAATAAGGCATTGGGGCAACATATTATCACATCTACGAAGTTACCACCCCTGGATGAAGAAGGGAAATTGACTCTAGTTCTAGAAGAAATTTTGGAGTTCAGGGAGTGAAAGTCGAGGAACAAGACCATCAAATAATACCTGGTTAAATGGAAGGACCTGCCTATTGAGGATGCTACTTGGGAAGTTGAATAGGTGCTCCAACATCCTGGATAAAAATTACATGTGGACAAGCAATCTTGGGTGGGGAGGACTGTAATGTCCCCATCCAATTAGGAATCATAAGGGAGAAATTTTGCTAGCCTAATAAGTTCACGTGGGCTAAGGAGAACAATGATTAAGGGAACATGACTTGCCTAGGAAAAGAATTTATAAATTTAAATTGGGAAAAAGGGGGACATGGGTCCTAGGCTAACGAAAAGTCACTTTTAAATTATAAAAGTGAAGGAGCCACTAAAGTGAATTTAATAAAATAAAATAAATAAGTGAACGGGAAAATACTCAAATGAATATTAAAAGGTGAAAATGAGGAGTCTCTCCTCATTCTTGCATTTGCTCATTTGAGAAAAATATTTTGGAGAGATCTTGAGAAGAGAGACTAGGGTTTTGGAAACCCTTCTTTATTTACTAGTTTCAGTGTTGCAACTATACACTCTAGCTGGTCTTGAGAAGAAATCACTCAGATTTATTCAGTGGTCTTCATTGCCACTGAGTTTTACCCTTGTGTAGTCAAGTTTTGTTGGTTGGTAGCTAGTTTTTTGTTGTGTGGTGACTGAGTTTT
>JASDQU010103117.1:78366-121124 GCA_032191745.1 Picea mariana
TGATATAATAATAATAAAGTTTACGGAGGTATACATACCCTACCTTACCCCTTATGGATTTGAACTAATAACCTTTGAAGAGGAAACACATATTCTTAACCATTAAATTATATATAAACAAATTATTAAAATACTTGAAAAATTATTATAAAAAAAATCAATCTTTAATATATTTTATAACAATTCAATTCAATATAGAATTGAACATTAAGATTTAAAATAATATTAAACCATTGATCAAACAATTTGGAATTCTTTCATTTAGATTATGTTTTAAATTTGTTAGCTATTTATAAATTTTATGGCATTAATAATTTTTAATTTAAATATTTTTAATAAAATAAATATTATTTTTTAAATTTTATATTTAAATTAAAAATCTATTTATTAATTTTATATTTAAACCAAAAATTATTTATCATTATCCTTCTATTAACAATTGTTATGAAATATATTTAAAATAATTTCTAAATTATCTTCTCATGGGTGGAGTTCGCCATAAAAGAATTGTAAATTTCAAATCTGTCTCTGAAAAATAAATATGGGTTATGTAGTGACTAACCTTATCAGTGGAACACTCCATGAAGTTTTCTTGGGTTGCCAGGTACTAAGAAATTGTAACGTGTTTTCTCGGTTTACAAGATTTCTAACGGTAACTTAGGGCTTTTGTTTGCTAATTTTACGAACCTGATCTTAACCTCCTCTGATTTGTATCTCATCTCATGATGAAAAACCTTAATCTTAACCTATTTATTTAATCTCTATGAATTTAATAATACTAAATATATAAAAAAATTAATAAAATAAAAAAATTATTTTTATCAGTTCTGATAAGAAATTTCTTTTGTGGAAGAGAATTGAAAGCATTCCTTACTCATAATTTTGACATTATGTGAGAATGTTTTAGCTTTCATTTTCTAAATCCTTGTCTTGTATTGAAACTTTTTCTATTTCAATGTCACCTCTCTTCATAAAATGAAAGTGAGTTGGTTTATGTAATTAAGGATTTTACATTATTCAATTTGAAAGAGATTAAACAAACATGTGAGCATAGCTATAATCTTACAAAACATTTAACAATAATGCTACAAAACATTTAACGAGTTGAGCTATAATTTTAGTAGAATTCCACACAAAATTTATCTTAAATTTTTTAAGTTTTTCATCATACTATGTTACAAATTAAAGGAAATGAACAAAACTTTGATATCATGTAAAAATTGACTTTAGCAAATTCACAATTTCAATTTGTTAATTTTGAAATTTAACAAAAATGAACAAAAATTTAATATCATGTGAGAATTTACTTTAGCAAATTTTAATTTCAACTTGTTAGTTTTCAATTTCAATTTCAACTTGTTATTAGACTAGTACTTTTTTAGGCATGTTAGTAAATGTTTTTTACATGTCTTTTTCTTTCCAAAGTGTACTAATGTAATAAGTTTCCCCAATATGTTAATCTACTTGTAATCTGGAATGTTGAGTACACTTCTAGGATTAACAATGAGAAGGACCTTGTGTTGTTAAATTGAGACAAATAAAATTGCAAGCATCTAGACAACTAATTCTTAGCAAGTGCAACAAGTGATATTGAAGATGCTCTTATATATTAATGGTATGAATTGGTTATCTTAAAAAAAATCTTTTCCTAGTGGTCTACATGCATTATCCCCATTAAGTTTAGGTTTTTAGTCGTATTAGTGTAAATCTTCAACCATAAAAAGTTTACAAGGACCCAAGCATGGACTCTAAACCAAGAATGGTAACATATGTGACATGGATTTGTGTTGGGAAAGTTTTATTTTTAAAATTGGTTGAAAAATGTTTATAGACTATGAAAAATGCCTTATATGTGAAGAAAAGCTATTATTTATAAAAGATTCAACATGAATTTCAAATATTTTAGATATAATGGTGATTTTATCCAAAGAATCATGTTAGAATGGTGTTATTGTATTCTAATTTCTAACCTCATGATTTATAAGTAAATGTTTTACACTAGTTGGGAGAAATCTCCCCTTAAAAGTTGGTTATTCAAACTTTCTATTATTCTTCAATGGGCATCTAAAGAATAGATGCATCCACTGAACATTGTAAGGTTTGTCCTCATTTTGATGGTATGTTTGGGTTATTACATAAACAAACTTGTTAGAATATCCTCTGTGGTATTTAGATATGTACCTCTCTCTCTCTATGTATGTGTTTACCTTGTAGGTGTTGAATTGAAATGTTTAACTTGATTTTGATCAACCACATCTGTCATTTCGCATGTGATCTCCATTTAAAGGTTGTAGTAGAGCTTGGAATTAAAATCCGTTCTCATAAAACATTCATTCTCCCTAACTTCTTCCAAATTGATATGTGAACAACCAACATTCAATGCAAGATTTTGATTATGTTCATTTATAATTTTCCCTAACTTCCTTGACAAACTTCACAAATAATATCTTTTAGTTTTACATTGCTCACATATATTTTCTAGTCATTTTTCAACATGGTTGCCTTTATTTCCTCCCTTATTACTCATGTTGATGGGAATCATCACTTGATTATTTACCCAATTGTTGAACAAGTGATCTTCTACCAACTTGCAATGTGTTTGTATCCAAAAGTGGCATTACTATTGAAACTACTAAACTAACTAGTAAAAATAGTAAGAAATGTAAAAGGATTAAATATTCAATTAACTAATAATAAGAGGGAAAATAACATAAGTACTGGGGACACCTACACATCCAAGAGTGAATTACACCCAAAACTAGAGGGGAGTGAAGGATTTATATAATAAGAGAGTGAAACCTAACTTAAAGAACAAGTTATGAATTGATTAGGCCTCTATTAAGTGAAATTGTAATTGTATAGTATTTAAATATGATATCATAAAGAGATAATATTAAAACATATTACAAAATTAAGATATTATATAAAACAACAAGTCATATGGAGAGTCAAATGTATAATAAATATCATATGGTTAGGTACACAAGGGATTAAGTGAAATTGTAATTTTATAGTATTTAAATATGATATCATAAAGAGATAATATTAAAACATATTACAAAATTAGGATATTATATAAAACAACAATTCATGTGGAGAGTCAAATGTATAATAAATATCATATGGTTAGATTCACAAGGTATTCCTTATTCTGTTTTTGTCAAATTTGATATTTTTGTTCATTTTTGCTATTAATAATTATTTTATTTATTTATTTATTTATTTTATCTCAGAACAAAGAATACATCGTGTACTTACTTTACTTGATTACATTTCATATAAAATAGAACAACACCTTCAACTCTAATCATATTTGTCTTGTGATTTGTAGGTTTCACATAGATACTTTGATTGTCATCTATCATTTTATCAAACCACTCAAAATTGTACACCATGTCCATGGTTGAACTAGAATATATGTATTAAGCCAACTTTCACCAAGAGATTTGAAACATATTTGGATATTTAATTTTATCATGTTCTTTCGTAACATCTTGTCTCATGTCTTTACATATTTTGTGGGGAATACTTTTAGCAATGTTTGGAAAAATGTATCCCACGTCTTTTGTTAATATTTGGAAAAATTATTAGCTTCTCACAATATAAACACTTCATTTTTTAATGTCATTTTGATCCGGATTAGTTTGAGAATGAAACGAGAAAAATAAAAAATACACAAACTAACAGAATGAGGTAGCTTATCTATGAAAACAAAGATATGTTGGTTATGCTTCATTCACAACAAGCTTTATTTCACACTCCATTGCATGCTTAAAGGGACTCCTTCATCTCAATTATATATGAGAGAGTGAGAGGAGAACAATTCTCATGATGCATGTGGGATAAATTGGTCTAAATTTATAAAATACCATAGGCATGTAAAACACTAGGACTTCTCCCAGAACTATTCTAGTTCGAGTGCACTTAAATGTGGAGGTTTAGTTTTAATTTGACTACCATTTTTAGAATGATGTGTAGTTATTTAAATTATACATTGATCCTAATGGTTAAGAACATGTGTTTCCTCTTAAGAGGTCACAAATTCAAATTTAGTGGGGATTGGGTATGTATACCTCTGTAGATTTTAAACAACAATAAATATATATCTTGTATAATGTCCGGAAGGATAACAAATAAATATTATTTTCTAGAAAATGAAAAATCATACAGTATTAAAACAAATAACCATGCAAAACACAAATAAATAACTTCACTAGAATATTTGTTCACTGGAATATTTGATAAATGAGATATAACTTGATCTTGGAAATACATGTAAAACTATTCACAACAATGAAAATGGTTGTCTTGTCTCATGAATTTAGTTGTATAATGATAATATTAAAGTATATTATTTTTCTTTTAAGTTTATAAATTAAATAATAGTTTAATTAATATCATACATAATTTGATCAAATTAATTTATAATAATAATCAATATTATAAATTATTATTTTATATATTGATTAATATGTGATATATGCTAATATATCATTATTATATACAATTTTAATCGATATTTTATTAATTGATAGGTCAATAGATTTTAACACAATTAATTCAAACTTCCATCAAAAAGGATAAAAGGAATATTCCCTAACTAATGTCCCTTCTTATGTACCTAATGCATGTAAAATATACATCATGTCATGCAAATAATCCCTAATATACTAAAACAACACAACAATCCCATCTTGATTTCTTCAAGGTAATGAAGTGACTATTGTACAATGACACCATAAATGAAATGTGTCGCCTTCCACACAAAAAAAGGAATCGTGTATCACTAACCCCAACTAAAGATCAAAGAGGAATTGTTGGTAACCATGAACTATTCATTGAACACCATACATTGCATCATTGATAACCTATGTGCACTCACCAAGTACAACAATGTAGAGAACAATGACCATACCACTATGTAGATTCGACCCTAACAATTCCCCCACTTCAATTGTTGACCCACCCTCATGTAAACACCCCTTGATATGTAGCATTTAGAAGAAAGGCTATAAACTAATCTCAATCCTTATCAAATCTATACCCCACAAAAAGGGATCGCTCTATGGTCATCAACCCATCTCACTGGACTACCTTAGTACCATTATGGGTTGTGATTGAGCATATAGAAGTTGATTTTGTCTATGATGATGATCTCAATAAAATGTAGGTAAGGGGAACACCATATTGAGATTTTATGTAATTTTGGAAGTCATTCTTAAGTGTAATTGTGAAAGGGTTTATTGATAAGTCATGTATTTTAGGTATTTTAGAGTATAAATAGAGGTTATACCGAGACATTTTGAGATCACTCATCGAACATAAGTACAAGAGAGTAGTGTGCACTTATCTAGGAGGCTATTCTTGGTTCATGTATGGGCCTCTTTGGTCTTGATTTCATGAAAGAGCATTGTATGACATTGTACATGTTGGGGGAATCTAATCTATACTAAGGAAAGTTTACAGGGTTTTCTCCACCTTCAGGGTTTCCCTGAGGATATATATTATTGTTTTGTGGATATCTATCTTTCAATTGTTATCCATTTTCATATTAAATAATAATAAAATAATATAATACTTTAACTGTTGGAAAAACACAAAAAAAAATCAACACATCACCACATCCATCCTCATCTGAAAGAAATACTACAAGTAATTCTAGAATGTATAATTGTATATGTGCTCACTCATGGGTGATTTATCTCATACTTGAACCTTTGACATACACGTACCCTACCATGCATATGATCCTTTGAAATTAAATCCATTCACTATCCTCTATATTGAAAAGTATCCATATGTACATTGAATACTGCTTAAATTACTCGATCACCATATGAATCCACCAAGAACAATCATTCATCCCACATTAACATTGACAATGATCACAACTATGAGCAAGTTGAGTTTACAACTAATCTAGGAGGTGCTAGCAACATGGTGCTACAAAATCATGCTAAACCAAGCATTGATCCTCTCCCTTCTCTATCAAATGATCTTGATCACCTTGCACTCATTAAGTCAGACACCTGAAACATCATTTCCACATGTAAGTTGAGACTATTATATCAAAAATAAAGAGAACCCAATAAATCACAAAGCCAACCCAAACTCCTACTATCACCAGCTATCAAGATGCTTAGAAATCATTGACTTGAGCCAAATGATCATTAAGGATCATCAAAAATATGGTGTGACATACTACCCATGTTATAACACCATCCTACAAACCACGTTTATATCACTATCATCAAAATCAATCGCAATCTACCAATTCAAGGTTAATATCAACAAAATTAAACCCCTAAGACAATTAACCCCTCAACACCCACATAACCAATTATGTCCTTAAGGGTTGATTAGTCCTCTTTTCACCCTCAAGGTTATCCAAATCCAATGAAAATTTGATATAGATGTGGGAAATAGGATGCAAAATATACAAAATGTGTAGATCTTGGAGATGCAGCAACTTGATCCGCATAAGCATGCATTCAAGATAGAAAATAGAAAATGAGGAGAATAGAGGAGAACATTAATAAGGGCATGTTGAGGAATCCATTTATGCAGAAGATGGAAACACATATTATATCAAGGAATATCCAAAAGGAAATATACACTTGTCTCACAAAATGCATATACACAAGGGTACAAGCCACAACATAGAGGTGCAGTTAACCCAAAAATGTCCCTTAAACCAAACCACCTATAGATCCACCAAGAGATATAACAAATCCATGCATAAATGTTATCCCAACACCATCGACATAGAGCACGAGACCATAGGGTGGGGATGGTGCATCATTATCAATACAATCCATTGAAGTAACTTCAATGCAGTAGGGTATCCATGCATAGGTAGGGACATATGATGCAAGAGCATCGCTAACATCAAGCGAGCCAGCGCGAAAGACAAAAGACAGCTGGAAAAGCCCAACCAAAAATTTTTGAAATTTCCCTTGAAGTTGATGCGCAATCTTAAATGAACCAATTAAGAAGAAGCACCTTTGTATATTGTAATCAGACCTTGAGCGCCCCGCTCTCGTCTGAAGTAGATAGAGGCATTTATGTTGAGATGAAATAGGTAGATAGAATTTAATTCTCAGATTATATAGTTTTGAGTGCAAGAGGGAAACGAGATATAGACACCCTCATTGTGCATTGTAAGAGGATTCTGATAAAAAGAGCATAGTTGGAGAAGAGAAGCAGAGAGCTATGTAAGAACACCCATGTACAGATATTTGGATTAATAGAAGAAGTTGATTCAAATCCATGGTTTTGTGTTTGTTCTCTGTGTATTGATGTTAAATGATATTCTCATGAATGTTTGCTTCCTGTTATACATTTGCTTTAACTGCTGTGTATATGATTTCATGCTTGAATTTGAAGCCTGAGAGGAAGTAAGAATGAGTTTCAAGTGTTTCTCTGTCTGAGCAAGAGTTCCTGCAAGGAGTGTAGTTGAAGTTGTCTGCAAGGAGTGCGTTGACAGAAGGCTTAGATGGTTTAACCTTTGTTCTCATTCACCCAGAAGTGCATTGGGATATAGGAGCCATGCAAGGAGTGTGCAGGCCAGTGAAAGTCTCAGAGTTGTGAACCTGAGCAAGAGTAGGTGGTCGAGTTCCGCGGAGGAACACTTGAGTCATATCGCAGGTTTTATTAGGGAGGAACGGACGGTCAGAATTCTTCGAGGAGGATACGCGACATCCCGCGAGCCGTCAGATTTCAGGAAGGAGCAGGGAGGTTACGGCGAGAACGTCAAAGGGTTCAAAGCTCAGGAGGGGCAGGACCATAGATCCGAGCCACAAGGGCCGTCAGATCTACCCTTGAATCTCATATCAGGGTTTCGTGGGTTGAAACTCTGTAACATTGCAACGGAAGTCACGAAATCGCGATACGCAATATTCCAACGGCTAAGTAAACAGTGGGGCCACTGTGGAATCGACAAGTGGACAGGTGGCACACCGTATCAGGTTTTCATAGTGGGAAGTCCCGACATCATTGCATCTGGAATCACGAAATCGCGAACTGCGATTTCTCGAAAAGTCAAAGGAGCGTGTGGGCCACAGGGGGTTCAACGAGTGGACAGGTGGCATGCCATTTCAGGGTTTTGCAGCGAGAATACCCGAAACGTATGCTTTAGGATTCGCGATATTGCGAACTCCAAAATGCTGATGGAGAAAAGGTACCGTTGAAAGGTCAACTCATGAGCACATTGGAGTTTCGGTGTATCGGGGATCAGGAATCGGTGAAGCGAGTTGTGTTGACATCGCGGGTGCCAAAATCTCGATAGGAGCAGGAAAGGGTCAGCGTTGAATCATATCGAGGATCGGGGATTTGAGAGACCAACGTTCAACCATTGACCTCGCCAAGTCGCAAAGTCTGATTTTCCGATTGAAAAAGGGAGATCTCGTGGAGAGTTTCTGTGGGTGTGGATTTCCCGATAGGGAAATAGAAGAACGTTAGAATTCTTCGGGCCGTGGAAGAAGGAAGGATCCTGTGAGCAGACGTGCTCGGTGAGCGTGCCTGCATCAATTGGTATCAGAGCACAAGAAAGAGTCTTTGCTTTCTGTAGCAGATAAGAGAAGGATTCATCATGCCGCCAAGGAGAAGGGATAGACAATCACCCGATCCAGAGGAAAGGGAAAACCCAAGGAGAAGGGGTAGGCAAGCACATAATCCAAAAATGGAGAGGGAAATGTGTGATCTACGTGCCAGAATGGAGGACATGGAAACATCACAGAGACGCACAGTCGGTGCTGGGGATCTGAGTGATTCCGAAAGAGAGATTGAGGTTGAACGTGAAGAATAAGTCACAACCGAAGATGCCACAAATGAATGGTTGATCAAAGCTATTGCAAGGATGGGTGCAAAAGCGAAAATGGACATTCCAGTCTATGAGGGAAATATGGATGCAGAGGAGCTTCTAGATTGGATTAGAGCTCTAGACACATACTTCGACTATGAAGATGTTGAAGAGGACAAGAAGGTCAGGCGTGCTGTTACGAGGTTAAAGGGACACGCAGCATTGTGGTGGGATGAACTGCAAGCTGACAGATGCTTCAAGGGCAAGCAGAAGATCAGGAGCTGGGACAGGATGATTACAAAGATGAAAGCAAAATTCATCCCCAAAGACTATCAAATTACTCTATTCAAGAGAATGCAGAACCTGAGACAGAAACTGATGACAATAAAAGAATACATAGAAGAATTCTACAGACTGAACATCAGAGCAGGTCATCGGGACAGCGATGATGAAAAAGTTGCCAAATATATGAATGGTCTGAGATATGACATTCAGGATGAGATGAGCATGGTAACCATCCGAACGGTGGAAGATGCTTATCAGATGGATTTGAAAGCGGAAGAGAAGTTGAGCCGAAAGAAAAGTCAGAGAGGCCGAGGCAGAAGTCAGCCCAGAGGCAAGTCGTTGAGCAGAGAGGACAACATACTAAGCAAATAGGGGATTACATTGATAATAATATGTTTCCTCGAACCAGAGGTAGAGGAAGAGGAAGAGGTGGAGTAATCACATGCTTCACATGTGGAAAGAATGGACACAAGTCTTATGAGTGACCTGATAAAAAGAAAGATGGAGGAGAAGATCACATCACCGAGGTGCAGAGGCGAGATGTTGAAGCAGAAGACGCTGAAGGCGGAAGGTCGTTGATGATGCGAAAAGTTCTCTTAACACCAGAGAAGGAGGTGGAGAGTTCAGTCCAAAGGACCAGACTTTTTAGGATTGCTTGCAAGACCAAGGATAGGGTGTGCAAGGTCATTGTAGATAATGGAAGCACTGATAATCTCGTTTCGACCGAGATGGTAGAGAAGCTGGAGTTGGAGACGATTGATCATCCGAGCCCATATAGAATTTCATGGTTGTAGAAGGGACACCAAGTAAATGCCACTAAATTGTGTTTAGTTGAATTCAAGATAGGTGGATATAATGATAAGATACTCTGTGATGTTATTCCTATGGATGTTTGTCATCTATTGCTGGGTAGACCATGGCAATATGACAAGAATGTGATTCATGATGGGAGAATGAACACATACACTCTAGAGAAGAATGGGAGGACACACATGTTGCTTCTGATCAAGGATAAAGAAGTGAAACCTGAAGCAAGTAATACTGTACTTCTCATGAGTGGGAAGGAAATTCTTTCCGAGGTAAATAAGAAAGAAGAACCGCAATTCTTTGTGGTCAAGAAATAGAGGATTGTTTTGACCAACATGAGGATTGATGATTTACCAGAAGAAATTCAGGAACTACTGGAAGAGTTCGCTGATATAGTAGTGGACGAATTACCTCATTTTTTACCACCAATCAGGAGTGTGAGTCATCATATTGATCTCATACCAGGAGCCAGTTTACCAAACAAAGCCGCATACAAATTGACGCCGCAAGAGAATGAAGAGGTCAAAAGACAAGTCCAGGAGTTGTTGGACAAAGGATTGGTTAGGGAAAGCTTGAGTCCGTGTGCTGTTCTGACAGTACTCAGTCCGAAGAAAGATGGAGGCTGGAGGATGTGTACTAATTCAAGGGAGATTAATAAGATAACTATTAGGTACAGATTCCCATTGCCAAGAATGGATGATCTGATGGATTGCTTGAGCAGAGCAAAATACTTTTCAAATATTGATTTGAAAAGAGGATATCACCAGATTTGTATCAGAGAAGGTGATGAGTGGAAGACAACATTCAAAACAAACGAAGGGCTGTATGAATGGCTTGTTATGTCATTTGGCTTGAAAAATGCGCCGAGTACTTTTATGAGGTTGATGAACGAAGTCCTAAAATAATTCATCGAAAAATTTGTCATTGTGTATCTGGATGACATACTGATTTTCAGTAAATCAGTGGCTGAACATTTGAAGCACTTGGCTATTGTGATGAAGAGGCTACAGCAAGAGAAGTTGTTGATAAACATGAAGAAATCTTCATTCATGAAGACGGAGCTCATTTATCTTGGATTTGTTATTTTGGCAGATAAATTGAGGATGGATCCAGATAAGGTGGAGGTGATCAAGAATTGGCCATCACCGAAGAATATATTTGAGGTGATAAGTTTTCACGGATTGGCTAGTTTCTATCGAAAGTTCATCAAGAATTTCAGCGGAATTAGTGCAGCAATGATGGATACAGTGAAGAAAAGACATAAATCTTTTCACTGGACAGAAGAGGCTGAGAAGAGTTTCAATTTGTTGAAACGGAAGATTATGGAACAACCAATTCTGGTGTTGCCGGATTTCCAAAAGACATTTCAGGTGAAATGCGATGCAAGCGGATTTGCAATAGGAGCGGTCTTGAGTCAGGAGGACAGGCCGGTTGCATATTTCAGTGAGAAGTTGAATGAAGAGAAAGTGAAGTACTCCACGTATGATAAGGAGTTCTATGCCATCATTCAGGCATTGAAGAAGTGGAGGCACTATTTGATTCCAAAAGAAGTTGTCTTGTACAGTGACAATCATGCATTGCAATTTGTGACTCAACAGGAAAAGTTGAATCAGAGACATGTCAAATGGGTAGAATATATGCAAAATTTCACTTTTGTGATTAAACATATTTTTGGTATTGATAACAAAGTTGTTGATGCTTTGAGCAGGAAGTGTTTGCTGTTGCAAGAATTCAAAGTCAAAACATTGGGTTTTGATGATCTCAGGGACATGTACGTAGATGATCCAAACTTTAAGGAAGCGTATGAAGCAGCTGAGAATCTAGTTCTCAGAGATAGAAGCCAATGGGAAGAATACATGATCCAGGAGGGATTACTGTTCAGAGGTAATCAACTGTGTATTCCAAATTGCTCCATGAGGGGGAATCTGCTGAAGGAGAAACACAGTGGAGGATTGGCCGGACACTTTGGTCATGACAAGACATTCGCAGAGCTGAGCGAGTCATATTTTTGGCCAGGGATGTGATCAGAGGTCAAGAGATTTGTGGACAGATGCAGGATTTGCCAGCATTCGAAGGGAAGGAAGCAGAATGCAGGTTTTTATCAACCATTACCCATACCTGAGAGGCTGTGGGATGCAGTTAGCATGGATTTTGTATTGGGGTTGCCAAGAACACAAAGAGGTTTTGATTCAATCTTTGTGGTGGTGGATAGATTTTCCAAGATGGCACATTTTATCCCATGTCAAAAAACCAGTGATGCAACACACATTGCAAATCTGTTTTTCAAAGAAGTCATTCGACTTCATGGCTTACCTAGAAGCATAGTTTCAGATCGAGATACGAAGCTCGTGGGACACTTTTGGAGGACATTGTGGAAGAAGATGGGGACTAACTTGTTGTTTAGTTCTTCTTATCATCCTCAGACGGATGGGTAGACAAAAGTGGTGAACAGGAGTTTGGGAGACTTACCGAGAAGCTTGGTGACAGAGCACCACAGCCAATGGGACAACATATTACCACAGGCAGAGTTTGCTTATAATGACTCAGTGAATAGAAGCACAGGCCAGATTCCTTTCCAGATTGTTTATGGCATGCAGCCGAGGGAAATTTTTAAACTGAGGGATACATAACAGACTGCGACTAGGAGCACTAGTGCAGAAGAATTCGCAGGGCGATGAAGGAACTTCACAGACAGATAAAAGATAGATTGCAGAATTCAATTCAGGAGTATAAGCGGAGAGTAGATCAGCACAGAAGACAACTTCAATTTGAGGTTGGTGACTTGATTCTAGCACATTTGAGGAAAGAAAGGTTCCCGAGAGGAACATACAATAAATTGAAGATGAAGAAAATCGGGCCATGTAAGGTCTTGAAGAAATTGGGGACGAATGCTTATGAGATTGAATTACCCGATGGGATTGGAATTTCTCTGATATTCAATGTCTCATATTTATACCCATATAAACCTGAGGAAGCAGGAGCAGAAGGTGAGCAGCCAGAGGTGCAGTGGCGAAAGCAGATGCCAGTTGTAGAAAATCCACAGATGGAGTGCATACTGGACAAGAGAGTGGGCAAGAAGACCAGAAGGAAAGAATAATTGGAGTATCTGGTCAAATGGAAGAACCATCTAGTTGAAGATGCCAGCTGGGAGAACAAGACAGAGATACAGAAGCATGGACAGACCGTGCGGGAGCTCATGGGCAGGAGCCCGTGAAATTTTTCAAGCGAGGGAGTATGATGCAGGAGCATCGCTAACATCAAGTGAGCCAGCGTGGAAGACAAAAGACAGCTGGACAAGCCCAGCCAAAAATTTTTGAATTTTCCCTTGAAGTTGATGCGCAGTCTTAAATGAACCAATTAAGAAGAAGCACCTTTGTATATTGTAATCATACCTTGAGCGCCCCGCTCTCGTCTGAAGTAGATAGAGGCATTTATGTTGAGATGAAATAGGTAGATAGAATTTAATTCTCAAATGAGACAGTTTTGAGCGCAAGAGGGAAACGTGATATAGACACCCTCATTGTGCATTGTAAGAGAATTCTGATAAAAAGAGCATAGTTGGAGAAGAGAAGCAGAGAGCTGTGTAAGAACACCCATGTACAGATATTTAGATTAATAGAAGAAGTTGATTCAAATCCATGGTTTTGTGTTTGTTCTCTGTGTATTGATGTTAAATGATATGCTCATGAATGTTTGCTTCCTGTTATACATTTTCTTTAACTATTGTGTATATGATTTCATGCTTGAATTTAAAGTCTGAGAGGAAGTAAGAATGAGTTTCAAGTGTTTCTCTGTCTGAGCAAGAGTTCCTGCAAGGAGTACAGTTGAAGTTGTTCACAAGGAGTGCGTTCACAAAAGGCTTAGATGGTTTAACCTTTGTTCTCATTCACCTAGAAGTGCATTGGGATATAGGAGTCGTGCAAGGAGTGTGCAGGCCAGTGAAAGTCTCAGAGTTGTGAACCTAAGCAAGAGTTGAAGGATTGTTGCTACAGGTGTGCGCAGAGTCGAAAGGAATTCAACGCTCAGATATGTTTGGAGGTTGCCGAAAGGAATGCGTGCAAGGACCCTCTTTGAGGCTCGAAGTTGTGAGAAGCTCGGGAGGGATAAGACCTTCAAATCCATTGAAGGGCAGCGCAGTGAAGTCGCGACTGGAAGATTGTAAGAAAGCATCGTAAGTTTGCATGCAGGTGGTTGAGTTCCGCGGAGGAACACTTGAGTCATATTGCAGGTTTCATTAGGGAGGAATGGACGGTTGGAATTCTCCAAGGAGGATTCGTGACATCCCGCGAGCCATCAGATCTCAAGAAGAAGCAGGGAGGTTACAGCGAGAACGTCAAAGGGTTAAAATATCAGGAGGGGTAGGACCGTAGATCCGAGCCACAAGGGTCGTCGGATCTACCCGTGAATCTCATATCGAGGTTTCGTGGGTTGAAACTCCATAACATTGCAACGGAAGTCATGAAATCGCGATACACAATATTCCGACGGCTAAGTAAACAGTGTGGGGCCACAGTGGAATCGGAGAGTGGACAGGTGGCACACCGTATCGGGTTTTCGCAGCGGGAAGTCCCGACATCATTGCATCTGGAATAGCGAAATCGTGAACTGCGATTTCCTAAAAATTCAAAGGAGCGTGTGGGCCACAGGAGGTTCAACGAGTGGACAGGTGGCATGCCATTTCAGGGTTTTGCAGCGAGAAGACCCAGAACGTATGCTTTAGGATTCGCAATATTGCGAACTTTGAAATGCCAATGGAGCAAAGGTACCATTGAAAGGTCAACTCGAGAGTGCATCGGAGTTTTGGTGTATCGGGGATCGGGAATCGGTGAAGTGAGTTGTGTTGACATCGCGGGTGCCAAAATCCCAATAGGAGAAATCCCGATAGGAGCGGGAAAGGGTCAGCGTTGACTCATATTGGGGATCGGGGATTTGAGAGCCTAACGTTTGACCACTGACCTCGCCAAGTCGTGAAGTCCGATTTCCTGATTGAAAAAGGGAGACCTCGTGGAGAGTTTCTGTGGGTGCAGATTTCCTGATAGGGAAATAGAAGAACGTTAGAATTCTTCAGGCCGTGGAAGAAGGAAGGATCCTGTGAGTGGATATGCTCGAAGAGCACGCCTGCATCAACATACCACTAGGTTTTCAAAAAATACACCAAATTGGTGTGCAACAAACATAGGAACAATAAATCAATTAATGGCACAACTAAAGACAACCATGTTGAACAAACATGGAATATCAATAGAACGACATGGATTTCGAGAGAATGTCCTTTATCCTTCTTCTGATAATATTTTATACCACCTTGTAGATGTTATTACATAGCGAAACAGGCCTAAAATCCTCAAGAGAATGGTGGTAATCCTTCTTGGGGATGAGGGATATAAAAATGGAATTTAATGGCGCATGAATATGGTCATTTATACATGATTCCTCCACCACTTTGAGGATGTCATTTCTGATAATATCATATAGCCCTATAAATAAATCAATGGTCCAACTATCAGAACCCGAGATTTTATCTTTTTGGAAGTTGTGGAGGACTTATTTGAGTTCGTCTTGAGTGACCTCATCCATGAGGGCCCTCTTATCTTCCTCATCAACAAAATTTGGGAAAAAAAGTGACAGCCTCACAATGGTATCAATTGAAACTCTTCCATCTACTTTGAATAAGTTATGGAAATGGCTTGTCCCCAGCTGAGCCAAACCTCCAAAGGAGGTAATGGGCCTACCCGAGGGATCATTCAGGCTACAGATAGTATTCACCATTTTCCTCCCTTTTGTGTAGGCATGAAAAAATTTTGTATTCTCATCCCTACTTTGTAACCACAAGGCTTAACTTTTTAATCTCCAGGATTTTTCGTTTGCTTCCAAAAGTTGACTTCTCATATTTTCCAGGGTTAGGAATGCATCTTTTGTTTCAAGGGAAGCATATCCCCCTCCCTATGAATCATAGATAGATTGTAATATTTCTTCTACGTTGATCAGTTCTTGTTCGTCCTTCTTCCTTTTTTCCATGAGCCCACTCTACTATGGCATTTTTAAGTTTTTATAATTTTTTGGCAAACTGGACTGCAACCAATTCATTTTGATCGATGAGGATCCATTTATCCTTGAATAGGGAGATGAAATCCTCCTCCTTTGGCCAAGACAAATTAAATTTGAATGGGTTGGATGGTTTATAAGATCTTACAACAACCTCCTTAAATATTGGGTGATGGTCTGATCCATTTTCTAAAAAGTAAAGGACTCCCCAATAGATTTTCGGAAATTAGGAAACAATCTATTCTTTTGGCAATATAGTCCACCCCAACCCTCTTACTTTTCCAAGATGGAAAATCTTTGTGGGTTCTATATCTATCAATCCCTTCTCACCCATTATGTGATTGAAGAAATCTAAGAGGGATTCTAGACACGCTATATGTCCCTAGGATTCAGCCATCCCTAGGAAGAAGTTGAGATTGCCCCCTAGAATGAGATCATCATTTTCCATAAAGGACTTGTTGAGTAGGTTATCCCATAAGGGGATACGCTCTAGAGAAGGACCATAAACATTCAATATTGTGAAGCATCTACCAAGATCTTCCTAGAAAATATTTATTCCAAGGCCTGAATCAAGTCCCATGAAGTTTAGTATCTTGACTAATCTGGTGTTCCATCCATTGGCCAATCCCCTCAAATGCCCTTTTGCATCAATGCCAAGGAACTTCCATTGTTTAAGAAAAATTCCAAAAAATGGATGACCATAGTTTCTTTCCCCAAGGTTTCCTTAAGGAGAATAAGATCTGGCTAGGTCGACTCCACTAGCATGGGGAGGGAAACTTTATTTGAATGGCTTGCCACACCCCTATAGTTGAAAGATAGAAGTTTCATTTTGAATCCTCTTACGGGGCTTGCGCTTCTTTAAGGACCCCAACAATGGATAATTGTCTACTTGTTTCCATATCCATAGCAGCTCTGGATTGATAAAAAAATCCTTAGATGGCATATTAGTTTGTAAGTAAACATTAACATCCAACTAGATTCAAGAAATGAGGATCATCTTTTACTATTTGCAAATAACATGTGAATGTCTTATTTATCCATAAACTTCAATAACATTGATGAATAAATAGCGAAAATAAATGTTGAAATGAAGTAGGATCAACATTAATTCAAATGGCACATAAACAATTTGTTAACGAAGTTCACCCATCTTGGGCTATGTCTCCAGATCCCTTCTCAATCATTGAGACCACTCTTTAATGCTCAAATGTCATAATTATAATGAAAGTACTTACAAATACCAAGTTTTGAGGACACCCTTTAATTATGCTACTCAATCCCAAAGAAGGAGGTCATTACTGAATTTCTCATGAAATACTGAGAAAAATGAGTATAAACTCGACTATGTTTTTTATAAACAATTAATTCTTTTGGAAATATAGTCCACCCCAACCCTCTCATTTCGCCAAGATGGAAAAAGTTTTGTGGGTGCTATATATATCAATCCCCTCTCACCCATTATGTGACTGAATAAATCCAAGATGGATTTTGGACATGCTCTATGTCCCTAGGATTCATCCATCCCTATGGAGAAGTTGAGATCACCCCCTAGAATGAGATAAACATTTTTCATAAAGGACTTGTTGAGTAGGTTATCCCAGAAGGGGATACACTCTAGAGAAGGACCATAAGCATTCAATACTATGAAGAATCTACCCAAATATTCCTGGAAAATATTTATTCCAAGGCTTGAATCAAATACCCAGGAGTTTAGTATCTTGACTAATCCGGTGTTCCATCCATTGGCCAATCCCCTCAAATGACCTTTTGCATCAACGCCAAGGAACTTCCATTTTTTAAGAAAACCTTCCAAAAAATGGATGACCATAGTTTCTTTCCCCAAGGTTTCCTGAAGGAGGATAAGATCTCATTGGGTTGACCCCACCATACCATGGAGAGAAATTTTCTTTGAATGGCTCGCCACACCCCTAGAGTTGAAAGAGAAAAGTTTCGTTTTAAATCCCCTTACGAGGCTTCCATTGCTTTAAGGGCCCCAACAATGGATAATTGTATACTCATTTCCATATGCATAGCAGCTATGGATTGATCCAAAATTCCTTTTATGTCATATTTTTTTTAAGTAAACATTAACATCCAACTAGATTCGGAAAATGAGGATCGTCTTTTACTATTTGCAAATAACATGTGAATGTCTTACTTATCCATAAAATTCAATAACACTGATGAATAATTACCGAAAACAAAATGTTGAAATGAAGTAAGTGAGATCAACAATAATTCAAATGGCACATAAACAATTTGTTAACGGAGTTCACCCATCTTGGGCTTCATCTCCAGGTCCCTTTTCAATCAGTGAGACCTCTCTTTAATGCTAAAATGTCAAAATTACAATCAAAGGAATTACAAATACCAAGTTTTGAGGACACCCTTTAATCATGCTACTCCATCCCAAAAACAGAGGTCATTACTGAATTTCTCATGAAATACTGAGAAAAATGAGTATAAACTCGACAACTCATTTGAGAAAAACATTTTAGAGAGCTCTTGAGAAGAGAGACTAATGTTTTGGAAACCCTTCTTTGTTTACTAGTTTCAGTGTTGCAACTATAAACCCTAGCTAGTCTTGAGAGGAAATCACTCAAATTTCTTCAGTGATCTTCATTGCCACTGATTTTTTCCATTGTGTAGTCGAGTTTTGTTGGTTGGTAGCTAGTTTATTGTTGTGTGGTAGATGAGATTTCCATTGGAGGGTCGAGTTGGTATTAGAAGTTGTTTCCCATAACTCTGTGGGTTGAGTCACTTGAAGAGGGGAAAATTAATTGTTGTTGGGTGAAATTATTGGTGATAGGGGCTAAGTTTATGAGTCTGAGAATACTCCTTTAGTGGTTGGGTGCTTCATCTACAGTCTAGGCACCATTTTTTTTGTGTGGACAATGTATATTAGAGGGGAAGTATTTCATGTGGGGTTGGATATCGTTGGGACAATTTTGCTGATAGAGAAAGGGGTTCAATTATCTCTTTTTTGTGCCAATAAGCTTCCAAACAGGGTTTATTCACTCCCAGGGGAACAAACAAATTATTTATTAAGTTGTTGTGCACTTTCATTTACTCTTGGGCGTTATTTCTGCATGTAAATGACAATACTCTTCATTGGTTATTTCTTCTAGGCATATATCTTCATTGTTGGGAGCTTATATTTACTCTTGGGTGCTATCCCTTCCAGTGGATGACACTATTTCTTGTTGGGGTTCACTTCTGGGCCCATATTACATGTGTTGGGTACATACCTTCATTATTGAGCACTTTTCTTCATTGTTGGGTTTTGTAACTCCTTTCAAAAGTGAAGATATCAGACTTACACAACCAAGAGGGCACTTACACCACCTCAAATTACAAATACTAGGTTCCTGTTTAATTTNATTATGGTTGCTATGGAAAATTAATATGTTTTTTATTTGAGTCTTTAAGTCTTGTGCGTTCATGTTTCCATATGGTTTGGCATTAAATCCAAGAACATTCACTGTACACATAATCAACAAATATAACCCAGTAAACTATTCAGGACAGGGAAGAAAAAAAAATCACAACCAAAACACCATATAGACACCAAAAAATATTAGTTGGAATATTAAAGTGGTATCATAGCATGGTCCTTTGCAGTTGTATGGCTTGAGGGGAAGTTTGATTTAGATTAATGAGACCAGAAGACGAGGAAAACTTCACTTACAGGAGACGTAAGAATAAAGCTTCAAAACCTCAACCAGAACAGGAAGAAGAAGATAGGTGAAGGGGAAGCACCTTCAAGATCAGACAAAGGAAAGGGGAAAATGGGGGAAGAAGAAGACACACGAATTGGAAGCCTCTTCCAGATGATGAATGATTTGGATATGGGCCAAAAGTTGATGATGGACCTATTGGGACAGCTAGTAGTTAAAACCATAGAGGATCCATCTAAAAAAAATCAGAATGGTGAAAAGGGATATAAAAACAAAGAAGGAAACCAGACCATTTCAGAGGGATTGGGTTGGGAAGCCCAAGCTATATGAAGAAACAAGAAAGGAGCTAAGGAGGAAGAAACAATGTTTTTGTTGTCAGGAGTCATGGGTACCAGGACACAAGTGTGACAGGAAATAAAATACTGACAAGGCTCATTATATTGAGGTATATTCACACAATTATAGTGATGACGAGGAGGAGGAGTAGGAACAAGACATCACATGCTAGGGCTAAGGGTATTTTTATGGAATCCATGTCGGGACTTCCTAGGTACCACACTTTCAGAGTCTAAGGATTCCTACATGGGCACAAGGTTATAGTACTGATCATCCCACAAATTTATATATGTGACTTTGGTGGATAGGAGAGAAATTCCTACGGAGGATTTTGAGGGATTCACAGTGATCATACCTGGTGGCTATGATATCGAGTTCACTAGGTGGATCCCCAAGTTGAAAATAACCATGGGGAATTATACCTTGACAAATGATTTCTTTTTGGTGGATACCAATGCGGTACTTGGAGTTTAGTGGCTATACTACATTGGGAAATACACTACTGATCAAAGGATTATGGAAATGGAATTCATGGGTCTGGATGGGAAAAAGTTAATTTTACGGGAAATGCCCCAATATCCACCTAAGATAGTGGCATCACATAGTATGGAGGCAGTGATGTGGCATGGAGATATAGAATGGGAAGTTGAGTGCTACATTTCTAACGGTGAGCCACCAGATCACCCTCAACAACATCCAAGTGATATTCATGTATTATTTCTTAAACTATAAAGGGTTTTTGGTGACATTTCTCTAGGTGTACCTCCAGATAGAGGATTTGAGCATGTGATAGAATTAGAAGAATGGTTCCAAGTAGTCATAACCAACCCCTACCAGCATCCCAAAACTTACAAAGACAAGATTGAGAAAACTATCAAGGAGTTGCTCAAGATGGGTCACATTCGACTTAGCTCTAGTTTATTTGCTTCTTTGGTAGTATTGGTAAAAAAGAAGGACGACACCTTGAGAATGTGCATTGATTATCGATCCCTTAACAAGAAGACCATAAAGAATAGGTACCCAATTCTGAGTATCGATGAGTTGATGGATGAGTTGATGGGAGAAAAGTACTTTTCCAAAATTGATCTTCATACAGGGTATCACCAGATCAAGGTTCGAGAACAAGACATTCCGAAGACCTCTTTCTGATGCCATTATGGGAATTATGAGTACCGGGTTATGTTGTTTGGGATAACAACACTCCTATTACATTCAAGTCTTTCATGAACCACATGTTCAATAAGTAGTTGCAGAAATTTTTGTTAGTCTTCTTTGATGACATTCTTATTTATAGTTGGACTTGGGAGGAACATCTTAGGCATTTGGATGAAGTATTGGGGATTTTGGAGGAACGCCAACTCTATGCAATGGAGTATAAATGTGAGTTTGGCATGACTGATATTATTTAGTTGGGGAATTTGATCGTAGAAAATGGGGTTCAGGTACACCATGAAAAGATCAGGGAAAATATCGAGTGGCTTACCCCCAGGAATGTGACAGAATTGGAGAGCTTCCTAGGCCTTTTCACTTATTACAAAATTTTTTTTAAAGGATTCTAAAAACTCATAGCACGTCTTACAGATATCACTAAGAAAGGGGCTTTCAGTTTTTCATACGAGGCAGAGGAAACATTCGAGATGATGAAATAGGTGATGATCTCTTGTCATGTACTAGCCTTACCAGATTTCACTCATCCATTCGTGCTTAAGAGTGATGCTTCCATGATTGGGATAGGGGCTATGTTAATGAAAAACAACCATCCCATTTCTTTTGAGAGCCACAAATGTAAGGAGTATGAGCGACACTATTCGATATATGAAAAGAAAATGTTATCCATTATGCATGCATTGGCAAAATTTAGACAATACTCGACGGGGAACAGGTTTAAGGTGAAGACAGATCACAATATCCTAAGGTTCCTCATGGAGAAAAAAAAATTGAGTGACCGACATCAGAAGTGGATCACCAAGATTCAAGCCTACAATTTTGAGATCAAGTATGTGAAGGGAAAGAACAATGTGGTAGCTAATTCCCTTTCCAGAATACGACCCACTCTCTCCCTCATGGATATTTCAGCCGACTGGAAAGTTCTTCTCTTGGTAGAATATTCCATGAACCAGTTTGTTTGCGAGATCCTTGAAAATCGGACACATGATGATCGGTAAAAAGTCATTGATGACATCATTTATTACAAAGACATGATCTACCTTGTACCAAAATCTCATCTCAAGGACATAATCATGCATGCAACACACAATTCCCCATTGTCAAGACATCCTAGATACCTGAAAACCCATAGGAAGATCTGGGAAATATTTACATGGAAGGGCCTCAAGACAGATGTGTTGAGTTTATTAAGAGAATGTAGTGTCTACCAACAAAACAAGGCATAGCACATTCATCCTACCAGACTACTTCAACCACTTCCCACTCCCGAACAAAAATGGGAAATAATCTCTATGGATTTCATCACTGGGTTGCCCCAAGTGCAGGGAAAGGATTGTAGCTATGTGGTAGTTGAAATGCTCACAAAGTTTGCACACTTCTTCACCATACCCTATCTATATTCAACAACACAGGTAGTAGATTTATTCTTCATAAAGGTATTCCTATTACATGGGTTTCCAAAAACTATTGTTAGTTATAGGGATAACAGGTTCATGGGAGGATTCTAGCAGGAGCTATTCAAACTGGTAGGAATAGAGTTGACACCGAGCACAAGTTACCACCCTCAAACTGATGGTCAAACTGAGATATTAAATAAGTAGTTGGAAGGTTATCTGAGGAATTATGTGTCGAGCTAGCATAAAGCCTAGATAAAATGGCTACACTTAGGGGAGCACTGCTACAACACCACCTATCATATGTCAATTGGGATGACACCCTTCCGAGCCCTATATGGATATGATGCAACCACATTTTTGGATCATATGTTTGGAGACAGTCGGGTACCTAAGGCTAAGGATTAGATGCAGGAGAGTCGAGATATTCTACAAACCCTGAAGGATAATTTGCAAACAACTTAGAGCCAATAGAAGATCTATGCAGACAGGCACAGGGTGTAGCATAGCTTTGAAGTAGAAGACTTGGATTAACTACGTCTTCAACATTATAGAAAATCATCACTCAAAATGAAGGGGGAATAAAAATTAAAGCCTAGATTTTATGGACCCTACAGGATCACGAGGCATATAGGAGAGGTGGCATACGAGCTAGAGATTCTAGAGGGATGACAAATATTTAATGTCTTCCATGTATCGTGTCTCAATAATGCATTGGGGCAACATATTATCACGTCTAAGGAGTTACCACCCCTGGATGATGAAGGGAAATTGACTATAGTTCCATAAGAAATTTTGGAGTTCAGGGAGTGAAATTTGAATAACAAGACCATCAAATAATACCTAGTTAAATGGAAGGACCTGCCTATTGAGGATGCTACTTGGGAAGTTGAATAGGTGCTCCAACATCCTGGATTGAAATTACATGTGGACAAGCAATCTTGGGTGGGGAGGACTGTAATGTCCCCATCCACTTAGGAGTCATAAGGGAGAAATTTTGCTAGCCTAATAAGTTCACGTGGGCTAAGGAGAACAATGATCAAGGCGACATGACTTGCCTAGGAAAAGAATTTATAAAGTTAAATTGGGAAAAAGGGGGACATGGGTCCTAGGCTAACGAAAAGTCACCTTTAAATTATAAAAGTGAAGGAGACACTAAAGTGAATTTTAAAAAATAAAATAAATAAGTGAACAGAAAAAGACTCAAATGAATATTAAAAGGTGAAAATGAGGAGTCTATCCTCTTTCTTTCATTTGCTCATTTGAGAAAAACATTTTGGAGAGATCTTGAGAAGGGAGAATAGGGTTTTGGAAGCCCTTCTTTGTTTACTAGTTTCAGTGTTGCAACTATACACTCTAGTTGGTCTTGAGAAGAAATCACTCAGATTTATTCAGTGGTCTTCATTGCCACTGAGTTTTACCGTTATGTAGTCAAGTTTTGTTGGTTGGTAGCTAGTTTTTTGTTGTGTGGCGACTGAGTTTTCCATTGGAAGGATAAGTTGGTATTAAAAGTTGATTCCCATAAATATGTGGGTCGAGTTACTTGAAGAGGGGTGAATTAATTATTTCTAGGTGAAATTATTGGTGATAGCGGCCGAATTTATGAGTTTGAGCATACTCTATTGTCTGGGTGCTTTATCTATAGTATGGGCACGATTTTTAGTGTGTGGAAAGTGCATATCATAGGGGAAGTATTTCATGTGGAGCTATATATTGTTGTGATGAGTCTGTTGATAGAGAAAGGGGTTTTATTCTCTCTTTGTTATGCCAACAAGCTTCTAAACAGGGTTGATTCACTACCAGGGGAACCGAGGAATTATTTATTAAGTTGTTGTGCACTTTCATTTACTATTGGGCACTATTTTTTCCTATAGATGACATTACTCTACGTTTGTTATTGTTTCTGGGCATATATCTTCATTGTTGGGCACTTATACTTACTCTTGGGCGCTCGTCCTTCCAGTGGATGACATTTTTTTTTGTTGGGGGTCACTTTTGGGCCCATATTACAATTGTTGGGTACATACCTTCATTGTTGAGCACTTTTATTCATTGTTGGGTGTTGTAACTCTTTTCAGAATTGAAGATATCAGACTTACACCACCAAGAGGGCGTTGAGACAACCTCAAATTACAAATACCAGGTTCCTATTTAATTTGTGTAGTGGGTTATTGTGTAATTTTCAGTATTATGGTTGTGATGGAATAATCAATATACTTTTTATTTGAGTCTTCAAGTATTATGTGTTCATGTTTCCATTTGGTTTGGCATTAAATCCAAGAACATTCACTGTACACATAATCAAAAAATATAACCCAGTAAACTATTGGTGAAAGGGAAGAAAAAAAAAGTACAACCAAAACACCATATAGAAACCAAAAAATATTAGTTGGAATATTACAGATGATGGGGATGAAGGAGGCTCTAGAGGTTCTTTACCTTCTCCTTCTTCTTTAACTTCTTCAATTTTTACTGATGTACCTTCTCCCTTGGCCTTCTTTCGATCCTCATACATTTCTTCCACCACGGCCTTCATCAAATTAAATGCCTCAAACAAATCATCTTCAGATTCATAAGGACCTAACCTTCTTGGTGAATCCATCTCTCCTCTTCGAGTGAAGCTCCTTGAACCAATTTCAGGATTATAGCTTGCAATCTTGCCTTCACCTCGCTTAAATTTGGAATGCGTAAGCATTCACTTGAAAATACATGTCAAAACCAGCTCTAATGCTCCAATGCCAAAATTACAATGAAAGGACTTAAAAATACCAAGTTTTAAGGACACCCTTTAATTTTTCTACCCAATCCCATAAATAGAGGTCACTAATGAATTCCTCATGAAATTTTGAGAAAAATGAGTATAAACTAGACTATGTTCTGAACAGGTACCCAAAAATCCTTTTTTGCATGCATAACGAGACTATGTGTCTCACACATGGAAAATTGGACTGAGACTATCCATACATAGAATTTTTAGATATCACCATCATATTCCTCTCTAAATTTTGAGAAAAGTGAGTATAAACACTCTATACTTCTGATGCAGAAGCATCTCTCCACGTCGGTCAGCCAGCTAGCCAGCCACGTCGACGTATGCATTTAAAGATGAAGAGAGGCGCAACCCTCATTTTCAAATTTGGAATTTGAATGTAATTAATATTGTAGGTTCTTGAGCCATGAGGTCATGCTTTGCACAGGCTATAGTGTAGGTAGGCCTTTAATGTTTGTAAGGTGGATATCAAGATCCGATACTGGACTAGACAACCCATTCAATGTAATTGAATAGGGTAGGTGAGATTGGAGGGAAGAGCTCGAAGAGCCCCCTCATGTAAAAGATCTTTGGATCTCTTTTGTAGAAGTAGCAAGAAAGGATAGATTTGAGTAGAGTATAGAAGAGATAGAGCAGGAGAGTAAAGAAGGAGATGAGACCTTGTTACAAGTCGTGCTCAGGAACACCTTGTAAAAATAAGCATTGCCATTAATACAAAAGAGCAGATTTACCTGCATGTTTTCTGTGTTATGTGGATGCTTTCATTGTGTTCTATTTATGTTGTAGATGTATACTGTAGGTTTTCATTTGCAGGGGGTTGTTTGATTTTTAGGCTTGAGAGATTCTTTGCGGTTTCATGCCAGGAGGGCGTGACAGAGTGCTGCGGTCTCTGAATACCAGTGCATAGATGCACTTTTGAACTCTGCGGATTCAGACAAAGACGTGCTAGGAGAGCACAGAAGCTGAAATCATCAACTGGAAGAAGACCTTTGAGGTTTTTGAACACCTCAAGAGGCAAGGCTGTGGAGAAGAACACAGTTGTAGACAGAAACTCTTTTGAGTTATGTAAAGCTCTGCCAAGTGGGCATTGAGCATACGCACAAGTTGCGTTGAGGAAGAAATCTGTTGTGAGTTCAACAGAAGTCAGAATCACTAAGGATTCTAGACACTCTGCTAGGAAGGCATTGAGCAGGTGCAAAAGTGCACAGAAGAACTCTGTTGTGAGTTCATAAGAAGACAGAAGCTCTGAGGAGTTCTGTACAACTCTGTCAGGAGGGCATTGAGTCAGTGTGCAGACAGGCATAGAAAGAGGACTTTGTTGAGTTCTGTAAATTTGAAGAAGAATCCACTAAAGGATCTTCACAGGGTTACTGAACACCATGAAGACTCAACAATAGGTTTCTTGAGCAAACAGAGTGCCAGGAGGGCATCAGATTCTCCATCTACAGGAGAAAGGAAGAAGGATTTATTTTTTTAGAAGTTTGACTGAGAGTAAAGCTCAGAAGAGACAACACTTTGCATGAAAAGACTTTGCAGGGGCGCAGAAGTCGCAGAATCCCTCAAGGATTCGAAGGATAAGCTCAGGAGGAGTAGTGCTTTCAGCACAAGGAGTCATAGCTGCAAGGAGTGCAGAGGCTGGAGAACTCTTTAGAAGAGTTAGAGTTCCCACAAGCTCAGGAGGGACATCGTTTCCATACGCGCAGGTGAGGATTTAAGTCGTGGAGCTCACAGGGAAAAGGACTCGTGGTTGAGGCCTTTGGGCATTGGAAATTCTTCCAAGTGCCGAGAAAAACATGCAGAGGCTCAGGAGGAGCACAGCTGCCATCGGATACAGTCAGAATATCTGGACCGTTGGAGTTTACCTATGTCCAGGAAGCAGCAGGAGGAGCGCACAAGAAGGACGGATCTGGACCGTCGGATATTGATTCAAATACTTGTTAGAAGTTGGATATGACAGGAGTTGCGAGGGGTTTAAAGCCTTCGTGAATAGGGAAGAGAAAGTCCCAAAAGAGTGGCATATCGGGATTTTGGCATTCGGGATATCGAAGGTCTTGAGGACAAGAGGTCGGGACACTCCACATCGAAAGTCCCGAAATAGCGAATTAGATAACAACCGTCCGTCTACGGGAGGACACATGTCACGGGATCATCCATTTCAGAGATTCGGGCACCGAGACTCACAGAGGTAAGTATCGCGACTTCTCACCTGGCAAAGTCCTAAAAATATCACAGTCGTTCGTCCGTTGGGGACACATGGCGGAGATCGAGAGTTCGTCGGTATTTCGGCTACCGGGGATTCAAGTTGACAGATGAGATTGTGTCATTGGGGGTCGCAAGTCACGAAATCGTGAAATGTAGGAGGATCATCCATCTTAAGGGGACACGTGGCAGCAATATAGGCTTTCGGGGAAAATCCCGAAAGGAAATCCATTTCATCATATCGGGATTCGACATTTCAGGAATCCTACGGACAAGAGATCTAAGTATTTTGGCGTTTAGAAACCCAAAATAGCGAATTTAGGAGAAGGACGGGACACAGGCATTTCGGCATTTCGCACATCGGCACTTCGAGAGTCGAGAGGACAGGAGGTCGGGCTCTCACGTCAATAAGTCCCAAAGGAAATAGGACTGCGGTCTTATGAGAAGTGGTCACATGGACCAGGGGCATAGCCAAAGGGGCTAATGCAGTCAAGGCCATTTCAAGAAATCGACATTTCGATGTTCGAGAAGTCGAAGGGTCAGAGGTTCTCGACATCAGGATTTAGGAAGTTTCGAAGCCCGAAATCGCATTCCTGTTGGGGAAAGGAGCGGTCATGTACAGAGGCCATGGAGAAGGAAAGAAGGACTTGTGGATCGATATGAGAAGTGATTCCAGTGGGAGGCAAAAGAGCCGCTTCGACTCATGAATTGAATGAACGATCCTTGAGACTGAGAGGTTGGCGTAAAGACTCTGTCGAGGCAGTTGAGGCCTTCTTGCGCCATCAAGTGGTATCAGAGCTCAAATTCTTTTTGTAGGTTTTAGACAGAAGGAGCAGGAAGACAGAGTACTGGAAACTCTGTAAGGATTGTTTGCAGGTAGGCAACAATCCATAGATAGTTAGGAGGACTTTATAAGAAGCTGGAAACACTCAGGGTTGCAGAGTGACAGCAGCAAATTTTCCAGGAGGGCAGAGAGACAACAACATGGCTACTAAAGGCCGTAGATACGCTGGGAGGAAAAACCCAGAGCTGATGAGAAATTCTGAAATAGATGAAGATCTCGTTGATATAAGGGAAGAAATGGAAAAGCTTGCATTGTGGATGCAGCAGAATGCAAAGTCGAGATGGGTATACAAATGGCCCATGAGGACAAAAGCAAAATGGCCAGTCAGGGAGTTGATGGCTAGAAGACAACATAAACTGTTGAGAAGGTGGTTGAGGCATATTGAAAACCTCAATGGACCAGAAGAAGGGGTTTAGATATGTGAACCAAAGACTGGGAGAAGCCTCAGTAGTGAGGATGAAATGGGATCAGCTGAAGATCTCAAGGACTGTCATGAGGACAGCCCAGAAATTCCCAATTTCCATGTGGGCAAAGAGTTGAGGTCACTGCGGGATCTCACAGACTGTCATGAGGACAGCCATGAAATTTCACGTTGCCAGGAGGGAAATGAATCGAGATCACTGCGGGATCTCATGGACTGCCAGGAAGGCAACAAACAGTTTCCAATTTGCCAGGTGGGCATGGGGACAGAAACGAGACTATCTGAGAGTCTCATGGACTCGGAGGTGAGTTCAAGTTAGCAAGGACTGCTGATGAAGATGGGATCAGTTGATCTCATATTCTGCCAGGGAAGCAACAAATAAATCCTAATTTTCCAGGTGGGCAGGGATAAGCAGATGAGGCTATCTGAGGGTCTCATAAACTCAGAGGTGAGTTTGAATCAACCCGAGGAGCTTACAGAGGAGGAAGGTTCATATGGTTCCGCCAGCCATGTGAATGAAGATGATGACAAGTTAAAAACTCGCACCATCCGAGAGGAGGATCAGAGGAATCTTCTAATGATTGGAGGAATTGAACTATTCCTACCATCTACCCAAGAGGAGGCGGAAATCTGTGTTGTAGATGTTAATAAACAACAATAGCAGAAGTAGGACAGCCAGCTGAGACTGTCAAGGGAGCATTGGAGCAGACTTTGGAATCTTCCCAAGTAGAGGAGGATGATGAGAATTCTGAGGAATGGCTCAATACTTTCAGCCAGGAAGATAGAGGGACTGCAGCATTGGAGCTTGCAGAAGTGGAGGAAGAAGAAGAGGTAGACAGCATTAGTTTGGCTGATCTATATGAATAGATTGAAGCCCTGGAGAGAAGGGTGATAGTGCAAGGCATGCACATCCAACAGGCGAGGTTGGAAGTAGATGAAGAAGGCATGGGAGATCACAGTGATCTACCCAATTGCAGAAAATTTTTGCAGCTGGGGAGACTAAAAAAACAGAGCTGGCCACTGGAGTAGCTGGATGAGGTGATCAATTAGATCAAGGAGATGATGTTAGGGTCAGCAGAGACTGTCAGCAAGGAGAAGCTGGACAGAGAAGAAGCAGCAGTAGCAGCAAGGAAGTGGAGGAAGGAGACTCCAAAAGATCGTTTGGGATCCAGGAGGATTTCAACAGCTGAGAGTGGAATCTCATGAGCAGGAGCTCATGAATTTTGCAGCTGAGGAGTATGATGCAGGAGCATCTCTCCACGTCAGTAAACCAGCTAGCCAACCACGTTGGCACATGCATTTAAAGATGAAGAGAGGTGCAGCCCTCGTTTTCAAATTTGGAATTTGAATGTAATTAATATTGTAGGTTGTTGAGCCATGAGGTCATGCCTTGCACAGGCTGTAGTGTAGGTAGGCCTTTAATGTTTGTAAGGCAGAGATCTAGATCTGATACTGGACTAGACAACCCATTCAATGTAATTGAATAGGGTAGGTGATATTGGAGGGAAGAGCTCGAAGAGCCCCCTCATGTAAAAGATCTTTGGATCTCTTTTGTAGAAGTAGCAAGAAAGGATAGAGTTGAGTAGAGCGTAGAAGAGATAGAGAAGGAGAGTAGAGAAGGAGTCGAGACCTTGTTATAGGCTGTGCTCAGGAACACCTTGTAAAAACAGGCATTGCCATTAATACAAAAGAACAGATTTACCCGCATGTTTTCTGTGTTATGTGGATGCTTTCATTCTGTTCTATTTATGTTGTAGATGTATACTGTAGGTTTGCATTTGTAGGGGGTTGTTTGATTTTCAGGCTTGAGAGATTCTTTGTGGTTTCATGCCAGGAGGGCATGACGAAGTGCTGCAGTATCTAAATACCAGTGCATAGATGCAATTCTAAACTCTACGGATTCAGACAAAGACGTGCTAGGAGGGCACAGAAGCTGAAATCATCAACTGGAAGATGACCTTTGAGGTTGTTGAACACCTCAGGGGGCAAGGCTGTGGAGAAGAACACAGTTGCAGACATAAACTCTTTTGAGTTCTGTAAATCTCTGCCAAGTGCGCATTGAGCATACGCACAGGTTGCATTGAGGAAGAACTCTGCTGTGAGTTCAACAAAAGTCAGAATCACTGGGGATTCTAGACACTCTGCCAGGAGGGCATTGAGCAGGTGCAAAAGGGCACAGAAGAACTCTGCTATGAGTTCAGAAGAAGACCGAAGCTCTGAAGAGTTTTGTACAACTCTGCCATGAGGGCATTGAGTCAGTGTGCAGACAGGCATAGGAAGAGGACTTTGTTGAGTTCTGTAAATTTGAATAAGAATCCAAAGGATATTCACAGGGTTACTGAACACCCTGAAGACTCAGCAATAGGTTGCTTGAGCAGACAGAGTGCCAGGAGGGCATCCGATTCTCCATCTGTAGGAGAAAGAAAGAAGGATTTATTTCCTTAGAAGTCTGGGCGAGAGTAAAGCTCAGAAGAGACAACACTTTGCGTGCAAAGACTTTGCAGGAGCGCAAAAGTCGCAGAATCCCTCAAGGATTCGAAGGATAATCTCGGGAGGAGTAGTGCTTTTGGTGCACGGAGTCATAGCTGCAAGGAGTGCAGAGGCCAAAGAACTCTTTAGAATAGTTAGAGTTCCCACAAGCTCAGGAGGGACAACGTTTTCATATGCGTAGGTGAGGATTTAAGTCATGGAGCTCGCAAGGAAAAGGACTCGAGGTTGAGGCCTTTGGGCATTGGAAATTCTTCCAAGTGCCGAGAAAAACATGTAGAGGCTCAGGAGGAGCACAGCTGTCGTCGGATCTAGTCAGAAGATCTGGACCGTTGGAGTTTTCCTACGTCCAGGAAGCAGCAGGAGGAGCACATAGGAAGTACGGATCTGGACTGTCGGATCTTGATCCAAATACCCGTCAGTCATTGGATCTGATAGGAGTTGCAAGGGGTTTAAAGCCTTCGTGAACATGGAAGAGAAAGTCTTGAAAGAGTGGCATATCGGGATTTTGTCATTCGGGATATCGGAGGTCCTGAGGATAATAGGTCGGGACACTCCACATCGAAAGTCCCGAAATAGCGAATTAGATCACAGTTGTCCGTTTGCGGGAGGACACATGTCGTAGGATCATCCATTTCGGAGATTTGGGAACCGGGACTCACAGAGGTAAGTATCGCAACTTTGCACCTGGCGAAGTCCCGAAAAGATCACAGCCATCTGTTCATAGGGACACGTGGCGGAGATTCAAGTTGACAGATGAGATTGTGTCATCGGGGATTCAAGTTGACAGAGGAGATTGTGACACTGGGGTCGCAAGTCATGAAATTGTGAAATGTAGGAGGACCATCCATCATAGGAGGACACGTGGCAGCAATCCAGGTTTTGGGGGAAAATCCCAAAAGGAAATCCATTTCGGCATTTCAGTGTTTTAAAGCCCGAAATCGCAAAAGAAGAGGAAGGTCGGGAAATTTCCATTTCGGCATTTTGCATATCGGCACTTCGGGAGTCGAGAGGATAGGAGGTCGGGCTCTCGCATCAATAAGTCCCGAAAGGAATAGGACTGCGGTCTTATGAGAAGTGGTCGCATGGACCAAGACATAGCCCAGGGGGCTAAATGTTGAAGATGTGTTTCAGCATTTCGGTAATTCGATGATCGGGAGATCACGGGGACAACGGTTCTCGTGACATCGGGATTTAAGAAGTTCTGAAACCCTAAGTTTGCATTTTCCTATCGGGGAATGTTCATGGTCATGTTCATAGGCCGTGAGGAGAAAAGAAGGACCTGTGGATCGGGATTGACAGAGATTCTAGCAAGGAATCGAAAGAGTCGCTTTGTCTCATGAAGTGATTGAACAATCCTTAAGACCGGGAGGTCGACGCAGGACCTGCTTAGGTAGGTCGAGTGGTCGCGCCATCAAATTCCCTCAAAGAACTCAATGGCACACAAAATAAGACAAACCAAAACTATGGACACCTCTTGCACGCAAAACGATAACATGTGAACTTGGCACAAAATTCAATAGTACGCATTCCAATATGGAATGCAATTCCATGTCTCAATCATTGGTTTTTGATCCCACTAAATAGGCCTAGGTCGGCCAAACCACCAACCAGAATCTCGAGCTAAATTGGTTTAGTATTAGATATTATTTATTTTTTAGTTGTAACAACTAGAACATGTGGCACATTGGTAAGGGAATATTTTCTAAGTTTTTGGAACATACTAGGAATATTCCCCCATAGGTCATGGTTTTTATTCACATCCAATCCGACGGATTTTATTCTTCCTTAGCCATTATTAGCCAATTGGAGATTTTCTCATGGCACTCTCTGATTGGTCCACATGTTATGTTGTCATTGGTCCACGTGTCTACCACATCACTGTACAAATATTCCACCTCAACATCCAATCACCTTCCACCTATACTTGCAATGTCATCATACAGATGCCATGTCATCCATACAAATGACATGTGGCACTTTTTTATTGGTCCAAATGGACCCTCAAAAATTCCATTTTCAGGTGACACAAGGTAGAATGTCATGGTGCCATGTCACCGTGTTGAAGTCATCATGATATCATCTATCATTTTTACTACCGGTACAGACATGCCATGTGGCATCCTATGGGTTTTCCACATGGCACCCTTGCTTTGACTTTTGACATGTTTTGACCAAACTTTGACTGACCATAAATTTTGCATACAAACTCGGTTTGAGAGGATTTTTGCATCATTGGAAAGATATCTCCGAGCTCTACATAATGAATTCTTTTTCAAAATAATTTGATAAAAATAAATTTTGAACATTTTTGGATCCTCTTGGATCTCTTTGAGCATTCTAGATCCTCCTGGATGACACCTCCCCACTTAAGAACTTTTGGACCTCCAAAAGTATGGATCTTTTAGAAATAAAGAGAGGGAATTGTTGCCTCACTTGTTTAGTATCATCCATCCTTCTTTCTTGGATAACGAGATCCTCACTGATTACAATAATAACAAAAATTGAAACAACATCACTGACCAAGTTAACCATTCCCTTAAATTCACAAACTGTCATTCATTGTTGCAGTAGCTAACCGGACTCCACTGATTAGTAATAAACTAAACAACAAAATTGAATATACAAATGCGAAATAGAATGAACCATCAACATATTTTCCATTCTTGTAAACAGGAACAACATAAACCAAAGGAACTATTTAACTTTCAACCATAGGTTGTAAACCCGAATCCTGGATATTAGCATTAACTAGCATTTTTATGTGCCTTGTAGTGACAACTGTCAAATTCATCTTCATCTTACAAGCTCTCACAATGAACCCAATCCCATCCTTGAAAATATTATACTTATTATATTCCCTCTATAAAATGGCCTTCATGTCATACAAGTATGGAATTCCCAAAACCATCCTGCAAATGTCAAGTGGAAACATGTCTAACTGTACCTCATCAATGAAACTGGATGTGATCCCAAACTGTAACTTGCATTGCTTATTTACATGTACTTGATAACTATCACAAATCCATCCCAAAGGATACAGTCTCAGATGAGGCCTAGTTTCCAATCCCAAACTCTAAACAACTTGCTCTGAAATAAGATTTACTTGTGATCCACTATCAACAAGTGTATCAATCTTAGTGTGCTTTGAGATAAATCATAAATGAAACATGTATTTTATTTTCCTTTCATCAATAATTTCATTAAACTTTGCAGAAGAAGTACGTGAACTAAAACTTGCAACAAAATATTTACCTTTGATGCCCATAGTTGTAACCTTAGTTTCATCCAAGTGGACCCTAAAAATGACATTTCTGAGTGACACGTGGTATCCTATCGTGTTTCCACATCACCATGATAATGTTAACATGACTTCATCTGTCAATTGTATGACCTGAACGGAGAGGCCACGTGGCACCCTTGCTTTGACTTTTGACATGTTTTGACAAAACTTTGACTGGCCATAACTTTTTCATACGAACTCTCTTTGAGATGATTTTTGCGTCGTTGGAAATATATTCTCGATCTCTATGTAATGAATTCATTTTCAAAAGCATTTGATGAAAATATTTTTTGGCATTTTTGGATCCTCTTGGATTTCTTTGATCATTTTGGATCCTCTTGGATCATGGATTGTGCTTTAGAAATAAAATATATTATCCCTTGAACCTTTCCTCCCGAGGTGGGAATTGGGTTCAGACCCAATCCTTCCAACTTATTACTCACTTCGTTGAGAACCGAGATGGATCTATTTCTTAATTGATATGCCACACTTCTTCCTCCAAGTCCTTGGATGATCCAAGATCTTGGCTACAAGGAGGAAGGGGAGTTTGGTGTGGGATTGAGGCTAGGGTGCAAGTAGAAAGAGGGGGATAGGGAGGGGAGAAGGTTAAGGAGGCTGAGGGATCAATGGAAGAGGGGAGGTTCTTCAGTGACCCTGCCCAATTTTTTCCCAAAAGAGATAAGGATTGTAACAAACCATTTAAAGAGGGAAGGGAACAGGGCGGCATACCAAGATGAGAAGTGATGCCCTGCCAAATGTATAAAGATGTCAATGCGACTTGCACTGAGAGTCCATGGTCAAAACTTGAGATTAAATCTGAGAAAGAGGAAGAATCGTTTTTCATATTGATGCTTCCATCTCTGATCTCCTACTCCATATAATCCTCTGAGTGAGAAAGCACTCTACCATGTTTCATTGAGGGATCAACAGAGTCCTCCTCAATCTGAGGCGCCCCCCTCTTCTTATGTGACTGCGGAATGGTGCCTCTCCCTTTACTTTGCAATGGAATCATGCAATCACTAGCTATGTGGCCATGTGTTTGGCACCTTTGACATCCGAAAGAGATTCCCTCATAAACCAGCCTCTGCATATATGCTTTATCCCCCCAAGAAAGCTCAATTTCCTCCGCTAGTCCTATTGTGATGTTTAGGGAAACAAGTATACGAGCGACAAACATTTTTCCAGTCGAGAGGAAGGACATGTAAGTGTCCATAAAGGTTCTGATGGAACTCCCTAGAAAATGAAATCCCTTAGTAGACCATAGTTCATCTAATAGACCAGGCATACGAACCTAGATAAGAAGCTCATCCACTTTTTCACGGATGGCGTCAAAGAGCGGAGTCCATTTTTTGAGCAGGATCGACGAGGATTCAATACACCATGGATATTTTTAAACCTAATCGACATCATCAGATTTCTTGAATTTTATTATAAACCATCCTTTTGTTAAGATTTGAACCGATGTCAGTTGGTCCAAGGAACTTGACCAAGAGCTTGTAACCCATTCCTTGAGGGTGTTGATTCCAATGTGACGACCACTCACATGTGATTCATTCGGCCTACCACAATCGTATCTACCATCTCCAGTACTTGAGGTTACATAATGTCATGCCCCAAATCTAATTTAACTATGTGACCCACCGAATTTATGCAGGAATGTTTTCTCCATTTGGAAGGGGTGTATTTTTCCAATCTCTTGGGGTAACATTGATTGGCGTTGAAGACCGATTTTTCTAGTTTGAAGTAGGAGGGTTTGTCCACTCGAGCTAATTCCTCATCACTAGGTTGTTGGGACGATGACAAAAAGGGAGAAACGATGAAAGTAGAGGGTCTCGGAGAAGAACACTTACTAGAGGCTAGACCAGACGATGATCGAGCTAGAACAATCGTAGTGGCATTATCATGAGAATCCCAACAAAGACGTGGTGAATCAGACCAACTTATGTTGTCCTCAATGAATCTAGAAACCCTAGAGAGCTATGTGAAGATAGGGTTTATGGGGAAAAACCCTCAAATGACTCCATAGGCACGTACGTCGCTTACAAATTCCAATCTATAGAACTTGATACAGAATGAAAAAAATACGACGGATTCCTAGTACGGGATAAGAGGAATAGGACCAAAGGAGCAGTCTTAGACTCTACCCCAAGGCCCGAACCAAAATATGTCTGAATAAGATATGGGGAGTCAACCCTGCTAACATGAGTATTTCTAGCATCAGAGAGAGGAACGGTAGGGGGACCGACATCCCTAACTTCCCCCATATATACAACAACAGGCCTTGATACTGGGTAGGTCTCGAAAGAGTGGGAAGTTGGCAGTGACCAGATTAGCTACTCGTCTGATTGGTCCCAGAATTATTCCAAGGCCTCTTCCCCATCCATGTGAGCATAATAAGTTCGTGCTTTGCCCAAATCCGACATAAGAAACCATCAAGAGAAACTAATTGTGGAGAGGGAGAGTCTCAACCCACCTGTTCTATACCATAATTGATGATGATAGGGCATATATTTTTTCATGGTTGATCAGAGGAAGTAGGCTCAAGGTCATCTTCACTTACAGGAGTAGAACTACCCGGCATATTGACAAAAATGTCATTTGTATGCTTGAATTCCACCTTGTGAGGAATAAGAAACTCATCAATTTGTTTGGCACAATCAACAGTAGAAAACCAGTCTGAACTCCACCTCCAACAAATAAAAATTCCATGGTTGTAGAAAGGCCAAGTGTAGGTAGAGAGGCAACAACATCATCATATGCACGACCTATTTTAATGAATGGATACCTTTGAAAATTGAAGATATTACCTAAGGTTTTGGTACTCTTTTCAAACTTCAAGCTTTTATTCAACTTCATAGTTGTTTTATTCAGTTCCTTTCCTAAGGAAACAAATTCATATTCTAACTCTTCATGTTAGAACTCTAATTATGAAAACTCTAATACAAAGGTAAGCACCACACTTGACAGACTAGATATGATAAAACAAAGATACATGATTCAATATTTCATAACTTGCTAGGAATATGGGGTGAGTAACTTACTTGGGAACCACACACATATAATCCGATGACTTCATAAATATATCCATACCTTGATATTTGATTTGAGCAACAACAACGTAAAGTGGGGGACGAATCTTCACCAAATCATAGACCTTGTTATTTAAATCTTCAGTAGCAGGTCACCCTCAAGCTTTCAATCTACTACTATGCTAGCAATTCCTTAGCCTTGTCCTCTCTATAGCTCAACCAAAAGAGAGATGTCATTTTTCTCCTTCTTTTCCCTCCTCAAATAGAATCCAAGAGCTCGATCTCTAGGATCCACTTAAAGTCTTTATTATATTTTTAGGGTTTCTCAATATTTTTTGTTAATTATTTTACCATTTTCATTAATTACCCAAATATCCACAATAATTACTTATTATGACCCCCTTTACGATAATTATTATATACTTATTTATTATTATTCACATATGTACTTATTATAATCATTTCAGGAGAATTATTATGTTCATGTTATTATTATTATTATTTATATATGTTTATATTTAATAATAATATGGGGCATGACATACACCCCCGCTTCAAGGAACTTTGTCTCGGACTTAGTTTTAATTATGTTACTTATAGGTTTTTAATTAGCTTACCATATCATCCACAACACCCTTTGTTAGCTCATGTACCTTCCATAAAACTCTATGTTGGACTAGTATAAATTCACCCAAGTGACTACAACAGACATCGAAAGTCCACATCACAACATCAGGGAAGCACAAGTACTCTCTAGTTGTCCTTCCTGAATTTTAGAACCAGGCTTAAATCCTATTGGTCTATCTAGATCCCTAAGGCTCGAGACCTCATATTCCCAAGCAACGATTTGGATCAATATTCATGTACACCATGAATCTCAAAAGGATGAGCTAAACTCCCTCCACAAATTCCAAGTACAACCCCATGCATTGAAGTCCAATCCGACAACACCATTAATAAGCAACACCCTAGCCATTCTTCAGGACTTTGGCATCACAACTCTAATACAAGGTATAAGAATTATGGCATAGTAGTAGATTGAGTTTTCCCCAGCCAATAACATGGTATTTGTAATATTCTCCTTCATGGTTATGGGCTCCCATGAGATCATCAAATAAACTGGCCCTCTTGGGCCATTGGTGGATAACCTAACAATAACCACCTCACAACATGCAATCAATGCATTAGTCATAATATCGCATCTCAAAGAAACAATTTTCATGCTAACTCTTGTATGTCATCATGAGAATATAATATCATTGTCATCACCACATGCTCATACATGTCATCACAAAACATCTTATCATAAAATATCTCCATGCAATTACATGATGTTGTCACATTAGGAGATATTATCATAAGAATTATAGAGTCAACACATCTTTATCAAAGACATATACTTTCATTAACGTCATATGTAAATACCATAGGTTCTTAAGATAGCATAACATCATGATCATATAATGAATGCAAAACAATTGTTACCAAGTGTTATCCTCATTCATCAACAAAATCAAGCCACTAGCTTTATACTAAGAATACTAGCTATCCCATCCACTGCAAGAATTATCATCAAAACATCCCTCCTACATGGATCTATTTGGTCAATTTTTTCATCCCAAGCTAAATCTCAAAGGGTCATCGGTGCAATGAGTGCCATGTGATCATCATGATACTAATTATTTCATGATTATCATTTCCTCTTCTTTCAACAAGAAGCTTGACATTTTATGGGATATGTATAGTCACCTTATCAATGACCCAAAATTTTCATATATTTTCCTTGTTGAATTTCACATCAACCCCCACTATCTAGAGACACAATCTATTGTCATACAAGCTTCTTACTCTTTAAGCTAGGTGTTTTCATATCAATCTCTAAGACTTCAACTCCTTAATTCATTTGTTTATCACAAAAATTGAGCACTTCCTTTGTTAACTCATACCCTCACACATCAAGCCAAGTCATTGTAATTATCACCCCCTCTCAAGAAGCGACATCCTCAAAGCAATATCAAGTAGAGAACATTTCACTGATTTCCTTGATGAACTCATTATTTACCTTGCATAGCCTTGACTATTCATAGTTCAAACAATCACTCTTCATAATATTGTAGGGAAATGGTAATAGACCCTTAGTTTCCCTTTCAAATACAAAACACATACAAGGATTACCATGAAAATATTCCCATTTCAATCTTGTGTGCTCCATGCATTCTCAATAGCAAATTTCTCCTTGTAATACAACAAACAATAGATCTCTAGTTCCAACAACAAAATTACCTACACCTCCTCCACCCTAGTCACAAATCAACACCATAGAAAAAAAAATTGCACGTAATTGTTTTCCAATCTCACGATTTGCAACATATGTTCCCCACTTAAACAAACCATAAGCATAAGTTAATAGATCGATGGTCACAAACACATGAGACGATCCTTGGAGAAATTAGGTCTACTATAGTCTTGTTATTATACAAGTGCTAAAACTACTTGATAATAAAATATGTCACTCAGTCAAATATGAATATTATCGAAAGAAAAGTCATAAGAGCATCTATGTCCAGCGCTCCTACATATAGATTAAACTAGTTGTCATAGAGGAGTTATGATCATCCCATCTACTCAGATCACCTCTATCCACCTTTCCCGTTAAAATTCCAACCATAAGAACCCTTGGAGGGAGATCGATTTTTCAATGTCCATTATTAAATCTCTTGGGTTGATGCATCATGCTTAGTTCATTCCACTCTCTCTTGAACACAATCCACACAATCTCCCACATAATAAACAAGTCATAGTTTCTTCGGGCATAATTTCTTAAGGTTTTTTCTAGTAAACCATGCACTTAGCTCTTAAGAAGTGGACCACTACTCTTCTTATGCTACAAAAAGGTATATTAATATGTCCTTCACACCTTCCAACCAATACAATAGATATTTCTAGGTTCAAACTTTAATGTCGATGGCCTCTTTTCCAAACAACACATCTATGTCTAAAGTGAGTGGTCATGCAACATTAGATGGTAGTCGAACTACAAACTAGTAGATAGTAATTAAATATATGAAATTGTTGAAAATAGTAACCCAATGGTCCTACTACATTAGATGTTAGTCGAACTACAAACTAGAAGCTAGTAATTACATATATGAATTTCTTGAAAATAGTAACTCATGTGGCAGAGATTTATTGATGGTGTACTGCAGTACCAGCTATCCATCTACTATAGATTTTACCATATATAACTATTTACTATACATCTCCTATCTATGAACCATTCTATGCACAATATGTCAAGTCCTGTGAACACCTTGTAATGAAACCGCAAAGAAATATATCCTTAAAATAGTAGATACAACCTTAGCAAACTAATGAATTTTGAGAAGCAATGAATTGTGATTATCTTAAAATAGACAGCAAAGAAAACACTACACATTAATTCTTTGTGCACTCTTTATATCTTTAGTTTGGAGAGCCTGTTGTACAAACCCACACATATGTAAAATAACCCAAAAGTATCAGTGTTGTGACCAAAATTCCAATATGTTGCTTCCAAGACACTCAATTGCAACATTGATGTTAAGCTAAGGCTCAATAAGAATGTGCAAACAACAATACACTTTGTGCATAGAATGAGAGAATCAAAGGTGAGAACCTAACGATTCGAGAGGACCTCAGATATGTACTCTACTCAAATTTTGGAGGTCCACCATGGGAGAAACTTCATTTGAAGAAGAACAACAACAAATGGAAAAATATCGTTGAAAGTATTTAAAAAAAAATGTGAAGCCTTTAAATATGTTATCTTCATTGTTACCATATAACAACGTTGCATGGTTTCCCTTACCGAAGCAGTACCTAGAATCACTCACACGCCCATGTTATCATAGAATTTCAAACCTGTAATACACCTGGACTGTATTGCGCTCCTGTGAAGTGAAATATTATTTTCAAATAATTTATTGAAGAGTGGGCACCCAATGTGCAATTTAATTGAAGCGATTGGACTGTTATTTGTTGTCATTCTTATGTGGCTCTGAGATATTTTCAATATACAAAATTCACCATATATGTAATGTCTTTATGGTTGGTTGAATAATAATATTTATTTATTATATGAATATATACACATACTTACTCGGGAATGAAACAATTTATCCAGTTTATTTTGTTTATCATTCATGGATCATAAGGAAGTACTGGAAGGATTTTTGTTTATTGATTTCTTTACTCATCTTCACTTTCAAAATTAAACAGTTTATCATCCATAAATTATAAAGGGTTTTTTTTTCTTGATTTCTTCGCTAATCACATTCACCAATCACCCTCAAGAGAAGATAGACAAGTTCAACCTCCTTCCACAGTTATATTGAAGATCGAACTAGGTTTTTACGGCAATAAACTCCCTAAACCATTAATGAAGTCACCACAAATTTGAAGGCATAACAAAACAGTGAATTGAAAATGCATTTATGTATGGTTAAGTTCACACTAGTGGAAGTTGTAATTATAATAATAAAAAACACTATTACAATGAACTTATCCACTCCGTTGTAATAACTTTGCTTATCTGTTGAACTATTCCCGTTACATATATGGTTTAAAGAACTGCTAAAATTGTTCTTACTACCATCCTTTGAGGCACATGTGTCTACAATAGCCCTGTGCTAAAATCATCCCTCAAATTAGCCCTGCTTCAGGTATAGACATGTTTGCATGGCTGCAGTTTTAGTTAGCAGAGTAACTTGGGTATATAGAGCACTACCTTTGTCATGTGACTGAACCAATCCTTGACTTGACACCAAGACATGATTTATTTCTTCATTGGTTGTTGCTAGTTGTTTTCCATGGATGAGATCGATATTCTCAGGGTCTTAAACCTCCATTGATTTATTAAAGCAATAAGGCTACTTTGCAGCATGCCTTACATTTAAATTCTAGTTCTTACAAGTCAAACATAACATACTTGGTTAGGAAACTTGGGTGGAGCATGTTTTTGCGAGGTATTCAAAGGGGCAGTTCCCTAGAAGAAGACTAAAGCTTCTATACCTTGATATCAAAATCATAAAGAATACCTATTGTTAGCGATATTTCTGGTAATGGGGTAAAATGCAAAAGAACGGGTAAAAAACCCACTTGTCCTAAGTTATGAATGCAAAATGTGCCCGTGGTAAGCAGCAAACGGATCTGAACAGCAGGCATTCGTGTGCCTAG
>JASDQU010103117.1:150667-162555 GCA_032191745.1 Picea mariana
TAACTTTAAATTTACCCCTTAATAAAACAACAAAACCCCAAACCAATCAAGTAAGGGTAAAGGAGGGTTTGCAAAGTGGCATTACTCATTCCTTCATATCACATGGTGAACCTATTACTTTATCATCACTGCATATGGGACTTATCCCTCTTGTGGTTATGTCCTTCTTCAAGGAAGGTCATGTACCATCAAGTACTTGATAGAGAATCAAGTAGCCCCAGGAATTTTCCTGGGGTCTTATCCACCAAGGTCAGAGACCAACGATCAACCCATGCCGTATGCATGGGTACCCTGGACTTTTCCAGGGGCCCTAGGCTTATCTAGAGGCTTTAACTGCTTGGTCATAGACCAAGAATCAACCCATGCCGTATGCATGGGTACCCTGGACTTTTCCAGGGGCCCTAGGCTTATCTAGGGGCTTTAACTGCTTGGTCATAGACCAAGAGCCCCAGTCGTATACTGGGGGCCCTCGCAAGGGTCTTTTGCCATGGCACTAACTGTTTGGTCCTAGACCAAGTACCCCAGGAGTGCACTAGGGGCCCTAGACTTATCTAGGGTCTTAGCCATCCTCCAGGAGAATGGCTCTCGCAGCTGCTTATAAATTTAACATTCCTCTTACGACCTATTTCACACATCATACTCTATTCCTCTGTTTCCCTCATCTAATTCCGCTACTCACCTTTGGACCTTTCCTGTTATACTGAGTGGAATTATGGTGGCGAATCGTCACGAACCTGAGACTTATGCAGATTTGGAGGCTCTTCCTGAGTATGAAGCCACCAAACACATTTTTCAGAAAGCTGGATGGGAGTCGTTCTTCAAGAAATTTGATGGGTATGATGATACGATTACACTTCAATTCGCTCTGCACTTTCATGGTGGACTAGCTAAAGTGGGTGCACTGGAATTTGAAGTCATAGAGAAGTTCATTTCCGAAGCAATTCAATTACCCAACACTGGTCATAAATGGACGAAGGGCCAGCCAGTCGACAAGAAGCTCTGCACGCAGCTCCTACAACCCTAGTATCAGAAATTACAAGGGTAAGATGGCACATCAAGGTCGTGGTTGGAACCAAAATGGGCTCAGTTTCTATCCATACTCCAACGCTACCTCACTTGCGAAGGTCGGTACATGATCATGTTTCCATGTCATGCTCGACTCCTACTACATTTCAAAAGTAACTATTTGGTGAACATCCCCTATTTTCTGTTGAAGAGTTTGAAGAAAATGGCAGAACAAGTTCGCAAAGCCAAAGATTTTAGAGGTAGTTTGTTTCATTTTGGTCTTGTCAAAATTTTGGTTAAGTTTGCGTTATCCCACAAATAGGAATCTTGGGATATGTTCGTTGTAAGAACCCTAGCTTCTGACAAATCTAAAGATAAAAATATTGAGTTCGCTCCTCCACAGAAGAAGTCGAACTCTAAGAAAAAGGGTGTTAAAACCTTGACCAAAATCTGTGATGACCCTGAGAATACACCAGACTGCACAATTGAGGCCAGTGATGATAATCCTGGTACAAAACATTCATTTGATGTCCATGGTTCTGATGGTGTGGAAACTAACTATGAAAGAGTGGAAAACACTGTTCCTACAGAGGTGAATGTTGAAATTCCGATTTCTCCTCCAACTGCTAAAAATATTATTGATGTGGAACAACTTGAGGAGTTAATTGACAAACCTAGGAGAAATCCCAAACAAAAATGCACATGCACACTGTCAGATATGGATAACTCCGTGCCTAGTTACCCATTCCATGAAAGATTAAAAAGTATGGATGATCATGAGGAGGCTCCGGAGTCTTCTGAGATGACATGGACACTCTCCCAATTGATTCGAAAAGTCCGTAAAGTCAATCGACAAGATAATGTGCCCAAAGAAATTGAGCAGGACAAGCCAATTCAAATGCCAGTTGATACCCCTATTCAGGTGTATGAGTAGTTCACTCATGAACTTAGTCCAGTCGACAACCCTGTTCAAGTATATGACGAGTTTAATCCTGAACCCAGTCCAGTCGACACCCCTGTTCAAGTATATGACGAATTTAATCATGAATCTAGTCCAGTCGACACCCATGTTCAAAGACTAGATGAGTTCACTCATGCGTCCAGCCCTCAAACACAACAAGGTCGTGGTAAAAAATTTGAATCTTACTGTGAAATCTCTTCCAGTAGATCCTTGCGACCAATGATAATCAGATTGGAAAACAAGAATCACAGGTTAAAAGAGAAGTTACATGAATATACCATACCAGATCGACACATCAAAACAGAAAATGAACTTATGAAACTCAGCCAAGCTCACTTCTCGTCAAAGATTGAACAATTAAAATGAAAAAATAAAGGTCTTTTTCAGAAGAATAGGAGACTGCAGAAGATTTCCAGGAAGCACATCACCATTAATCGAGTTCTTAAGAAGGAAACCAGAAACATGAGAAATTGCAAATGTTGGTTGTAGCTGCTGCAAAACTCTGATGAATCTCAGTTTTTGACTTTTTGTTGTCCGAGGACAGGCAAAGACTTCAGCTTGGGGGAATGTTAGTCTCCAGTTTTGACTATATTTTTTCCTATATCATGTCAGATATACCCCCATTTTCATATCTAGTATCATTTCCTTCTGGCCTTACCATGACACATTTGACATCCTTTTACAACTAAATGGGGCTATTCAAGGTATTCCTATGATTCAGGTTATTTTTAATGTATTTTGATATTTTAAACTAATATTAATACTAATGTGACATGAGTTAGGTACTTGTTCCCTTGAAATAGACTTATCAGTACCAGGTACTGGCTCACACTTAGTGGAGATGCCAAAGACTTGGACGACATGGCCAGATTGGATTGACAGTCTGATTCATATAATTGATTGAGTCATAACTCAATATGACGACTCAGGGCGGGATTGTAGAACTGTTTTATTATAATGCTTTATGATCCACGCTTCTTGATACTGTGTGTCATGAAGCTGTGAAATTAGTTTTAACTGACTATGAGTCATTTTCGGATCTAAGATTCGCTTAGATTAATGCACCTATGTTCAATACTATTTGGAGAGGATCTATATAAATTGAGATCGCTCTTAAGAAACGTTGGTTACGATATGCTATGTGATACAATTTCTGATAATACAATTTGATATGCGTTATGTTATTCGCTGTTAAAATGATTTGAGTTTGTTTATGAATTATGGAGCGTGAAGTATGAAACAATTTTTGCATGGAATAATCTGAGTAGCTCTGGTTTCGTTTTAGGGCGACTGCACCTCTTGGTTGGGCCCACCAATAGGTTCAATTTGCTGTCTCTTTTCCACAGTAGAGTTAGTTTATTTTTAGTTCTAGAATCTGCATGTGAGTTAGTTTTTGAACTCAAAATTACTCTGTTAAATTCTGGCTTAGCCATTTTTTGATTAGATCATTTTCAGTTTGATATTATCTTATAGATCGATGAATGTTGAATGAGTTATTTATCCTTGTAGAATTTGAAGAATGAACCAAGTGCTTAATATAGATTTGCTTTGTTTTCTAGTTTCCAGTTTGATCATGATTCAAAGATAATTTGAGTTTAGACTTACTCTGTTTTGTTAGGATAGCTAGCTTATAGTCTGATTAAAGGAAGCTTCCAGTACCGGTAGGGTAAAATATGACATTTATTTGTTTCACCTGTGTTAGATTTAGAACTGCTTGATACTTAGATTAAAAGGTTTTTAAAATGATCTCTCTTTTATGGTTTAGATAAATATGATGATGATTAGATGTTTAAGATAATGGTAGATAGTGTTGGGTGATTACATTAGATTAGGAATAGAAATACCTTTACTTAAACTTGGAACTGTTTCCATTTGATGAATTAGACAAGATATGATTAGTTTTAAGATAATCATTAGGGTTCAGTTTCTAAGAGTAAGTTTATGTTTTCTTCTCAGAATAACCTTTAGATAGGAATTAGAATCTTACCGGCACATATAGTGTAGCAGCTCTAAGTTCACTTACCCTGGTTTGACAATTTGGTGTTTTCAGGTAATTAAAAATCTTTAATACAACATCCTGGCACCTACACCCCTCGAAAAGTTTCTCCTATATCACCCTCCACACATCGAACGACACCATGGTGTACCTTCCATAAGACTAACTCACATTCTTTGACTGATTGTTGGCACTTTAGAACCTTTGCCCCAACAAAACTCTTTTTGCAGAGGTTTCCTAGACCGATTCCCTTGACTCTTGAAGTCGTTTTGCTCAAAAATCCTATAGAAGTTGACCCATCTCTAATTCTGATGACCACCAATGAACACGAAACCTCTTCTACGCCCCTCTTTACCCACAAATTTCAAATTAAGCTTGAATTGACTACTCTCATCTTGGACAACGAAAGCCAAAAGAACCTCATCGCCTAGGACTTGGTCCAACACCTACAACTCCCAACTAATCCACACCCTGAACCATATCAGCTCGGGTGGGTACAAAAGGAAGGCCCACGCCTCACTGTCTCTTGGTGTTGTGCGGTGACCTTCTCTATTGTCTCTTTCTGAGATACTGTGGTGTGTGATGTTCCTCCTTTAGATTGTGCTGACCTATTAATTGGACTCCCCTACCAACAGGATCAGAATGATGTTTATCATGCTAAATTTCATAAATACCACCTGGAACATGAGGGACACACCTATGTACTTAGCTCCTCTACTCCTCGCTCCACATAGCCTCTGACNATGTTTATCATGCTAAATTTCATAAATACCACCTGGAACATGAGGGACACACCTATGTACTTATCTCCTCTACTCCTCGCTCCACATAGCCTCTGACTAGACCATCGATCGCTAAGCAAGTCACTCTGAACAAATATGTTTCCTTGTGTTTGGTTTTCCCCGTTAAACTAGACCCTCTGACCAAGCTAGAACCTTAGGACATGGCTCCCCCACTCCCAAAACTTACCAACGCCTTCCCCCAACCCATGGGGCTACCTTCGTCTTTCTATATTGAGCACTCCATTGATCTCATTCTGGAAGCCTCTTTTCCCAATGCCCCCTCATACCGCCTCACTCCCTGAGAGGCTGCTGTGGTAGTGCACCAACCTGGCCAAGTTCTGAATTCCATCCCTACTCTGCCTTCATCTTCGCCTTGTGTGTCTCCAACATTTCTTTTTCCAAAGTGGGTTTCTAGTCCAGTATTCTCAACCATTCAGTTATGTACTCCAACACAAGTGCCAACATATTATAACACTTTTTCTGACAATTCCTCTTTTCCAAATAGATTATTGAGAAAGCTTCATGAAAACATATTTTTTCCAAATGCAGTATAGCTGGGAAAAATCATCTGTAGAGGCATCCCTTCTTAGTTGGAAAAATTAATTAGACAAGGTGCATTGGACAGACCTGTTGTTATTCTAGGGAGCTTCAATGTGAAGCTCAACGTTCTACTCACACCTTTGCTCAACACCATCTTCAGGTAGCAACTACATTACCAACTACACCAGAGCATGCAAAACAAAGGTCTGATGAATTTCACACACCATTGTTCTTTCAACTGGAAGCTCATGTGTGTCTCTTGTAAGACACACACCAATTTATATGAAAACCTCATCAGCCGCGCCCACTCAGATATGGTCCCGACATAGTCTGAGAAGGCATTGGAACAAATACAGTGAAAATTTCCTCATTTGCTAGTAGAAGCAGGGACACATCCAGATCTAAACAGGGAGGAATTGGGCCACTAGGAAGGGCATCCACCTTCCTTCGCCAACCAACAAGAGATATTTATTACGTTGTTAGTAATTACTATTGTAATCTTCTCTCACCAATCCAGTTGAGTAGAGCGTAGTTGAATAATAATTAGTATGTCATTTTTGGTCAGTTAGTCACTTTGTAAACAACCCTCGCCAATCCAGTTAGGCAGGACACTTCCTAAATAAGTTTTAGTTTATCAGTTGTGTTAGTTCGTTGCTACAGAAATAAACATTGCTAGTCTAGTATGCAAGGCGTGGAAAAAATAAAAAAGAAACATCTTTTGTAACTGCAACTATTGCAGAGGAAAGAGTCACCCTGCATAGTATTAAGAGGGCGCTCTTCTCTTGGAAATGAATGGATGGTATTTTTCTATTTTCACATCTCTTCTTTTATTACTTGTTGCATTTTCTCTGTGTGTGTGTACTCTATTGATGCATGTTGCAATGCACCCAATTGTTGCTGGTGCGCCCCTTTTGATCTCAATTGTAGATCAATGGTGATATTCATTGGAAATCTATCGCCGAGTAGAAACAAGCTATAAGTTTTAATCAAAGATATAAAGTAGTTGGAGAAAAAAAAATTGACACTCCATTAGCCTAAGTGAGAACTAGAGTGTCAGGTGTGTTATGGATGGGCTAGAGATCGGTCACAAGATTGATGTATGAAGGATAATATGAACCTGTTGGAAAGTTCTTGGAAATAAGAGTCCAATTATCCACACATAAATGTGAATGTAAATGGTTTAAATAACAACATCTGGTTAAGGCGTGTTTAAATTCAAGGAATGAATGAACTAGTGATTGCAATATTGCCTCTAAGGATGGGTAGTCAGAGCCTCTAACATATATGAAGGTTGTTTATATGTGGGCTAAGAACCTTATGAAAAACCATTTGTGGTTTTTATCAGACAAATCGGTAAGTGCAGACAAAAACTAATCTCCCTAACTTCCATAGGAAGCTAGAACAAAACAAGACATAATACAAGTTTCACCTTAGATTTCATTGTCATATAAACTAGTTCAGAGAGGGACAAATGACATACCTTTTAAATGACGATTGATCCTCGCTAATGTCGTCCTTGTCGCTCCATATTTGGATTTGTGGGATGGTGACCCTGTTTAAGAAGCACAAACCAACAAAGAGAGAGAGAACAAAGATGCATTCATTCCAATGAATTCTATGTATAAGATCAAGAAGTTATACAATAAAAGCCAATATGCCTTTATAGGGAAGAAATGTATTGCTGCATTATATTAAAATGGAAAGTGGAGAATACAACCCATGCCTTGATGTTGCAAGATCCCTTTCAATGGCTCTTTTCTCTAACACACACACCTTTGCTCCAATTCCTTTGATGAAAAAGATCCACAATCTGACTTAGAGAGCTAAAGGAAAGCTATCTCAAGTATAATCTATAGCATAAATCTTCATGCATACGCAAACCTTAGCCTTTTCCATGAGAGATCTCTCTTTATATAAGGTGTGTTATAACCCTATAATTTATAGGATCATCTGGTGACTGAAATTTTTTCACTATTGATGTATGTTATCTTGCAAATAATATTTCATTCATGCAAATTATTTTCAAAAGAAAAGAAAGAAAAAGAAAGAAAAAAGAAAAAAAGAAAAGAAAGAGAATAAAAGAGGGCATAAAAGAAAATGGATAAAATCCCCATGCAATAATAATGACTTGGTTCATACAGCTCAAACATGGCCAAGCCCTTTGAATTTATGTTGATAGGTTTAGTGAATAAGCTTGCTTGAACTGTTTAATCTCAACCAAGTAGTTAGGATAGTTAGTGAATGAATTTGATCAAACTGTCTAATCCTGATCAAATAGCCCCAGGGTAGAGTAATTTCTTAGCTCAACAGCCTAATCTAAGCTAAATGTGTAGTTAGGTTGGATAGGATATAGGCCAGCTAGTCATCCCTTCAATAAGCATGCGTGATGCTCAAATAAATTTCATGATGATAATGTTGAGTTGTGATTCCTAACCCCATGGTGACAAAAAGAAAGAGAAAGCAACAAAAATCCACAAAAAGAGAACTATCCTAAGTTTCACTGCATATTTTTGATTCGCGGTTGGAGAGTAAAGACTGCCCAAAAAGCGACGGTTGATCTAACAACATGTAGATCAACAGTGGACATCCGACCCAAGACCCCCCCGACCTTTCTACTTTTAATGGGAGGGTACGACGTGAAGAGGTAAATAACGTACTTAGATCAACGGTTGAGTTATTGGCGCATAGATCAACGACTCAGAGCAAATTCCGGACCCCCCCGACCATTCTGCCTTTAATGGTGGGGGGGGTCTGAAATGACGGTTAACAAGTGTGTATGGATCTATGGTTGATCTGAAAGTGCACAGATGGACGGCCTACAAGAGATTCCAGACCCCCTCAACTGTTCTGCCTTTAACGATGGGGGGGTTTTCCAGAATGAGGCGCTTTTCCCTAGTGGGCCCCATCCCAATGTGTCGTCCATCCATTGCATTGGATCCCCTTTTCTCCAGACCACTTACCGACATATCGGCCATGTCATACCGCCACCACCTCATGATGCCACATCCCACTATCTCATCTTACATGTCCCGTCTCATTACTCGGTTAGAGTGTCCTTACCCCTTTTTAACTTGTCACATGTTTTATCCCTTTTACCTATCCTCCAATCACCGCCCTCCACGTCATCCTGGCACACTCGTCACCCATCCTTCACCTGCCAACTCATACCTCAGTTGATCCATTGGCCATTTATTATGGGATAACATATCCGTTAGCCTGTTGATCTGCCCTCCGTGCCCAACGGATACCCGTTCACTTAAAATAACCCTCATTTTTGCCATTTTCCCACTATTCATGCTTTCTGTACACCAGAAAATCCATTTTCCTCACTTCTCAACCATTTACCCAGCCATAGCCATTTCCTACTAATGTTTTTTTTCACTGTGTAGGTACCAGTTAAATCAATGGCGCCAAAATCCAAAAAATTAGTAGTTGAGGAAAATCCTTTCCTCCCAACTCTTGTCGATCTCGACCAGATTCCATTAGCTGATAAATATTATTTGATCACAGATACCAGGTGCAAATTCAACCTCGCGGAATTGAAGACATGGTTCAAATATACCTTCATAGACCAAAGAGATGAGAATGGGCTCTGGGAGTCAAATATCCCTCTGTATTTATTTCCCCAAGTCCACCATTTTTTCGAGTTTTCCCTCAAAAGTCAGGCTCATTACCTCCCTAACCAGAGAGACATAGTATCATCTTATGGAGATACTCTTTTCTCCATCACACCCGGGGCCATTGATCAAATGATGCATATACCTAGAGCCAAATCCTATTCTCCCCTCACCATCAAAATTATAATAGAAATGTACCAGAGCTTGTCTTTTCCCCGAAGAGCGCAGATTTTCGAGCTATTCCTCCCGCAGGATGCCCAGTTCCCCAAGAAAAATCCCCCTTACCACTCTTCCATATTTTCAGAAAAGGGCCACCAAATTATTTCATCACTGTGTTATCTTCTTGGTTATTTTTCGGATGAATGGGTGGATGAACCCATCTTGGGTTTCCTATCCATTTTCTTTGTCAAAGAAAAGGCCGCTATCCATTTCAATTACAACACCTTTATGGCCGAGAACATCCATGATCAGCTGTTCAAATTTGCCATCGAGGGCATGTTATGGTATTCTTCAATACTGGCTTACATGTTCACTTTCTTCCAAGTAGACAAACTCGTTTTCCCTATGCAGAAAATGGACCAAGACGACAAACCATAGTCGATGACTTCTTGGACTTCATTGCTCAGAAGAAACTCCATAGAGTTCAATTTTAAACAATTTATTGAGTAGTTTTACCATCCAGTGGTGAGCATGCTCAGTGGCAGACTAAAGCCGAGGGTAAATGAGGAGGTCCATAGAAGTTTACACCTTTCAGACCTCACCAAGACTGGAGAATGGTACCTCTATCAAAATCACACAAAAATTAGGGTATATGGGTGTGAGTTAGCTCCATACAAATTGCCCACATATTTTCCTGTCAGGATATTTGCCCTAGAGTTTATTAGACAAATGATAAATTTGAATGATATACATTTTGTATCTCTGAAGAAGAAACAATAGATGAGAATCAAAGGGAAGATAGGACCTTTTATCTGCAACAATCAAGTTGCTGGTGAAGAGGTAGCTAAATTATTGAAGGACATGAAGTTTAATACCAGTTTCACTTGGCACTATGATCCATGTGGGATCATTGCAGAGATGAGATCGAAGAACAAAATCTCTCCATATGCTCACACACTCAAACCAGAAATTGAGAAATATGTGAACCAGACAGAGTGGGAAGTGAACACCTTGGAAGATACTGAACAACAGTCTCCCTTAACCATGATTTCACAGACTACTACTCCACAGGTACCAAAGGAGAAAAGGCCTAGAAAGGATACTTCCCCTTTAGCCACAGAAATATCAGCTAAGGATTTCCAGGTATACATCAAAAGGCCAAAATCCAGTCATATAACTGACACAACTGGTGAAAAGGGAACCCAATCCACTACAGTTACAAAAGGGGATCATTCACCTCTTGTCTCAAGCAACCAACATATTTTGTCTACTTCTTCATCCAAGAAGCAGACTGACACCTCACTAATCAACCCACCAAATCAAGGGTGTGCAAAGTTGAGTATTTTTGAGAAATACGATATGATCAAGAAGAAGAATCAGATGCTGACCAACAACACTTATGCTCAGTTTTGGAAGCAAACCTGCACAACACAACACAGATTGTTATCAGATTTTGATACAGAGACGGGGAGAATACATAGGGAATTCTTGCAAGCACAAGTACCCCATCCAAAGGAGGTCACTGTTAACAAAAGGTCGACTTTTGAATTTGATGCGAAACAAGTCCACCCAACTGACCAGATGGATCTGCATAGGCAGACTGGAGAAATGGTTTTCTCCACATTGGGTCATGCTTCCTCTACCACTGTGAAATTATAGGTCTCTCTAAACAATGTTCAAACCCAATTAAAACTGGAGAAAATATCGTATTTTGCAAAGGAGAACAGGGTTAAATCCTTAGAAGAATTGATACTCAAAATTGGGTATGATCCTTCAAATGTGAAGGAAACTGAGGAATTGGTTAAGAAAAAGAATGCTGACACAACATATCTAAGGAAGCAACTGAAATTGCCAGCGATAGAGGATTCATAGGCCAAAAAGATAGCTGAGACAGAAGGGGAGAAGGAGGAAATGATAAAATTGATCATGGAACTGTTAGGGTCCTAACCCACACATAGGTAGAATAATATATTCAGATGTAGTAAAGGTCAATATTAATAAGGCCTTTCAATAAAATAGAATAAGGTGGATGTAAGAAGACCTAATAGAAGCTTCCGCTTGTAGAAGGATTTTCCTCTAGATGATTCTTTTTAGTATAAATAGAAGTCGAGGGTATGGGAACCCTAGCTTGAATATTATTGTAATAGAGCTCTACTCAATAGGAGGTTTTCTGCTCGAAGAGGCCCGCGAACATTGCTTTCAGATTCAAAGTGCTATTTCTATTGTTGATTCTTATATCATTTCAATGTTATTGTGGTGAATGTTCTGGTTATATTGCTGTTATTCTGCCATTACTAGCATTTTATTTCTATTCTGCATACATTTTATATCTGGTATATTACAAGTGGTATCAGAGCACTTTCCTCGACAGAAAGTGTGGGTTAATTTTTTTTCCAGGGTAGAGACGTATTTCGATGTCTTTAAGCCACAGAGATCCATCGTTACGCGCATAAACTTGCGGTTGAGGGATTCATACACGTAGGAAATACAAGAGGTACTTAAGCGCACATTTATTGGCCACCCTTGTAACCCCCGTTGGTATCCCTTTGAGTGGTAGCACATCAGACAACACCTGTGTACGGATAGGCCTAGATTACCTGAAGCCCTCTTTAGATAAACCGATCGGCCACCTGACTGCTATAGTGTCACTGAGAACAACACTCGGGAAGATACTCTCTAGTACCTGGGTAGTCGGATAGTACAACTAAGGGTACGATCTATCCTCCTTAGTTAGTGCCCTGAGATATTGGGCCGAGTACTACTGTTGGACCCTGCACGTATATCAGAGAGCTATAGCACATGGAAAACCCTTGTCTGTAGAACCCTTG
>JASDQU010103117.1:162684-211062 GCA_032191745.1 Picea mariana
ACCATTATTTCAGCCCTATTCCATTAGATTCATCTCTTCTCCCTTATCAAATTCATCCATATCATTTTTTCGGAAATTTTTTTTTACCCCGCCCGCCCCTTTTCAGTTCCCCCATCTCATGGCCCATACTCGTAGCCAAGACTTGGAAGCTTGCTTCAACACCTTGCAGTCTGGTCTCATTGGGACCCAACAATAAGTGAAACAACTCAGTGCCAATGTCACCGCCATCAATACAACCATGTAGTCCTCAATGGACGAAATCAAACAAGACCTCACCACCCAGCTTGAATCAGTCTTTTCAACACTCTGCACCAAACTGCATATCCCTACAGAAACCCTTCCTCTTCCTCACCCCCACATACTGAAGGTGACCATTCCTCTCATTCCCATACCTTGCAGAACCATCACTTTCAACGTGACCTACGCCTTCCATGGGTGGATGTGACCAAATTTGATGGCTCGGACCCCACTAGTTGGGTAACCCAAATGGAACATTACTTATCTTTATACAAAATTACAGATGACTTGGCCAAACTCCGGTATGGTGTTCTCCATCTAGATCAAGAACGTTGGCAATGGTGGCAATGGAGAAAAAATTCTCGTCAAGGGTATATTGCTTGGACACAATTTGTGGCAGAGCTTTATGAATGCTTTGACACTGACACCAACCATTTGGGCCGTTTGACAAAGCTGAAACAATTAGGAACAATGGAAAAATTTATAGCTTCCTTTGAGCACCTGGATTTTAGAACAGAGGGCATGTCTGATGCCTTTTTCCGAGAGTGTTTTATCAACGACCTCAAGGATGAAATTCGGGCCCATGTCCTCATGGATCGGCTGAAGAGTTGGGTGGAGGCTACTAAAAGAGCTAAAGAATCACAACAGGTTATATCTTTTCAAAACCACAAATCCTCCTTCATCCCTCGCCCTAAACTAGTAAATCCCACTACTCCCTCTACTCCACTAAAGATCCAAAAATTTTCCCGGGTTGAAATGGTTGAATGCCAACTCAAAGGACTTTGTTATAACTGTGATGACAAATATTTTTTGGGCTACAAGTGTAAAGAAAAAAATCTTTTTATGGCCATCTCCAAGGAGATTTCGGAAGAAGATGAAGAAACTCCCTCTATGTCTGAATCACTTGAATCCACTGACATAACCCCTCCCTCAGGCCCTCCCAAAGTAGAACCGGTCATTTCCCTCAATGCTCTCACTGGCTTCTCTACTCCCCAAACCCTCAAGCTAATTGGTTACATCAAGCATCAGAAGGTCATCATTCTGGTTGATAGTGGAAACACCCATAATTTTATTCATCGTCGCATTGCCCAAGAAACTCATTGCTACATCCATGCCGTCAATAATTTCCAAATCATGATTGCAAATGTTGGTTCCATGAAATGTAGAGGGTGTTGTGAAAATATGCGTCTCCAAATTGGTGACTACCACCTGAAATCCCATATGTTTGCTATCAACATGGGAGGTTGTGACATTGTGTTGGGTGCAGACTGACTAAGGAATTTGGGTCCCATTCTCATGGATTTTGAAGACTTAACCATGCAATTCGACCAAGAGGGCCACCGATATAAGTTCCAAGGCATCACCACAGGTTCACCTCAGATCATTAGTTCCCATCGCATGGAAAAGATGCTCAAAAAGGGTCGTTCTGGTGTTATCGCCCAACTCCATGCCATACAAGCAACAGAGACACCTTCCATACTGCAAGACCTCCAAGTCATCCTGTCTAAACATCAATTGGTCTTTTCCACTCCCCAAGGCCTCCCTCCTTCCTGTGGTGTTCATGATCATTCCATTTCCCTTGTACCAGGAAGTCTTCCTCCCAATATCCGTCCATATCGTCACCCCTTTTCCCAAAAAAATGAAATTGAGAAAATGGTCCAGGAACTCCTTAATGCAGGCGTTATCTTCCCTAGTACGAGCCCCTATTCATCTCCTATGGTCATGGTCCTGAATAAATAAGATTCTTGGCGAATGTGTCTTGACTTCCGTGCCCTCAAAAAACTTACCATCAAAGACAAATTCCCCATTCCTGTCATTGATGACCTCCTGGATGAATTGAGTAGCGCCCAATTCTTCACTAAACTGGATCTTCGTTCGGGCTACCACCAGATACGTATGAAAGAGGCAGATATTCCCAAGATTGTATTTAGAACTCATGAGGGCCACTATGAGTTTTTGGTCATGCCCTTTGGCTTGTGTAATGACCCCTCCACCTTCCAAAGCCTCATGAATCATGTCTTCCGTCCTTTTCTCCACCATTTTGTCTTAGTTTTCTTTGATGATATCCCCATCTATAGCAAAACCTGGACAGACCATCTTGTTCATGTGGATTGAGTTCTCCATCTACTCTCTCAACATCAACTTTTCCTGAAACAGTCTAAATGTTCTTTTGGCGCCTCAGAAGTAGAATACTTGGGTCATCTGGTTGGCAAAGATGGCGTCAGGGTGGATCCTAAAAAGATTGAAGCTATGCAAGACTGGCCTCACCCAAAGACTCTTAAGAGCTTGCGTGGATTTCTAGGCTTAACAGGGTATTATTGCAAGTTTGTTAAGAATTATGGGAAGATTGCAACACCTCTCACTACTCTCCTAAAAAAGAACTCTTTCACATGGACTCCAGCCACTGCTCAAGATTTTCAAACCTTGAAGATGGCCATGTGCACCACTCTAGTCCTCACCCTTCCCAATTTCACAAAGACCTTTGTGTTGGAATGTGATGCCTCAGGGAAAGGAATTGGTGCTTTCATGCAAGAGGGTTGACCTTTGGCCTTTACCAGGAAGCAACTATCTGAAAGAAATCTGGGAAATCCATCTATGAAAAGGAAATGTTGGCTATTCTACATGCTGTGGATATGTGGCATCCTTATCTATTGGGGCAATGGTTCCAAATTAAGACACACCATCAAAGCCTCAAGTATTTTATGGAACAATGCATTTCCTCCCCAAAACAACAAAAATGGGTGACTAAACTCTTTGGATATGATTATGAGATCATTTATAAGAAAGGCAAAGACAATGTGGTTGCAGATGCACTTTCCCGAAAATATGAAGATGAAGGATCCATTTTTTCTCTTTCATTCATTGTACCAGATTGGCTCCAAGACGTTCGCTAGGAATGACTACAAGACCCCAAAAGTTCGCAGTTGATACAACAATTGTAGTCCAATGCTCCAGCTTCCCCAGGGTACTCTTGGCTCCATGAGGAACTTCGATACAAAGGTCGTTTGTATTTAAGTAAACAATCAAAACTTAAATCCACGGTACTCTCTGAGCTTCATGCTACACCCACAACAGGGCACTCCGGGTTCACCAAAACCTATGACAGGGTCAAACGTTCCTTTTTCTGGGATGGTATGAAACAAGACATTCATAATTTTGTAGCTGAATGTGATGTGTGCCAATGCAACAAGGGAGAAACAGTCAAATTTCCAGGCACACTACAACCGCTTCCGATTCCACCTGCTATTTGGAAGGATATCTCTATGGATTTTATTACCGTCTTACTCAAATAGGGAAATAAATTTGTCATCATGGTGGTTGTTGATCGCCTTTCTAAGTACGCTCATTTCTGCGCCCTTCAACACCTGTTTATAGCCTCCACGGTGGCTCAAATCTTCATGGATAAGGTCTTCAAGCTTCATGGCATGCCACACTCTTTTGTTTCTGATCGCGACCCAACTTTCACAAGCAATTTTTGGAAAGAACTGTTCAAGATACAAGGCACATAATTTCATCTCGGCACATCTTATCATCCCCAGACTGATGGCCAAACGAAAGTTGTCAACAAGTGTTTGAAAACATATTTGAGGTATTTTGCCTCGGAAAAGCAAAATCAGTGGGCTCAATGGTTACCCCTAGCTGAATGGTTGTACAACACTTCATACCATACAACTACACGCATGACTCCTTTTGAAGCGGTATATGGACAGAAGCCACCTTCAATTCTCTCATACTTATCGGGTGCCTCGAAGGTCCAGGCGGTTGACCTAACACTTACAGCTTGAGATGCCATTCTTTGTACCCTCAAAGAGAATTTGGTCATGGCACATAATCACATGAAGTAACAAGCAGATCAAGGTCACTCTGAATGTCAATTTGCAGAAGGGGATTAGGTGTTTCTTCGACTACAACCTTAGAAGCAAACTTCCCTTAAGGCCGAGCATTGTCAGAAGCTAGCGCCCAAATTTTATGGTCCTTATACCGTGCTCAAGCGTGTGGGACAAGTCGCCTATTAGTTAGCTTTGCCCAACCATTCAAAGCTACATCCTGTTTTTCATGTTTCATGCTTAAAGAAGGTGATTGGAGCTAAGTGCCAAATTCAAACCAACCTTCCAGAGTTAGCTGAAGAAGGATCCATTTGGCTACAAACATAAGCAGTTTTGGACCAACATGAGCATCGCCTACGTCAGAAAACCATCAAGGAAGTGCTTGTCCAGTGGAAAGATACAACTCTAGCAGATGCCACTTGGGAACCAATTACCATTCTGCAACAATTTCCTCATCTCAAACCTTGAGGACAAGGCTGTTTTTAAGGGGGCGGATATGTTAGGGTCCTAACCCGTACATAGGTAGAACAATATATTCGGATGTAATAAAGGTCAATATTAATAAGGCCTTTCAATAAAATAGAATAAGGTGGATGTAAGAGGATCTAATAAAAGCTTCTGCTTCTAGAAGGATCTTCCTCTAGATGTTTCTTTTTAGTATAAATAGGAGTCGAGGGTATGAGAACCCTAGCTTGGATATTATTGTAATAGATCTCTTCTCAACTGGAGGCTGCCCCCTCGAAGAGGCCCGTGAACATTGCTTTCAGATTCAAAGTGCTATCTCTGTTGTTATTCTTATATCATTTCAGTGTTATTGTGGTGAATGTTATGGTTATATTGCTGTTATTTTTCCATTACTATCATTTTATTTCTGTTCTGCATAGAGGTTTGTAAAGGAGAAAGAAAAAACAACACTGATGGAAGTCATCCCACTAAGTGCAGTTCCTCTCACAGGAGTTAGCACAACGACTGTCTCAACAACCACTACAACAGAGCTTCCATCAACCACCCCACTGACAACTCTGGAAAATAATGTAGAGATAGCAAAATCAATGGAGGAGATGACCCTGCGAGGAACAGAGATTGACAAAATGAAAAAATAGGTTGAGAATTTCCAGGAGATTAAGACTTCCTACTAGACAAGCTACAACATTGAGAGACAAGCATCAGAAAAGCTCAAGCAGTAAATGCAACAGCTTCATAAACAAACAGTGGGAGGTAAAACACTAGCAGAGGCTAAGGAGAACATTTGAATAGATATCTCCAAATCCATAAATGAAATATGGCCCATGGTGCAAATCATGTTTGAGCAACATGAAATGGTGTTGAGGAGCAGGCATGCCATCGACAAAATAAGAGAGATGGGTGAAATAATTAAGTTTTTTAATTCAAAGACTAAGGAAGAGCTTGAAGACTTGAAAGTTGAAGACATAACAAAAACTGTCCTCGAAGTTAAAAGAGTTTTGACCAAAAGAGGGTTGATGTTACAACTGGAGGAGAAAGCCCCGAACATAGAGGTTGGAGTTCAAAGGTTTTTCAGCAAGATCGAGGTTTTGCAGAAGAAAGGACTTCCTGGTTTACTGGTCCTAAATTACAAGTTGATGACCCTCCCTGACGACAAGAAGAAGATCGCCACGATGGTCAAGGACAGTTCCAAATTTTTTGTTATATAAGGTAGCATCATAGGCAAGGCGTTCCTAGAGACTTTGCAGCCGGACCTCAGTATTCAACATGAGATCAAATATATTTTCATCATCAAGCCTACTTTTGCTAAATATACAAAAATGGATGAAATCTACCGAAGACTGCTCAAAGTCACCATTCCCAGTCAGCAAAGTTGGGAGGAGCTATGTACTTTGATCTAATGAGGGATGAGGTGTACAGTCCAACTCAGCATGCAGAGAAGTCAATGTCATGTGATTGAATCACCAACGACCTTCCACAAAATCAACATGATGGATACAACAGATCATCATTAGTTCCTACGTTTTTTCATCTTATTATCTAGTTAGTTAGATTTAGGATCTGCCACGTCCTGATCATTTAATGATAGGATCATTTGTAATTTTTGTGATAAATGCTTCAAACTTCAAAGTAGTGAGGGTTGATTTTTATGCCCTAGCAAGATGTAAGCACTGTAATTTTTTTCAAGAGATTTTCCAGTAATATAAAGAGACGTTTCACAGGATTCCCGCATGTTATCTATTGGTGAAGTTTTCTATTCTCAGTTGAATGTTTATCTCTCTTAGTTATCATATTGTTTTCTAATCTAATCATTTAAAAGGAGTTAAAGTTGCAGAATTTACCTTTGCATACTCTGTTCCTAGATTTTAAAGATCTTAAGTGTTTTTCTTGTTATGTTGTAGTCAAGAAATTCTTAAATGCTTCTTGGTTATAATTAATCAATCTCACCTTTTTCTGCTGTCCATCATTTTATTTCTAAAGAATCCAATAGTTGCATTATCCTTCCCCGTGAAAAGAATATTTACATATGTTCTTGAATCCTTACCTTTATAAGACAGACTCCATAGCCCAATGGACATGTAAAACCTTTTCAGCCATTTTATAAAAACAAAACAACTCGGTCCTACATATTTTAACTAGCCTAATATTTGAATTTAAAACAAAGTTAAATCTTACAGAGAGATCCCTCTCTGAAACTGGAAGGGCTAGCTCCCAGTTTCAAAGTGCTTGGATAAAGTTACCTCTGGTAAGTTTCTTCTGTGTTCCAACAACCTCTGGGAATTTACAGAGTGATAACATAATTGGCGACTCCACTGGGGAACTGAACAAACTTTCCATCCCTTGTTGTCTTTCCCGTAAGATAAAGGAAACTTTATTTCTGAACTAATCACAAACCTTTAATTCATATAGAGATAAGGTTCAGAGGTTGTTAAAGTTTTTGTATGTTAGTTAAATATTACTAAAAACAAAAAGAAAAACAAAATCACCATCAAAATTCTGGCTCCTAAAAGAGTTTTCACTAGATCTCATCCAAACCCCAAACTTGCAATAGTAATAGACAATCCCGAAAAATTACTCAGGAAGAAAAACAATGCAGAGGTTTTCGGGAGTCACAACCAACTTCTAAGGTCCCCTTCTCTCCCAGAGAAGTTAGTTGCTCTTCAAGATCTCGACTTTGATATATCTTTTGAACAAAGCCTTTTCGGGACAAAATCTGACAGTTTTGTCAGTGAAACAGTTTTAGATCAAACCGTCTTTCAGCCCAGGACCCCTGAAATACTCTTTCCCAGCGCTGAAGCTGATCAATGTCTTCGCCCACAATCTGATAATATTTAAGACCTAGTTGCGAATATTGGTCAAGCCTTAGACAAACTCCACCTTCAAAAATCAGTCAAACTTCTTGTTTTGACTATTGCTATAGTTTCTGTTAAACCTAAACCAAATCACTCCATTCCTCCCAACCCTTCATCTTCTACAAATTCAATCACTACCTCTCCTATCACACAGGTTGTTGTTCATCCTCCTCCACCAATCATGGAAGCAAGATATGCTCCATTGGTGTTGGTTTCCCCTTTACATGCCATGCCTCAAGATTATCAAACCAGACTCCCTCAGTTTGATAGTACTGGTCCTCTAAATGCACAACAACATGTTGACAAAATGAATGATTATTTTGATTTGCAGGAAGTGGATGAAGTTGATGTGCAGATGAGACTATTTGCATAGATTCTGACTGGAGAAGTAAAAAAGTGTTTCAAGGCCTTACGTTCTTATACCATAACTGACATTGCTATTTTTCATCGAACTTTCCTTGACAGGTGGGAGGTGAAGAAAAATCTTCTCCAGATCCTCTCAGAATATGAGAACATCAGACATAACCAACGAGGAGAGACAGTGCAATATTATTGCACTCGTTTCAACAATATGTACAATGCAATTCCAACTGATTTCAAACCACCACAAGGTTTGGCATTAATAAAATTCCCCAATGGATTTGATGCAGACATGTATTATCAACTAAGGGAGAGAAATGATGAAACTCTGGAAGACATGCAGAAAAATGTCGTCAGTGTAGAAGCAAATCTTTTAGCCAGAAGGGCCAGACAGAGAATAGAAAGGAGGGTCACTATCAAAGAAGAACCTTCTACTTCCTCATCAGATGCCAAAGTGTATTCTCTAACCAGATCTATGGAGAAAATGATGGAGAGACTCACTGTAACTGAAAAAAACCCACCTAGGGATAACCAAGCCACTCCTCAAATTCAAAACCCAAATTTAAGAAGAAATCCACCCCATATTAGGCAAATAGATCCTAGAGATCAAAGAGAGCAGAGGGGGCCTGATAAACATATCAGACCACCCCTCTAGGAGAATTACGCCAATGATGGGGAGGAGGTAATCGAGGATTTTTATGACACTCATATAAACCTCATGGGTGTTCACGATCACGATCATGAATCCATTTTCCGCACCCAGGAAGAGCACGAGATGTTTCTCCTTTCACAAACAGAGGTCAATGAGGAAGATGAGGAAACATAACAACAGGCCTTTGAGAACTCTATAATGGAGGTTCACATGAAGCATAACCTAAGGAGCAAGAAGGAAAATAAAAACTCTCCGAAGAAGGCTGCTGAAACGAAGAAGGTTGCTGAAACCAAGAAAGCCTTAGAAAACTCTCCCAAGAAAGTCCCTAAGAGAAACCATGCTGAACCTCATACACAAAAAACTCCAAAAATACTACAAAGAGAAAATTAGACTAAAGTTTCATCAACCAGTCAACCAAGTACCAGAATTACATACCTTAAGAAAAGCCTCCACTCCTTTTAGCCTTGAAGGGGAACTAGCTAAATTAAAGATTCCCATTCCCCTCTTCGAGCTAATGAATAAGAATGCTTACAAGTCGCAGGTGATTAAGGCTTTAAGTATTGAACCTGAAATAGGTACTAAGGCTTTGAATGTTGGGTCTGCACAACACTCGGATATGGTAAATCTCGTCGATGATCATCCTGAGCTTCTGTTTGGTCCTGAAGTTGATGGTCAAACTGATAACGGTGTTGTTTCTCCTTTTTACATCATCTTGAATATCCATGACTTAATATTACACAACGCTATGCTGGATTTGGGCACCTCACATAACTCGATGCCCAAATCTATGATGGAAAAGTTGGGACTTGAGGTCACCATACCCTACAAATATTTACATTCTTTTTATTCTAGCAAGGTCAAATGTATAGGCCCGATTAAATACTTATGCATCACCTTGGCTCAAATCCCAGCGAAAAGTATGGTGATGGATATGGTAGTTGTAGATATTCCCCTGAAGTACAGTATGTTGCTGTCAAGATCTTGAGGAGCTAAGATGAAAGGAACCCTACAGTTAGATATGTCATACTCCACCATTCCAGTTTTTGGACAACAAAAAAGACTTCACAGAGAAACCTTAATGAAGTATATGGTAAGCAGTCATGAAAAGCCACACAATTACCCAGTATAATTTGCACACTCTGATCTAGATTCTTTCATCCTGTACAATGATGGTGATTTGGAAGAACAATTCGCTTAGCTGGAAAATGATATACATGATTCAAAAGAAGATAAAGCGATCACTGAGGCAAGAGAGACTGGAATGGTGGAAAGTGAGGAACTGCCAGTAGATTTTTGGAGCATGGATTTCAATGGTGTTGTGAGTAAAGAAGGAGCTGGAGCTGGAGTTTGGTTTCATAATCACAGATCAAGGTATTCCGAGAGTCATTATTACAAACTGAATTTCCAATGCACTAACAATGTAGCTGAGTACGAGGCTCTGATGCTCGGCCTGAAACTACTAAAGAAAGTTGGTGCCAAAAAGATCATGGTAAGGGGTGATTCTGAACTGATTATCAAGAAAATCAAAGGTGAGTATGCAGCTAAACACCCCAGACTTAGGGCTTATATGAATGATGTTTTGGATGCTCTTCAATGTGTTACTAAAATTGACCTGCAAGTAATGCCCAAGGGAGAAAACATACTGGCAGATGGTTTGGCTTCATTAGAAACTACTTGCAAAATACCCTTCCATCCCACTCGCCAATACACAGTGGAGGTGAAGTGCAGACCAACCGTTCTAGACAACATCAGTTACTGGCAGGTATTCGGGAATGACGATCAAATTGAAGACTTCCTACAATGTAAGAATGAGTTCGAATGTACAAATATAGATTTAGAAAATGATGATGATGTAAATAAATATGCTCCTGAAAGTGGTAGTGTAAATAACGTAGATTCCAAATATCTCAATGAAATTAAAGTAGATGCAGATGAATTGAATGAAAATGAGATAGATTCTGGTATTCTACAGTTGAAAAATAATGTGTTACCTAGAGGTCTAGTTCCACTAGAAGACTTGTTCAATTTTAACGATGTAGCCAAAAAACCGAAAATTGAAGCTAGTGGTAAAGAGGTCGAAGAGTGAAACATAGGAACAAAAGAAAAAACCAAGATGATAAAACTTTCTAAATCTCTACCCTTTGAGAAAAAACGCAAATACATTGAACTTTTTAAGGAATATGTGGATGTTTTTTCTTGGGGTTGTGAGGACTTAAAATCCTATGACACAAGTATCATACAACATCAGATTCCCATAAAAGAAGAACATAAACCTTTCAGGTAGAAACTTAGGAGAATAAATCCCAAGTTACTTCCCCTGATAGAGAAAGAAATCAAAAAGATGTATGATGAAAAAATCATAGTCCCCTCGAGATTTTTCAAATAGGTTTCTAACCTAGTTCCTACTAGGAAGAAAAATGGTGAGATCAGACTTTGCATAGATTTCAAAAATTTGAACAAAGTCTCTCTTAAAGACAGTTAATCTCTGCCCAAAATGGACCACATTTTACAAAAGGTGGTTGGGAATAGTAGGATCTCCTTACTAGATGGTTTCTTGGGCTACAACCAAGTCCTTGTCCACCCAGAAGATCAAGAGAAAACAACATTCACTACACCTTGGGGAACCTTCATGTATGTGAAGATGCCCTTTGGCTTGATGAACGCTGGTGCCACTTTCCAAAGAGAAATGGATATTTATTTTGTGGACAAACTTGGGATGTTTATAGTCATTTATCTGGATGATGTGACTGTCTACTCCAAATATGACGAGGAACACTTGCTACACCTCAGACGCATGTTTGATAAGTGTAGGAAATTCAGGATTTCATTGAATCCTAAGAAAATCCTTTTCGGGTTAGAGGAAGGCAATCTGCTAGGACACATAATCTCGAAAGACAGAATTAAACTAGATCCTAGTAGGATAGAAGCCATCCAGAAGGTGGACCACCCTAGGAACATCAAAGAACTACAATCATTCATTGGCAAAATAAATTTCCTTAGAAGGTTCATACCAAACCTAGCTGAACTTCTTAGGAACATCACTAATATGTTGAAAAAAGACACAAAAATCAAATGGAACACTGAATCCAAACAATTATTTGAGCAGGTGAAACGTGCACTCACCCAAGACCCAATTCTGATCAGCCTAGATTACACCAAGGACTTTTATCTTTTCTCTTTTGCATATGAACACACCATAGCAGCTGTGCTGTTGCAGAAAAATAATGAAGGGTATGAACAACCCATAGCGTTATTCAACAAATCTTTGAGAGATGCTGTATTGAAGTATAACATAATGGAGAAGCAAGATTTCGCTCCGGTGAAATCCATAAAGGACTTCAGAGTCTATATTCTTTATTCTCACACGATTGCATACATTCCAAACGCAGTGGTTAAGGATATCCTGACTCAGGATAACCCAAATGGTAGGAGAGGAAAATGGATTGCGGTTATTCTGGAATATGACATTGAAATAAAGCCTACTAAACTAATCAAAGGATAGGGTTTGGCCAAACTAATGGCCGAATCTAATTTTTGGCTGCGGTCGATGAACAAGAAGAGCATGTGACTCCAAATGTAAAGGAAGTATTCTTAAACTCTCCTTGGTGCGCATACCTCATTTTTGTACTTCATAACTTACAAGCTCCTCCTAGTCTGACTAAGACCAAATCCAGATTTATCAAACTGAAAGCGTTGAAATTTTGTATTTTAGAAGGTAATCTTTATTGGAAAGATCTTGGTGGTATTTTACTTAATTTCCTGCTGAAAGATGAAGATGACAAAGTTTCGCAGGATTTACATGTAGGAGACTGTGGTGGACATCTGAGTTTGAATACCACAACCAACAAGATTTTAAGGGCTGGTTTCTACTGGCCTACATTGTTCACTGATGTTCATCAAAATGTTACTTCTTGTCATAAATTCTAGGTTTTCGAAGGTAAAAGGAAGTTGCTTCCCCTCCCCATGAAACCCATCTCAGTTGAAGCCCCTTTCCAACAATGGGGTTTGGATTTATTGGAGAAATACATCCATCCTCCTCAGGCCAACACAAGTGGATCCTCATGGCCACAGACTACTTCACCAAGTGGATTGAGGCTGTGCCATGCAGGCAAGCTACTGACTCTGTTATCATAAAATTTTTAGAAACTAATATCTTGTCTCATTTGGATGCCCCAGAAAAATTATAACTGACAATGCAATGACCTTCAGATCCAAAAGACTCATAGATTTTTGCAGCCAATACCACATTACTTTTGGACACTCAACAACTTATTATCCTCAAGGAAATGGGCTAGCTGAGTCTTCAAACGAAATTCTGGTGAACATTCTTAGGAAAACACTGTAAGAAAATAAGAAATCATGGCATAATGAGTTGGTTTTCACACTCTGGGATGACAAAATAAGCACCAAAAGAGATATTGGTATGTCTCCATACCAATTGGTATATGGCACTGAAGCAGTTTTGCCCCTTTCATTAGGAGTCCCTGTCATGAAACTATTGCAGGAAGCGCAGGTAGAACCAAATGATGTTCAATGAAGAATAAATCAAATGATTAATTTAATACAGTCCAGAGAAGAGGTATACAACAAGACTCAGGTCATCTAGGAGAATATCAAAAATATTTTTGACAGAAGGACTAAAGAAGATGATTTTGAGTTAGGAGACTTGGTTCTCAAATGGAATTCAAGAAATGAGGATAAGGGTAAGCATGGAAAGTTTGATAGCTTATGGAAAGGACCTTACACCATTCAGGCATTCAGAGGAAATAATGCATTTTTTCTCCAAAGTAGTGATGGAACAGACCTGGAAGGTGGACCGGTTAATGGCAGGATGCTGAAGCATTACTTCCTTCCCCAATAGAGATCTCATGAATCCATTTTTCATTGTACATACCATTTCACTTTTCATTCAGGTTTTGTGTGGGTGACACTAATCAGATGGTTGAAGCTCGCAGTGAAGACCCTAAGCCACTGAACAATGCCACCAAGTTTCCAAAATAAAAACAAAAAACAAATAGCAACTATAAAGAAATGAAGGAAAACCTTTGTAGACATCAGAAAGTAGGTTCTTGGCACTTCACAAGGAGAGTACCATCCCTAGGTGGAGCCGCTGTTATAACCCTATAATTTATAGGATCATCTGGTGACTGGAAAATTTTCACTATTGATGTATGTTATCTTGCTAATAATATTTCATTCATGCAGATTATTTTCAAAAGAAAAGAAAGAAAAAGAAAGAAAAAAGACAAAAGAAAAGAAAGAAAAAGAAAGAAAAAAGAAAAAAGAAAAGAAAGAAAAAAAAAGATAATAAAAGAGGGCATAAAAGAAAATGGATAAAATCCCCATGCAATAATAATGAATTGGTTCATACAGCTAAAACATGGCCAAGCCCTTTCAATTTATGTTGATAGGGTTAGTGAATAAGCCTGGTTGAACTGTTTAATCTCAACCAGGTAGTTAGGATAGTTAGTGAATGAATTTGATCAAACTCTCTAATCCTGATCAAATAGCCCCAGGGTATAGTAATTTCTTAGCTCAACAGCCTAATCTGAGATAAATGTGTAGTTAGGTTGGATAGGACATAGGCCAACTAGTTACCCCTTCAATAAACATGCTTGATGCTCAAAGAAATTTTCGTGATGATAATGTTGAGTTGTGATTCCTAACCCCATGGTGACAAAAAGAAAGAGAAAGTAGCAAAAACCCACAAAAAGATCACTATCCTAAGTTTTGTTGCATATTTTTGATTCGTGCCCAGAGAGTAAAGAGTGCCCAAAAAGCGACGATTGATCTAACGATGTGTAGATCAATGGTGGACATCCGACCCCGGACCCCCCCGACCTTTCTACTTTTAACGAGAGGGGGTGGGTCCAACATGAAGAGGTAAAGAACGTGCTTAGATCAATGGTTGAGTTATTGGCACATAGATTAATGGCTCATAGAAAATTCCAGACCCCCTCGACCGTTCTGCCTTTAACAGTGGTGGGGAGGGGGGGGGTCCGAAATGATGGTTAACAAGTGTGTATGGATCTACGGTTGATCTGAAAACATGTACATGGACGGTCTATAAGAGATTCCAAACCCCCTCAACTGTTATGCCTTTAACAGGGGGGGGGGGTGTCTGGAATGAGGCGGTTTTCCTTGACGGGCCCCATCCCAACATTTCTTCCATCCATTGCATTGGATCCCCTCCGCCCAAAACCACTTACCAACATACCAGCCATGCCATACCGCCACCACATCCCACTATCTCATATTACATGTCTCATCTCATTACTTGATTAGAGTGTCCTTACCCATTTTTAACCTGTCACATGTTTTATCCCTTTTACCTATCCTCCAATCATCGCCCTCCACATCATCCTGGCACACCCATCACCCGTTGTTGTCCCTTGACCACTTTTGGGACTGCGACAGCTTGCCAAGGAAGGAGCGCAATGCGAAGTGAAAAGTAAGGAAGCAAGACCTATTTTTGGGTCCATTTTAGGGTTTTGGGTTGATGTAACGGGAAATGGATGTATCTTAGAGTGCTCTGTGCATGAGATCAAAAAGATAAGTGCAGTTTGGTGTAGTCTTGTGCTGAAGAGCAAGGAAGAAGGATCTAGCGAGCTGCACAGATCTTCTGTCCTGTGCGAAGTAAGGGTCATTGAAGCTCTGTGCTGTAACTGCTTGACCAAGATAATATAAAGAAGACTTTGTGGACATAGCCCTAGGGTGGGGGTGAACCATGGTAAATGTGTGTATAGTGCTTTGTGCTTTGCTCTAATGTGTTTATCTCTTTCTTGGCTAAGTGCTTGATGTGATTAAGTAGACCTAGTTATGCTTTTTGCTGATGATATATGAATGAACATTAGATCTGATATATAAGATGCTTAGTTCTTGATCTATTGAATCTAACCTATATTTTTGTGGCTAAGTACTGAATCATCCTTAGTATAAGTATTCATTGTGATGCTCTGTGCTTTCGGTGAAGTGTATTAATGAATGTATGTTAAGGAATAATTGATGCTAAGTGCGCTATAAGGAAGATAATCATAGATCTGTGTCCCAGCTAAGGTTGTAGACATTTGAGTCCTGCAACCACCCCTACCTCTACCTCGGGTGAGACTTCATCTTCTTCGCAGGTGTTGTCGAAAGGGTCGGTAGTTAGGGTTTTTTTGGTGCGCTCTTGAGCGTTGAACCCTGGGTCTACCCCTGTGCCAAAAAATGGTTTCGTTGTCGGTACCTGAAACTATGATTGATGGGAACTGAAGAAGAAGAAGCCTTGTGAAAAATAAGATCTGTGCGTAGATCTGTTGCCCTAGTGCACAGTGTTCTGTTTGACCTGTGAATCTTTTTTCCAAGAAAGAGAGGTCATATCTGAAGAAGAGTGGTTAGATCTGAAGAAGAGAGGTTAGATATAAAGAAGAGAGGTCATATCTGAAGAAAGAGAGGTCAGAACTGAAGAAAAGAGGTTAGTTCTGAAGAAAATAAGTCAAATCTGCGAAGAAAGAGGTCAGATCTGCAAGAAAAGGTAAGATCTGTAAGCTCTGTGCTTTGATAAAGGTAAGAATAGTTAAAATTCTTAGATCTGGAAGCTTTGTGTTCTATAGAAGTAAGATAAGTTGAAATTTTTGTTTCTAAAGTATGGATTTAGGTATGTTTGATAGATTCTGTCCTAGCTTCAAAACTAGGGCATTAATAGATGAAAGAAAGTTTGATATGAATAGATTTGATAAGTATAGTGATAGATATGTTATACCTATGCATAGAAAGAATGTCTGGACTAACAAGTGGATGCAGGATCCTAGAAAGATTTTTTTGCAGGTTAGCTACCATGATCTTGGTGCGCATTACAGAAAGAGTTGGGGAACATCTAAATGAAAAAGAGGATTAACCCTCTGTTATAGTTGCAGAAGACCGAGACATCTTGCTAAGGAATGCCCTGGGAGAAGACCTAGTTGCCTCTGTTGTAAGGCTATGGACCATGAAGTATTGGATTGCCCTAGAATGATTGCTAGGCTTGAGAAGATGAATATGGAGCAAGAAAACCCTGAAGGATATGAAGAGACCAAGATTATAGCAGAAACCTAGAAAGAATAAGAAAATATATTGCTACAGATGAAATATACCTTGAATGACCACCAACATGTTAGGCTATCAGAGATCTTCAAAGAAAATGAGCAAATCAAAGCAAGAATAGGAAACTTTGACATTGACTGTACTCTTGATGAAGAAACACAAGTGAACATTATGCCAGAAAGAACTTGGGAAGCTATAGGAAAGCCTGCCATGATCCCTTCCCTAGGAGGAACAAGTTTCTTCAGAGGAAAGCTAGTAAACCTATGTGGAAGGCTCACCCGGATACCTACGACTGTCAATGGAACTTCGACAGAGGAAGACTTTGAGATCATTAAATTTGTTGAAGAAAACGCCCCGTTTACCATGCTCATAGGGAAACCTTGGATTGATAGAGAACAAGCCAGACGAAAAGAAGAAGAAAAAGTTTTGGAATAGAAGAAGCAAGAGTTAAAAGATTTTATGACCAGAAAGATCACACACTTGATTGAAGAATAGAAGAGAAGATCGCAGATATTCAATATTAGCAACTTCGATGTCGAATCTAAGAGAACACTTGAGGATCCGTAGAAGATCGAGTTACTTATTTTTAATACAGAAGAAGTATTATCAAGGAACCCTGGGAAAGACTTTCAACAACGCGAAGTAACTAAGACCACAGAAGATAAACATCAGAATGGTAGAAGCATTACTAAGACGAATCTCATTGGGAAGAAGGCTAGGAAGTTAAGAAAGAAAAGGGATAATACTGTAAGGTTACAATAGGTTCTAGAGGACACTTCACAACAAGAAGAATTGCAGAATTGTAGCTTCGCTGAGATATCAGAACAACGACATAGAGTACTTCGCCATGACGAAGCAATATAGCCATTGGAACTGATATACCCGTTCAACCACTGCTCTGAACGGATAGAAAAGTAGTTATGGGTTACCATTATACCATTGGATAGCACCAAAACGGATAGAACGGAGTTAATGAAGGCCCCATGTCCGTTGCAAGCAGACCGTTGCTGAGATTTCCTACTTAACCCATCACACCACACACCGAGAATACTCTTTTGTAATTGATAATATGAGCGCAAAACCTGAGTATTTACTTACCCTAAGATCATTTCCATACTATTCACTGTAGTCTCTAAATTCCTGTTGCACCCGAGCCAGCTAACCCAAGTTTGTATGTCAGATGAGCTCAGCACTGCTAAGAAAATTGTTAAAGAAGTTCTAATTGATTTAATGACTGAGAGAGTCATGTCAGAACACAGAATGTCTACAGGCATATAGGCATCGTCCTCGGGTGCACTGCCAACTTCCCCCCCCACTGCTCGAGCAAGACCATCCCAACTTCCTTCGGAAAGACGATCTAAGCTTGGAAATGACTTTTCCACTGTGAAGATGATCCCAAGCATCTTTCCTAAATATATCCCACCATTAAGCGGACCAGTGATTCGAGACACTAAACCCAGAGACTTCGCCTATGCTGTAGTCAAGACGTACCTCCCAAAAGGGGTGCATGCAGTTCATGCTGATCATGAGAAGCTCACCGTGCTAAAATTTAGCGATTTTAACCTTGGAGATCGCAAGGTTTACAGTATGCTATCGCCACACAAGTACTTGACTATTACAAAAGAAAAGAACCCCAATATTGTATCACAACAATGGACCCATAACCTTGCGCAGTCAACCCTCCTCAATGTGATGAAGATTCCACATTTCGGGAGGCATCAGGAAGTCAATGCATGTGTTAGAATGTTTCTGTCCTACTACCACGGAGGATAGCTATGGTTGGACCGCCGTATCACTGTGGATCCGATTCTGATAATCGAATCACTGGGCTAAGCATGCAGGGCTCTGAACCGCAAGAATTTTACCCTGGAAAGTCCACAGATCGTGCCCTCGCTCAACGAATAAAAGACACATATGACGATATGGAGAAAGGCACGTGAGGTTACAAGGTAGACTCCATTGAGAATGCAACAGTGCACTTTGGTTTACAGCTGATCGCAAGAAAGTTAGTCCGAAAAAAAATACCTACACAGGTGACCGGATTTGTACTTGACCTCGTAGGGAAGTGCGTGAAGGGACTACAAATGAACTGGGAAAAATACCTTATAAATCAGCTAGAGCTTGACTGTAGACAAGTGCAAGACCAAAGGTATGAGTTCCACTTTAGCTGGTTACTCATACTCATCGCTTTCATCGTGTGGGAACTGCCCGAGAGAGCCACGTTTCCAGAGATCGAACCCTTCGAACCATTGGCCACGAAGTTCTGTACACTGTGGTACTCCAGCGACATGAACAAACAGTGGCAGTCCAATGCCGTCTTCCATGCTTACTACACTCAGTTGAAGAATACCATGTAGTCTACACCACACATTACACCCAACACGCTTTATAGGTTTAGACCTTTGATGAAATTCAGCGCAGATCGTCACTTCACCTACATCACAACATGCGCAGATGAGCACAAACAACAACTCCACTCATATTACAAGCTGACAAAAGATGACTTGGAGGAGATTACCAAGGAATGGTCGGCAGACCTCCTTGTTGTAGCAGACCCCACAGAGATGTCCGACGTAGATATCCATGAAGCTATGCCAGATACACCAGGACCACGCAAGACTAAGAAGGATGTGGAAGTCCAAGATATCCACAACACATCCACGAAGATTGCTTTGCTCTCACCTACGAAGGGAGGTAATGATGAAGAACTAAGGGGCACAAAAGTTGAACAGAGCAAAGGCGAGGTTACTCCACCTATGGATGAGGAAGATCCCTCCAAGAAAAGGAATATTACCCCACCAAAGCCCTCATCTAGAAAGAAATCTAAGGCCACCCAGACCATGCTTAAAACTACCCTTACCTTGGATGATTTCGACTTTTTAATTTCCGCACTGAATGATGTTTCACTAGAGCTCGTAGAAAAGAAAGAAGCAAAGCAGGAGGAGCTATTCAGCCGGATCACGGATGAACTCAAAGAAGTGCAGCAGGCACTCCGGTCCATCTAAGAAATTTCTACGATGCCATTAACAACAGAAATATCAGGAACATGCAATGAGCCCACACAGTTACACCAAATTGTCGAGAAATTCGAAGCTCGCCTTCAACGAGATCAAGAAGACATAACGCAAGCCACCCAGGCTTTAGCGCAAGAATAGAGCGCACATGGAGAACAACAGAGGAAGGAAGAACATGAGAAACTTGCCTTACAAGTGAAGTGGAAGGAGGAAAAAGCACAGTTACAATAGAGCAAGGACCAGTTGCTAGCAGGTCAACTTGAAGTACAGGAGAGAGTTCACAAAGAACCACACTCTGTGACTATCATAGAAGTAAAGATGGAAGATCGTCTCCCAAAGAAAGTGACCCAACTAGAAGAAGTAATCCAACAACTTAAACAATGAATCACAAATCTGGAGCTCTGCACCGTGCCTGAGACATCCCAAGAGATAAGAGATCTAAGAGAGTCCACTGCTCGAAGTGCAGTTGACCAATTAAAAACTTTGGCTTCAGAATGTAGGCAGCTAAGCACTAGAAGCACCCAGACTTATGAATCCCTCACAGAGAATCCATAATTGCAGACATTGGAGGCGCAACTCCACGAAGCAAAGCAGCATGTAGATGTGCTACAAGTGCAGCTGAAGTCCGTGACCCCAGTCGAAAGAATAAAGAGGTTCGCAGAACAATGCACATCCCAACAACAAGTACACATGCTGTAAAGTAAAGTACTGGAAGTCTCTCAAAGACTGCAACCACTCCAAGAGAAGGCATGCCAATTGTTCGCCAAACTTGAAATCGAGGGAGCTGAACTTGAACAACGTGTCATCACCGCAGAACAACGCCTGGAAGGACCGCTCAATGACACAGTAATCTAGGAATTTATTGAACAAGAGGTTGTCGCACTATAGTAGGTCGAAGAATCTCGAGCCAATCTTGAGGTATTCGAAGCAGAATTGGTCAGACCTGAGTGACTCGGGATGAGTCATAGGTTAGTGTTGGGGGATTTTTGTCCCTTGACCACTTTTGGGGCCGCAATATCTTGCCAAGGAAGGAGCGCAATACGAAGTGGAAAGTAAAGAAGCAAGACCTATTTTTGGGTGCATTTTAGGGTTTTGGGTTGATGTAACGAGAAAGGGATGTTAGCCCGTGGGTTTACCCACGTTTAGGCCCATTTTGTAATGTATAAATAGGCAATGTAAATAGAGGAGAAGAGAGAAAGGATGATAGTAATGTAGTACATCTATGTAATGTATAACTGGAAGCTTAGTGCTAGTAACTGGATCTGTGTGATCGGATGTATCTTAGAGTGCTCTGTGCATGAGAACAGAAATCTAAGTGCAGTTTGGTGTAGTCTTGTGCTGAAGAGTAAGGAAGAAGGATCTAGCGAGTTGTGTAGATCTTCTATCCTGTGCAAAGTAAGGGTCATTCAAGCTTTGTGCTATAACTGCTTGACCAAGATAATATAAAGAAGACTTTGTGGACGTAGCTCCAGGGTGGGGGTGAACCACGGTAACTATGTGTATAGTGCTTTGTGCTTCACTCTAATGTGTTTATCTCTTTCTTGGCTAAGTGCTTGATGTGATTAAGTAGATCTAGTTATGCTCTATGTTGATGATATATGAATGAGCGCTAGATCTGATATATAAGATGCTTAGTGCTTGATATGTTGAATCTAACCTATATTTCTATGGCTAAGTACTGAATCATCCTTAGTATAAGTATTCACTGCGATGCTCTGTGCTTTCGGTGAAGTGTATTAATGAATGTATGTTAAGGAATAACTGATGCTAAGTAAGCTATAAGAAAGATAATCACAGATCTATGCCCCAGCTAAGGTTGCAGATATCTGAGTCCTGCAACCACCCCTGCCTCTACCTCGGGTGAGACTTCAACTATTTTGCAGGTGTTGCTGAAAGGGCCGATAGTTAGGGTTTTGTTGGTGTGCTCTTGAGCATTGAACCCTCGGTCTGCCCCTGTGCACCCACCCATCCTTAACCTGCCACCTCATACCTTAGTTGATCCATTGGCCATTTATTACAGGCTAACATATCTGTTAGCCCGCTGACCTTCCCTGCATGCCCAACAGATACTTGTTCACTTAAAGTAATCCTCGTTTTCACCATTTTCCCACTGTTCATGCTCTTCACACACCATAAAATCCATTTTCCTCGCTTCTACAACCATTTTCCCAGCCATAGCCATTTCCTACTAACGTTTTGTTTCACTGTGCAGGTATCAGTTAAATCAATGGTGCCAAAATCCAAAAAATCAGTAGTCAAGGATAATCCTTTCCTCCCATCTCTTGTTGATCTCAATCGGATTCCATTAGCTGATAAAGATTATTTGATCACAAAGACCAGGTGTGAATTCGACCTCGCGAAATTGCAGACATGGTTCAAGGATACTTTCATAGACCAAAGTGATGAGATTGGGATCTGGGAGTCAAGTCTCCCTCTGTATTTATTTCCCCAAGTCCACCATTTTCCCGAGTTTTCCCTCAAAAGTTAGGCTCATTACCTCCCTGAACAGAGAGCCATAGTATCATCTTCTGGAGAAACTATTTTCTCCATCACACACGAGGCCATCGATCAAATGATGCAAATACCTAGAGCCAAATCCCGTTCTCCCCTCACCATCAAAATTCTAACAGAAATGTACCAGAGCCTATCTTTTCCCCGAAAAGCACAGTTTTTTGAGCTGTTCCTCCCACAGGATGCCCAGTTCCCCAAGAAAAATCCCCCGTACCACTCTTCTTTATTTTCAGAAAAGGGCCACCAAATTATTTCATCACTGTGTTGTCTTCTCGATAATTTTTTCGAATGAATGGGTGGATGAACCCATCTTGGGTTTCCTATCCATTTTCTCTGCCGAATAAAAGGCCACTATCCATTTCGATTACAACACCTTTCTGGCCGAGAACATCCATGTTCAACCGTTCAAATTCACCACCGAGGGCATGTTCCAGTATTCTTCAATACTGGCTTACATGTTCACTTTCTTCCAAGCAGACATACTCATTTTCCCTATGCAGAAAATGGACCAGGACGACAAACTATAGGCGATGACTTCTTGGACTTCACTGCTCAGAAGAAACTCCTCAAAGTTCAATTTTAAATAGTTTATTGAGAAGTTTTACCATCAAGTGGTGAGCATGCTCAGTGGCAGACTAGAGACGAGGGTAAATGAGGAGGTCCAGAGAATTTTACACCTTTCATACCTCACCAAGACTGGATATTGTTACCTCTATCAAAATCACACAGAAATCAGGGTATATGGGTGTGAGTTAGCTCCATACAAATTGCCCACATATTTTCCTGTCAGGATATTTGCCCTAGAGTTTATTAGACAAATGATAAATTCGAATGATATACATTTTGTATCTCTGAAGAAGAAACAATAGATGAGAATCAAATGGAATATAGGACCTTTTATTTGCAACATTCGAGTTGCTGGTGAAGAGGCAGATAAATGATTGAAGGACATGAAGTTTAATACCAGTTTCACTTGGCACTATGATCCATGCAGGATCATTGTAGAGATGAGATCGAAGAACAAAATATCTCGATATGCTCACACACTCAAACCAAAAATTGAGAAATATGTGAACCAGACAGAGTGGGAAGTGAACACCCTGGAAGATATTGAACAACAATCTCCCTTAACCATGATTTCACAGACTACTACTCCACAGGTACCAAAGGAGAAAAGGCCCAGAAAGGATACTTCCCATTCAGCCACATAATTCTCAGCTAAGGATTTTCAGGTATACACCAAAAGGCCAAAATCTAGTCATACAACTGACACAACTGGTGAAAAGGGAACCCAGTCCACTACAGTTACAAAAGGGGATCATTCACCTCTTGTCTCAATAAACCAACAGATCTTGTCTACTTCTTCATCCAAGAAGAAGACTCACACCTCACTAATCAACCCACCAAATCAAGGGGTGAAAAAATGAGTATTTTTGAGAAATACAATATGATCAAGAAGAAGAATTAGATGCTAACCAACAACACTTATGCTCAGTTTTGGAAGAAAACCTCCACAGCACAACACAAATTGTTATCAACTTTTGATACAAAGAAGGGGAGAATGCATATGGCATTCTTGCAGGCACAAGTACCCCATCCAAAGGGGGTCAATGATTACAAAAGGTTGAATTTTGAATTTGATGCCAAATAAGTCCACCCAATGGACCAGATGGATCTACACAGGAAGACTGGAGAAATGGTTTTCTCCACATTGTCTCATGCTTCCTCTACCGTTGCGAAATTACAGGTCTCTCTAAACAATGTTCAGACCCAATTAAAATTGGAGAAAATATCTTCTTTTTCAAAGGAGAATAGGTGTTGCACCTCTTTTGTCACTTGAATGAGCAAAACAGAGGTGCTTACAAGCTTAGTTGGGTTAGCTAAGAAAGATAGCAGTGAAGGAAAGGGTTAGAAAAATAAACATAAAAGAGTAAGCTAAGAATTAAACTAGGAAAGGAAAGAACAACTAAACTATTGAGCATAAGGACATAAGAACAAGAAACAAACAAGACTCATGTCACCAATGGAAAGGATTGTATTAGTGAAAAGAAAACACCGAGAAGAAAGGGGACTTTGGGTCCCTTATTCCTCCAAGGGAGGGCTCTTGAACCCCCAAGATTAAGCTCTTCTTACAACTTGAAAACTTGAAAGAAATGGTGAAAGAATCCCAAGCTAACCCACTCAAAAGGTGATGTGGATTGTCTAAATGGAATGGTGATAGTATGCTCTTGATGAGGAAAAAGGATTTTCCAAGAGAATAACAACAGCATAACCTTGCAAATGAATTCCTTGAAAATGTAGTGCACCCGTGGCCTTGTTTTAGAGCACCATTTTGAGGTATTGTGCAACCAACTTTTAGTGTGAAAAGGGGTTGTTTAGGGCACCTTTAGGTCTTTGACCATCCACCTAGCCAGATCCAACCGAGATTTGGATGTCAAATCGACTTGGAAGCTGAACCAGAAGTGGGTGGGAGGTCGACCAACCTCATAAATGCACCGTTATTAGGTGTGCGCGGCTTTTAGCGTCCATAGTCGTGCATCATGTGCATGTGCACTTTTCCCGCATTTCTGGATGGTGCATGTGCGCGCACACCCTGTGTAGTCATAGTGCATCTTGATTTTATAATTGGTTGTATAGTTTTGGACCTTTTGGAAATGCTTTTTTGGTAATTTTGGTCCATGGGTGGACTCATAGCTGTTTGAAGATGATGGATTCCTGTAACCATTTGCGGACGAAATTTTAGTGATAACAGATACCCCTTGATGGATGAGGTTAGGAGCATACTGATAGCCGAAATTCATCAATGTTTCTTCTACTGAGAGTACTGTTGTAAGAAAGAGCGATAGTGAGAGTATCAAGAGTTACCCATTGGAAGGATAAGGGAACCTGCAGGACCCAACCTTTTGTAATGTGTGTAAAATAAAATGTGTACAAACGAGGCGGGCATGCCCCATGCTCGTGTCATGCAACTAAAAAAAAAGGGTGTTGTACAGTAACTGAAACTGTGTGTTGATGTAGACAACTACAGTGCCCTCAGAGGAAGTTTAGATAAAGGCAGAGGAAAATTTTGATGAGGAACATACTCTGAACAGTAGGCAATGCCACCTGTAAGAAGTATCACAGATTCTGTGGGCGTTGAGAGCCCAACAAAGTTCAGAGGTCTTCGGAAAATATAAGAAACAACTGCAATAGTCGCAATGTAAGACCCACTATAACATGAGAAAGTGTTGAAGTCAAATTTTATGGGGGTCAATGACAATAGGGAGAACTTATGGGTCTCCCTGTGCCATTCGAGACTTCTCATTGTAAAAGTAATGAGATTCGAGATACTATCTCCCTTCTGGAAACTATGCTGATGTCGACAAAAAGGGAGACATGACTCCAGGAAGAAAAGGTCTTCGTGAAATCCACTAGGTGAGGTCGGGAACTGAGGAGGTACATGGAAGTAGTCAAGCTGTGTGAAGACTCAAGACTGCCCTTGGTTGGGGATATATGTGAAGTTTAAGTGGCTACAATTGTTTCATGAGGTCGAGTGTCAGGGGGGGACAACGAGACATGGGATAAGTTGTGTCAGAGGTGGGACAAAGTGAACAAACTCTGAGAGAAGAGGTAGGTGGCCTGTGGGAAAATCTGGGTTTATGGATGATGTCAACATGAGTAGGTGATAAGGAATTCCCTAACCAAGGGCGACATGGGTTTCATTTTCCAAGAAGGTCTCCAAACGTGACGACAAAAAGCTATGTAAAATGTTGGAAACAATGACTTAATTACAAAAAGAATTAAAAAATCAGTGGGGATAATAATGCAGATACAGAAATGGGTGCCCCAGTGTAAGATGGCTTGGCCTGAGGATGGCGCAAGTTGGTGTAAAAAAAAAGTGGAGGGTTGGGGCCCCATAGGCGGGTTTCTGTAGTAGGGCAATGTATGGAGGGAAATCTGAAGATGGGAAAATCAGTGGTGGATGAAATGGATGGTAAATGATGCTGTGGGAGTGCAGTCAAAATAATCCATGAGGAAGTGCCTTGGGAGTCCACTGGGTAGGATAGCAAAATGAGGAGAAGGAATATGTGGCTGATTCGCGACATGATGTAAGACTATCGGGACTCTCCTTCCTAAAGGTTGAAAACAACATGAGTGTCAAAGTGCCAAGGGGGCTGTGAATGGGACAAATCATGTGGGGGAGAGTGCTATCGGGGACTGTCTTGATATAGAGGAGTCGCCAATCTGTTGCGCCTCTTTTGTCACCTGAATGAGCAAGACCGAGGTGCTTACAAGCTTAGTTGGGTTAGCTAAGCAAGACAACAGTGAAGGAAAGGGTTAGAAAAATAAACATAAAAGACTAAGCTAAGAATTAAACTAGGAAAGGAAAGAAAAACTAAACTATTGAGCATAAGGAAATACGAACAAGAAACAAACAAGACTCATGTCACCAATGGAAAAGATTGTATTAGTGAAAAGAAAACACCAAGAAGAAAGGGAACTTTGGGTCCCTTCTTCCTCCAAGGGAGGGCTCTTGAACCCCCAAGATTAAGCTCTTCTTACAACTTGAAAACTTGAAAGAAATGGTGAAAGAATCCCAAGCTAACCCACTCAAAAGGTGATTTGGATTGCCTAAATGGAATGGTGCTAGTATGCTCTTGATGAGAAAAGAGGATTCCCCAAGAGAATAGCAACAACATAACCTTGCAAATGAATTTCTTGAAAATGTAGTGCACCCATGGCCTTGTTTTATAACACCACTTTGAGGTATTGTGCAACCAACTTTTAGTATGAAAAGGGGCTGTTTAGGGCACCTTTAGTTCTTTGACCAACCACCCAGCCGGTTCCAACCAAGATTTGGATGTCAAATCGACTTGGAAGCTGAACCAGAAGTGGGTGGGAGGCCAACCAACCTCATAAATGCGCTGTTCTCAGGTTTGTGTGGATTTTAACATCCACAGTCGTGCATCGTGCGCATGTGCGCTTTTCTTACGTTTCTAGATGGCGCATGTGCGCATGCACCATGTGTAGTCATAGCGCATCTTGATTTTATAACTGAATGTATAGTTTTGGACCTTTTGGAAATGTTTTTTTGGTAATTTTGGTCCATGGGTGGAATCATAGCTGTTTGAAGATGTTGGATTCCTGTAACCATTTGTGGACAAAATTTCAGTGATAACAATAGGGTTAAATCCTTAGAAGAATTGATACTCAAAATTGGTTATGATCCTTCAAATGTGAAGGCAACTGAGGAATTGGTTAAGAAAAAGAACGCTGACATAGAATCTCTAAGGAAGCGATTGAAATTTCCAGCTACAGAGGATTCACGGGCCAAAGAGATAGTTGAGACAGAAGGGGAGAAGGAGGAAATGCCAAAATTTATCATGGAACAAAATACATAGATAAAGGACATGGAAGAAGAGTTGGAGAGGTTAGTAAAGGAGAAAGAACAAACAACACCGATGGAATTCATCCCACTAAGTGCAGTTCCTCTCATAGGAGTCAACACAACGACTATCTCAAAAACCACTACAACAAAGCTTCCATCATCCACCCCACTGACAGCTCTAGAAAAGACTGTAGAGATAGAAAAATCAATGGAGGAGATGACCCTGTGAGGAACAGAGATCGACAGACTGAAAAAAGAGGTTGAGAATGTCTCGGAGCTTAAGACTTCCTACCATACAAGCTACAACATTGAGAGACAAGCATCGAAAAATCTCAACAAGGAAATACAACAGCTTTAGAAACAAATAGTGGGAGGTAAAACACTAGGAGAGGCTAAGGAGAAAATTTGGACAGATATCTCCAAATCCATAAAGGAAATATGGCCCATCGTGCAAATCATGTTTGAGCAACGTGAACTAGTGTTGAGGAGTAGGCAGACCATCAACAAAATAAGAGGAGAGCTGGGTGAAATGCCCACAGAATCTAATAAAATCATTAACTTTCTGAATTCAAAGACTAAGGAAGAGCTAGAAGACCTACAAGTTGAGGACAAAACATAAACTATCCTCGAAGTCAAAAGAGTTTTGACCAAAAGAGGATTGATGTTACAACTAGAGGAGAAATCCTTGAACATAGAGGTTGGAGTTCAAAGGTGTTTTAGCAAGATCGAGGTTTTGCAGAAGAAATGGCTTCCTGGTTTACTGGTGCTAAATGACAAGTTGATGACCCTCCTTGACTACAAGTAGAAGATATCCACGGTGCCCAAGGAAAGTTCCAAGTTTTCCGTTATATAGGGTAGCATCACAAGCAAGGCGTTCCTAGAGACTTTGCTGCCGGACCTCAGTATTCAACACAAGATCAAATATATTTTCATCATCAAGCCTACTTTTGCTAAATATACAGAAATGGATGAAATCTACCGAAGACTGCTCAAATTCACCATTCCTAGTCAACAAAGATGGGAGGAGCTGTGCACTTTGATCGAATGAGGGATGAGGTGTACAGTCCAACTCAATATGTAGAGTAGTCAATGTCACATGATTGACTCAACAACGACCTTCCCCAAAATGAGCATGATGGATACAACAGATCATCATCAGTTCCTACATTTTTTCATCTTTTTATTTAGTTAGCTAGATTTAGGATCTGCCACATCCTGATCAGTTAATGACATGATCGTTTGTAATTTTTGTGATAAATACTTCAAAATTCGAAGTAGTGAGCGTTGATTTTTACGCCCTAGCAAGCTGTAAGCACTGTAATTTTTGTCAAGAGATCTTCCAGTAATATAAAGAGATGTTTCATAGGTTCCTGCATGTTATCTATTGGTGGAGTTTTCTATTCTCAGTTGAATGTTTATTTCTCTTAGTTATCATCTTGTTTTCTAATCCGATCATTTAAAAGGAGTTAAACTTGCATAATTTACCTTTCTGTACTCTGTTCCTAGATTTTAAAGATCTTAAGTGTTTTTCTTCTTATGTTGTAGTCAAGAAATTCTTAAATGATTCTTGGTTATAATTAATCAATCTCGCCTTTTTCTGCTGTCCATCATTTTATTTCTAAAGAATCCAATAGTTTCATTATCCTGCCTTGTGAAAAGAATATTTACATCTGTTCTTGAATCCTTACCTTTATAAGACAGACTCCATAGCCCAATGGACGCGTAAAACCTTTTCATCCATTTTATAAAAAAAAACAACTCAGTCCTACATATTTTAACTAGCCTAATATCTGAATTTAAAACAAAGTTAAATATTACAGAGAGGTCCCTCTCTGAAACTGGAAGGGCTAGCTCCTAGTTTCTAAGTGGTTGGATAAAGTTACCTCTGGTAAGTTTCTTCTTCTTTCCAACAACCTTTGGGAATTTACAGAGTGATAACAGGGTGAAAGAGGGATGGATGGGGAGATTAGGATGATACTACTAAATTAGAGAAGCGAGTAAGATCCAAACTGATGAGAGGCTACCTCATCTTCTAGAAGATTTCGTTCTAGAACATTCGTGAATTTTGACTTTTCCTTTTCTTAAGCATCATCGCACCCTATGCATAGGCATCCTGTGATGCCACCACATTCCATATTTTGCGTAGAGTGCGACGATAAAGAATTGTCGCACCTCAAGCATAGATCAGGGTGCGATGATCTTCCTTGTCATAGTTTTTGAGGGAGGAAAAAAAAATACTTTTCTCATGGATAAAGTCTCTTTTAATGTTTTCAGGGAAAATGAAAGTGAGTTAAGCACATGTCGTCAGTTGATCACTAGGGTGACCAAAATAATGTGTAACAGAATACCCCCCAAATTATGAAGTTGGAACCTATGACAACTGAAATACTTTGTAGAATGGGTGTGTTGAAAACAAGGAGCGCATCGATCGGGAACCTGCAAACAATCAAGCATATGCATAACAATATACCATCTTCTGAGGTAGGCATTCCCATATTCAGACTACGAGTGACTCTAATCATAAGTGTCAAGTGAGTCATGGCCACTAAACATACACTGTAAATCCATGTCATCATGATTCATTGTATCCACGATAAATACACAGTGGATCTATGCTCTAAAATAATTCAAATTCAGACATAGCCACAAGACATACACAATGGATCTATGTGTCAGTACAAATTTATGAATACTCCGTTGCAACCTAGACCGATATGATGAGATCCAGGGTCTTCAATTCCATCGTCTCTAAGTATGAATTTATCCATGTGATTACAGGTGTCGAAGTCGAACATGGTAGAAACCACTTGATTACCGGTCATTAATGAAAACCATTAACAAGTGTGAGGGAGATCACCATTGATGTCAATGACTCCCAAGGTACTCCCAGTACAATTCAACGAGTGTGAATGAATGAGCTGAAGTTGAACACTCGATGGAGTCTTCCAATCAAGGGCCAATGATGTGAACCCACTATTGGAAGTGAAGAGACCTGCCATTAAGGCATGAAAGATCCAAGGTACTTTGTGATTTCTAATTCCTGTTCCCGGATAATGATTTGAAGTCGACAGGTAATTAATAATCATAGGAGGGCCTTACTGTATCCCTCATCAATGACACAAAATATGTAATAGATTTGAAGTAGATCAGAGTATGAAGTGTTTCAAAACTAACTTAGGGAAATCTGACATGGTAGAAAATTTATAACTGTAGATGGTCGACTCGATATAAGGCTAGTTTAGGTTGGAATTCTCTTGAACATATGAATGGCACGAAAATTGTCTTGGTAGCATTGAATCTATGAGGACCCAACTTGTGGATGTTCAAAAAAGAGACAAATGGATTTCCCAACCTGCATACAGTGATGAAGGGGGGTGTCATGTTCAAGAGCAAATTCATTTCCACTAACACAAATACAGAGACACATTTCTTCTCAATTTCCCCCCACCATTTCTGGGGAGTACCTCTTTATTTTTACACAATCTTGAGGAGGATAACATATGCTTGAAATGTAAGCTCATCCTTCGGATGAGTCCCTCAGAGTATGTTTAACAAACCCTAAGAAGGAGTAGTTCTATCCCATATGGGCCTTTCGATGCTTGTTTAATGAGTCAAAATAAAGAAAACTCAGGGGTTTTTCATGTTTAGAGAGTCCGAAAAACACTTAAAGACAACTCCATAAGCTACTTTTTCATAAGTTAGTCTGATGAGACCGAAAAAGAGATAACCTACAACTCATCAGACATTTTCTTCAAATACTTTTATGAGTGTGAAAAGAACAAGGTCACTCGTCTATATTTTCATATTTAGGTAGCTTGAAAAAATCTTTAAGGATACTCCATATGATTCATTTTTCGTATTGCCAATGTGAGTTTGAAAAAATGACAAAAGATTACTCGATTGCATTCTCATGGTTTCACGAGCATGAGAAAAAATTAAGATAGTGTTGAGAGTTTTTCCTAAAAAAACCTAAAAGCACCTGTACATAAGAAAAACACATAAAAACAATAAAAAATGGTGGACCCCTGTCAAACGTCTCATCCTTAGATCTTTCAATTTGTAATAGAAAACACTTTGCAAATTTGGTTAGACTTTAGGGCATAGGTAAAATATAAAAAATAATTTAAATTTATAATAAGATATGGTAAAAATTAATAAAATAGGTAAAAACAACCCATTTACCATTTCATTTTGCAATTTCACCCAAATAATGCCCAAAACCCTCTTTTTCTCCCAAGTTTCAACCGTTGATTCTGGAGTGCCTGGTGGATCATTTCGCAAACCGCTTCCGTCAAAAAGATAATCTCCTGCCTCTTTATCTTTTCATGGTTTAAAATTTCATTTTTATTGGTTTATTTTTGAGTTTGGGTTGATTTTTAGGGGGTACCTGGACTTTTAGATCGTCATAGGCCCACATTATTGTGAATTGCAATGATTTGAAATCACCGCAGGGGGCTCAAAGCTAGGGTGCGACAACGTCGCTCTACATGAAAGAAAAGCCTTGTGACAACCACAACTCAATTTTTGAAAAGATAAAATGAGTTAGGAAAAATTCCAAGAATTGATTTTTTATGATTCTAATCCTCTTTTGGTGTTACTTGGTAGGTTTTCCTTAGTCAAAATTCTCGAGTGGAGAGAATGAGAGCATGAGGAAGAATAATATTTTTCCAGGAATGACTCGAGCACAATTATGGCACTTCAGCACTGTGGAGTACTTAAGTTCTTAAAAATTTAGGGCATGAGAGCCCAACTAAGATTACTAGAGTATCTGGTCCACATGTGGGATGTAAACGAACAATCCTTTCATGTGGGTGCGCATACACTCACATTGGATATAGATGACATTTACTTTCTGACGGGGTTATCTCGCTGAATACTCTTGGGTATCGCTCTTGGGAAGAAGGGGTGGGGGAGAACCCATAGATTACTATGTTGTACACCATTGCATTCTAGGTACATAAAAGCATAGTGGCAAGATGGCCATTAGAGATGTTCAGGATTTACCATTGTGGACCACCCTCTATACCATTACCCATATGCCAAGGAGTGCAACTCCCCACATGTCTTTGCAAAGATACTTTCAATATGCCATAGAGTGCATGGAGCCTAGGGTCTTCAACTGGTACAAGGGTGTCTTAAAGAACATGAAAAATAACCCGACAAAGTGTCGAAATGGTTGGTTGAAAATTTTTGGTTACGTTTCCATTTTGGTGTCCTTATTCTTGGAGAGGGTCCCCCTCTTATGTCTATAGGTGGAGTGGGGCATACCCACTCCACAATATCCACAGACGAAAATATGGGTGAAATTGATGGCTCGTCACAGTGGCGTACCTTTTGTCAAGTATGACGAAGTTTTCTTCCAATGGATGAGAAATCAACTGATCATGGTGGAGGACTATGCATATGCCGGGATAGAGTTTCGTGGGGATCATGACTTATCTCTTCTCGAGGGACTTAGTTGGGAGACATAGGTAAGATGGAAATTTTCATTATATGATGTTTTTGATATTTTAATTATATAAAATGTTTTTTGTCATTTATCCAAGACTAATCAAGTTCTCTCAATAATGAAGATATGGCACCTTATCGTCCTCCAGGATCATCTCCCATTCATAGGAGAGGAGAGAGAGGTGATGTAGTAGGAGTGGCCTCCATAGATCTCGAGGCGATTCAGCAAAACCTAGAGGGATTAACCATGAATATCCATGATGCCATGATTGACGAACTTCCTAGGCACTATCAATGCGATACAATTGGCGTATCTACATATATTGATTGAATGCTCCATAGAGTGGCACGAGTAGTTTTTTGTTACAACGAGCAACATCCTTGATGATTTTCTACATGAATCCATGAGCTTCACTTTTTGATATTTTGGTCCTTGGACACACACTTTTTGTGACTTTTATTGTTATTAATATAAAGTTCCGACTGGCTTACTTGCCTTTTCAAAAAGTGTGTTTGGATTTATAAATGTCTCAAATCTCTGTCTAGCACATAATTAGCCAATGCATTTGTTAATATGTTTAGGCATCTAGGAATATGTTGATACTTGATATAATAAAAATGTCTTTCCAAGAGAAGAATTCTTAAGTATACTCATAACAATGTAGGACTTTAGATGGAATAAATGTTACTTAATTACAACACTACTAACTGTGAATCAAGTCGTACAATAAGATGACAGATGCCTGCACTGTATTCCACGATATTATTAGTTGCATGACCAAGGAACAAACCATGTAAACTGATTAACTCATCCGTAGGTGCATAGATTGCCCATGCAACATACACTAGGTTTTGAGTATTGCAACTAGCACCATCAACAAAGCCAATATAGGGTAGCGAAGACACCAACATCTTGAAACCAAGCAAAATGCAAGGTAAGCAACTTAAAAGGCATGACAAAAATGAAAAAAAACACTAGAGTATGATACACTAAAATACACAACACTCATGCAAAAATAGTCTAAGTATAGTACTTCTTCAAGTAAAGGCCATTTCTGGGTTCACTTAAAGGAATTCTATTGTAATCTACCAGCTCATAAGCCCCTTTCTCCAAAACTCACTTCACGATATAAGGGCCATGCCACATGGGCTCAAATTTACTGGCCTCTAATAAGTCACGATCCTGTTCATAAAGAAGAACCAAATCACCCTCAGAAAAAACACGTGGTTTGACATGCTTGTCATATTGAGCTTTGAAATGCTTCTTCTAAGTTTCAATGACTAAGGCTGCATAATGACGAGTCTCGTCTAATTACATCAAATACAAGAGACGTTCCTCTACAACTGAGGTGTTAGGGAGAAGTTTGATAGATAGTTTCAAAAATGGGATTTCACATTCAATCGACAGAATAACTTCAATACCATATACCAACTGGAAAGGTGTGAACCCTGTGAAAAATTTAACAAATGTACGATAAGCCCATAATGCCGAGAAGAGCATCGTATTCCAGCTTGACTTGTGAATTCCTATCATCCGTCGAAGCATAGTAGTAAGAACTTTGTTAATTGCTTCAACTTGGCCATTGGCTTGTGGATAGTAAGGTGTTGAGTTTTCACGTCGAAGACCCAACTTCTCGGTAAGTTCATACATCATGAAATTGCGAAAATGAATACCATGGTTAGTGACAATGGCTTGAGGGACACCAAATATAGTAACAATATGATTGAATATGAATAAATCTATAGTTTTCCCGGTGTTATTAAATGTAGGAATCACCTCATCCCATTTAGTGAAATAATCCATGCTACAATGATGTATCCATGCCCCTCGACCGAGTGAGGGTTACATGTCATGAAGTCAATGCCCCATTTAGAGAATGGACCAATAGAAACTACAAGATAAAGAGGAGTAGGATGAGATCAGATCTTATTGTTGTACATTTGAAAAGCGCGGCATTTCTGGATGACAGTAATGAAATCCTTAAACAATGAAGGTTAGAAGTAACCAACTCGTAATATCTTTTGGGCAGAGACATACCCAGACATATGACCGCCACATGCTACAGAATGACAATCATTCAAATATTTCTCAGCTTCATCATAGGTTATACATAGTCGAACGATGGAATCAATACCATGATGGTAAAGGGTATCACCAAGGATGATGTATTGGTGGGATTGATACCGAATACGGCGATGATCCACACTAGAAATATCAAGATGGAAAGTTTGGGTTTGGAGATAAATGATAATGTATCCATACCATATGTCATCAGCACTAATTATAAAAAGAGATTCATCAAGAAATGAATCCTCAGCCATGGTTTCTGTCTCAGTAGAGGGAAGGTCACATATCAATTCAACAAAAACCAAAGATTTCTTTGATTTGGCATGCTCAAATTCCAAATAAAACTCTTGGAGAATCACTATCCATTTGGATTATTCCCCCCCCCCNTTGTCGAGTAAGGATGTGCTGCATAGGGTTGCAATCGAAAATGACTGTGGTTCTACGTAATAAGATATAATGATGAAAATGTTGAACAACTTGAACAGCTACCAAGGCCAGTTTCTCCACATGAAAATATTTGGTTTCGGTGGTTGTGAGACTCTGAATCAAATAGTATATGACATGTTCATCATGCGAATCATCCTCTTGGAATAGAACCATAGTGATGGTAGAGTCCAAAGCAATGAAGTATAAGAAATAATATAGACTATAATCAGGTGGAAATAAGAGTGGTGTACGGGTTAAGGAAATTTTCAAAGCTTCAAAGGATTTGTTAGCAGTGTCGTCCCATACAAAATCGTCACCCTTTTTAAGAAGTTGAGTAAAACCTTTCGTTAATTCAAGATAGTTGGGGATGAATCAATGTAAAATTTTTTCCTTCCCTTGCAAACTTTGGAGTTGGCGCAATGTAGAAGGAGGAGACAGATTGAGAATAGCTTCGACCTTTAGAGGGTCCACTTGGATCCCATGTGTAGAAATGATAAAACCAAGAAGTCATCCAAACTCCACACAAAAAATGCATTTATGTGGATTTGATCGTATGCGATAATAGTGACAACATAGGAAAATGGCCCGTAAATGTGCAGGGTGATCTTGACAACGCATGGAACGCGCCTGTAAATCATCTAGGTAAGGTTGTATAATGTTCTTAATTTCATGAAAAGCGTAAGATATAACGCGTTAAAAAGTCACGCCAGCATTCTTGAGACCAAAAATTAGTTTCCGATATGCGAAGGTTCCCCAAGGGCAGATAAAAAAAGTCTTATGTTGATCTGTAGGTAAAATATTGATTTGATTATAGACGGAGAAACCATCCATTAAAGAGAAGATTTCACTCTCGGCACAGTCGTCAATGATCTGGTCAACGAAATGGGTTGGATAATTCTCTTTGGGAAAATACTTGTTGATATCCCTATAATCTACACAAACACAGATTGTGCCTTGTTTCTTCGTAACCATAACAAGATTAGACACCCAATCGGTCAGAGCCACATGATAGACAAAACCAACTTTAAGAAGTTTTTCAACTTTGAGTTTAATAGCAACAACTTTACGTGGATGTACTGGGTGAAGTCTCCGTTGAACGGGTTTAGCGTCTGGGTAAGTATTAATCTCATGTACAACAACATATGGATCAATGCCCGACATCTCTTCATAACTCCAGGAAAAAACATCACGAAATTCTTGGAAAAGAGATTTATAAATTTGGAACTTATTCGTAGAACATTTGGCACCAATGTGAACATTTTACACTGCTATGGGTTTAATAGAAATATCTAAAGGGATGGTAGGTGAAATTTTACCCAAGTTCCCTTCATACAAAACATCGTGTATTGGTTCAGGAATAGGGGAAATAGTAACAACAATAGACAGATTCAAAATCCGTTGATAATTCTCTATAGTCTCGGGTTCCGGGAAGAGAATAGAATGATGATGCCCATCGTCCTATGGGTTATCTTCCATAGACATGATTATCATTATCATTTCATCGATGTGAAAAAATACGTGAAATGGATCCAAAGATGTATCTAATAGAGAATGAGGAGGAGATTCCGATTGAATATCTTGATAACCCAATTCTACCAGACTTAAAGGCATTCTGTCACCGTAACAGATACAGTCGTTAGAGCTAGGTACTATCCAAGGGTTATAAGACTTAGGGATTTACCAACAATGGTTGATATCATATTAATCGAGGTGAAAAAAGGAGTAGGTATATCGGGTGGTGGAATCTGGAACATACTCATTAATGATGAATCTTTTAAGAGACCCACACCAACATTCTCATAATCGAGAGGTGTTTTCACAATGAAAGGTACGTTACTAGTACGAGAATCAGAATTAAATAAGGCAAGTTGATTGACGGTAGTAAATTTTCCTTGGTGAGGGAAACGTATCACACAAAAATAGGTAGAAACAACTACACACATGGAATCAATCCAACTACATCTAGGTAGAAGTTTGTAATCGAGAGGTGCATCAAAGACCTCAACCTCAACAATAACTGCGTTTCCTTCTAACGTAATAGATAACGAATGAAGAACACCATAAGGTTCAAATCTTGTACCATTAAATGATTTTAGAGTATTGTGTGACTCGGTAAGGTCAGGAGAGCCAATGGATTTCCAACAAGTGATAGACATGACGCAAGTCGAGGCCCCTTCGTCAATAACGACTCGACAAATATTCTTGTTTTCCACAATAACTTGTATCTAAAACACTAATTGAGGAGGAAGCCTTGTAATATGATCTTCCAAGTCAAATATTATCAAGTTTGTATTAGTAGGATCAATTCCACCAATAGCCTTTAACAATGTCTTCCGTTGTGTAGGACAACTTTGAAGGACTTCAAGAGCCGACATCGAAGAAGGTGCCTGTGCAAGATATTCTACAACACTGTAGTTTTTCCAAACACATGCATGAGGATTAAACAATGACTTACGAACAACACCTTTAGGAGGAGGACGAAGAACTGTATCTAGACTTGGTCATTTGAGATGAAGAGGACTGTTGGGAGGTAAAGTTGATGGAGGAGGTTGAACCAATGGAGGTGGTGAATCATCAACTTTATCTTTCAAAGGAGGATAATCTTTGGCTCGAGTAGTGACTGCAACTTCTTTCTTCTTGGAGTCACCAGTACACATAATTAAATAAGATGTGGTAGAGGGAGAAGGTTGGTCATGAATGACCAATTGGGCTTGCTGCTGAGAAGGAAAAGGTTGTGACAAAACGACAGGTGTAGGAGGTGTCCCGGTCCCTTGCAGGAACTTAGTAACCTCAACACATCGTGGACAATCTTTCGTATAATGATACTCACCACAATTAAGACAAGGATAACGAGGTTTGCACTTTTCTTTGTCATCAGCAGGACAAGTCTTGGGTGTATTGGATTGTTGATTATAATTTTTGTCCTCCTTATTCTTACCCTTCCCTTTCTTTTTATTTTGATTTTTACCGGTAGGTGTAGATTGAACTGAATTAACCTCAGATATTTTACCAAGAGAAGGAGTTGGAGGAGGAGTATTTTGTACATTAGCAGTAGTAAACTTGGGATTGGAATTGTTGATGATTGCATCTCTGTGAGACATTCTCCAGCTTACAAACCTATGAGATGTGGATCATTGTAGCTATGTGAGTCTTTCTCTAGCTTACAAATATGAGAGAAAGCCCCTAAGAAGGGTAAGTGGTTCCTACCTGAGACAGAGATGGAATGTAGAGATGACCTCCTCTATTCAGAGAGTTGAGAAGAAATCCAGATGATTATCCAGTGGGAAAGGCGATTTGTTGAGTTAGACATGCCTGTGGCTGAGCACAAGGTGAACGTGTGAAATCCAAAAGTGATGGGTGCATCATCATGTGAACAGAAATGAAGATGATGTATTAGCTTCCTCTATGCAATAGAGTTGAAAAGAAAATCTAGATGGTTCTCCTATGTGAGGCAGTGGGAAAGAAGATCTGTAGAGTGGATGTGCTTGTGGACGAGCACAAGTGAATGTGTGAAGATCTGGTTCTTCTGTGTAAGGCAGTGAGCCAGAGATATGGACATCCCTATGGATGTTCCCCTAATGGATGAGAAATAGTGGGTGTACAATATCCCTTGTTATATTTTTCAAGAGTCAGACTTGCCTGTAACCCTAATTGTAATGTAAAAGGTAGATGTCGACCCTACCTTAATGTGACTGGTAATTAATGTAAAAGATAATTAATCTAGTTATTATTAATTATATTACAAGCTAAGTGAGGTCGACCCTATTTTTCCAATAGACACTTTTTTTGACAGTTTTAGGTTAGTATAAGTAAAGTTAAATTCCCCATTGAGGAAATACATCTTTCATGTGAATTTGGAAATTTCAGCAAGTACACTTCTTTGGTAAAAGTGCACACCTCTCTTGGGTGCTATAGTTCTAGGGTTTGATCACCCTCTTGTGTGATAGGGTTTATCTTGGTGGTGAAAATGTTTCTCTTGGGGAATATAGAAAAGGATTTGGCTGGGTTTTCTTCCCTTGTTGAGAAGGGTTTCCCAAGATACTTCTTGTGTTCTTGTGCATGGTGCTTCTTCTTGTGATCTTGGTTGCAACAACATTTATGGTTATGGTTAAATGCTAAAAATGGAATGAAATTCATGCTTAACCTAGATTATTGAAAAAACAACATGGTATCAGAGCATAGGTCTTGAAAGAACCCATTGCACAAGCATCCACCAAGTCACAACTCACCTTTTGCAGAACCGTACAACCCTTCTAGGGTTTCCAGAAAATTTGGTACGACCTTCCTTTCAGTGGTGATTCAACCCTTAATACTTGGACGCTGGGGATAATTTTGGCATAGAAGAGTATGTCCTCTTCCAATGCATCTCCAGAAGCTCTCAAAACAAAATTCCRAGAAATTTTGATTTCTGGCCCTAGGGTTTCTAAGGTGCTGAAATTTCCTGCAGAATATTAATTCTAGATTTATGAAGAAACATTCTCCTGAATCAAAAAGAATCTCTGTGACACTATCAAACTGATTTTTGGTAGTCATAAGTCCAATATAATCCAAGGTTTCTAATTCAACCTAATCATTAGGTTTTCAAAATCTAGTTGGCGAGAATTTGAAGAAACCAATCAAATGAAGAACAAAGCATTAGTAGAAGATATGCTTGATGGAGCAAGCAACTTCATCTCCTAGAAATCAAGGCTTCAATCCACCCTTGAAGAATATGACCTCTTGGATGTGGTAACTAAAACCCTACCGACCACAACTATATATATGGAGAAGAAGATAATAAAGGAAGATGATGTCAAAGCAAGAAAATTAATCATCTACTCAGTAAGAGATCACCTCTTACCTTAGATTTCCAGCCTAAAGAAAACCTATGATATGTATGAAGATTTAAAATGAATGTTTGAAAGTGACAACACCCTCATATATCTTACCTTAAAGAGCCAAATTCAAAGTACCAAGATGAAAAAGGGTGACACAGTTGCCATATTCTTTATGAAGCTATAAGAGATTAAAGAACAACTAGAGACCATTGGGGAAATCATGTCTGATAGAGAACTTGTCTTAACCACTATCCAGAATCTTCCAAAATCGTGGGAGCCTTTCCTTCAGAGTATCAGTAGAAGGGAATCTCTAACAACCTTTGATCCTCTATGGAAAGATTGTACTCAATAAGAACTTAGAATTATAAATAGAGGAGTGGAAGATTCCTCAGAAGAAAATCATGCTCTTGCACTTCATACAAAGAAGGGAGGAAAATTCAAAAGAAATTTCAGGCAAACATTTAAAGGTGAAAAGTCTTCATCAAATCCAGGTTATCAAGGAAGATATGTTTTAGAAATTCAGTGCTTCAGATGTGATAGTTATGGACACTATGCAAGAAACTGTCCAACTAGGAAGAAGGGAAAACAATATGCTTCCACCGCTGACATTGATCCAGACCCATCTCAAAAGAATGAAGAAAAGAGATAGGATAAGTACTTCCTCTAAAACCAAATCATGACTACAAACCAAGTAAAACAAATTGATTTCAAATTTTATAGTTGATTGCAATTTTTAATAAATCCCTAGTATGGGAGCCCTCAAAGACTTGGACCATTATCCCTGGTATAGGAGTCCAAACCATATTTGACTAATTTTTATATGAGACAATCAAACAAGTTTTCCTTAAAGAAGAGATACCCATTCAAACAAACCCAGATAATCTCAGATGGATATTGACAGTGAGACAATACCTTCTCCCCCTTCAACAGTTCAGAGGGAGACATACATTATTACATTTGATCTAGTTTCTTCAGTTAATATGTTCAGATATATTGTAGTAGGACATAAAAGGCCTACCTAGACTCACTCTGCAAGAGTAAGAGAAACATACAAGCCTCTCAAGTTTCATTTTGAGAAAGTAAAATAGATCTTCAAAAGCTATCCTTTAGTTATGAGACACCTTATTGATGATGAGCCTCCTTGTCCTAGAGAAGCCACAAGAGAATAGGTATGGAAAGATGCCATAACAATAAGAATACCAATATATCTTAAAGAATTATGCATAAGATATTATTCAAGAACCAGAAGGGAAGTTTGTAGTAACTTCCAAGTTGATCTATAAGATCAAACATGCAGCTGATGGAAGTGTTTAGAAATACAAAACAAGATCTATAGCCAGAGGTTTCTCACAAATAAAGGGAGCTGTCTATGATGAGACACTTGATCCAGTAAACCTGTTACACTTATATCCATACTACCATCCATGAGCTGGAAACTACATCAAACAGATAAATTCTTGATGAGTTTGGAGTACAACTAGAGTATTGCTGATCCAAAACTATATCATTTCAGTATTGATGACAAAGGCTTATTTTTGGTAACTTATTCAAGAAGTCTTGTTGATGGATACAAGTAATCCTTGAATTCTGCATTAGAGATGAAGAATCTGAGAATGATACACTACTTCTTGAGACAAGAAGTATGACATAGGACCAATGAGATTTTCCTGAGTTAAGGAAAATATACAGTGAAAATATTAAATAAGTTCAAGTATAACAAAATAAAAAATCCACCATGATGGAATGATGATGATTCAGACGAGACTGATCCACAAATCATTGGATCACTAATGTATTTGGTTAACACCAGACTTGATTCATGCCATGCATGAATGTGCTTAGTCATTTCATAAGTCAACTAGAACAGACTCACTAGAAAAACAACAAAACATGTGTTAAGATATATCCGAGACACAATTGGATATGGCCTGAGACATGCCTTCAATATGAACTTGAGTTTGCAGGATATGCCAATTCAGATTGAGAAGAAAGTATAGTAAACCGGAAGAGCACATCTAGTTTATGTTCTACCATGAAATTTTCCATGGTTTCTTGATGCAACATGAAACAAAACTCTGTGCCCTTTAGTGCACCAGAGACAGAGTATATAGAAGTGAGTGTGCAAAGCAATGTGGCTTCACAAGCTTATGATAGATTTACTTGACCATGAAATGGATCCTACGATGATAACCATGAGCCGTGTATAAATATCCTTGAGAACCCAGTGTTTCCTGATGGATCGAAACACAATGAGATGAAATTTTTATATATCAGAGATATGATGTAGAGGAAAAATCGTACACATACAATACCTTCCTACACTTGAGCAGTTTTCAGACATCTTCACCAAACAAATTTGGTGAAGAATGCCTTCCTATTTGAGAGGGAGTATTAATGGCTCTAGCCAAGACAAAATTCAAAATACATTCATGTGAGATGTGGCATGATGAAGAATTCCTCCCTAGCTGAGAGGGAGTGTTGATGATTACAACTATGTGAGAATTCTTCAGCTTACAAACATGTGAGATGTGGATCATTGTAGCTATGTGAGTCTTTCTCCATCTTACAAACTTGAGAGAAATCCCCTAAGAAGGGTACATGGTTCCTACCTGAGACAGAGATGGAACATAGAGATGACCTCCTCCATCTAGAGAGTTGAGAAGAACTACAGATGATTATCCAGTGGGAAAGGAGATCTATTGAGTTAGAAGTGCTTGTGGTTGAGCACAAGGTGAACGTGTGAAATCCCAAAGTGTTGGGTGCATCGTCATGTGAAGAGAAATGAAGATGATGTATTAGTCTCCTTTGTGCAGAAGAGTTGACGAGAAAGTTCATATGATTCTCCTGTGTGAGGCAATGGGAAAGAAGATCTGTAGAGTGGATGTAAATATATGGTTCTTCTATGTAATGCAGTGAGCCAAAGATATGGACATACATATGGATGTTCCCCTAGTGGATGAGCACTAGCGGGTGTACAAGATCCATTGCTATATTGTTATAGAGTCAGACCTGCCTATAACCCTAATTGTAACGTAAAGGGTATAGGTTGGCCATACCTTAATGTGACTGGTAATTAATCTAAAAGATAATTAATATGGTTATTATTAATTATATTATAATCTAAGTGAGGTCAGCCCTGTTGTGCCAATAGACACTTCTATTGATAGGTTTAGGTTAGTATAAGTAAAGGTAAATTCCCCATTGAGGAAAAACATCTTTCATGTGAATTTGGAAATTTCAACAAGTATACTTCTTTGGGAAAAGTGTGGACCTCTCTTGGGTTCTATAGTTCTAGGGTTTGAGAACCCTCTTGTGTGCTAGGGTTTATCTTGGTGGTGAAGGTATTTCTCTTGAGGAATATAGAAACAAATTTGGCTGGGTTTTCTTCCCTTGTTGAGAAGGGTTTCCTAGAATAATTCTTATGTGCTAGGGTTTATCTTGGTGGTGAAGGTATTTCTCTTGAGGAATATAGAAACAATTTTGGCTGGGTTTTCTTCCCTTGTTGAGAAGGGTTTCCCAGGATAATTCTTGTGTTCTTGTGCATGGTGATTCTTCTTGTTATCCTGGTTGCTGCAACATTTATGGTCATGGTTAAATGATAAAAATGGAATGAACTTCATGCTTAACCTAGATTATTTAAAAATCAATAGGAATGAATGGCTTTTTTAGACCAAGTCTCAACGTGAAAAGTGCCAATCATGCCATCAACAACATGAGAAGCTACTGGAGGTGTTGGGGTGGGATTTGTAGATGGGCAAGGAGCATCAAGGATCAAGTCATATAGTGTGCCCATTTGTGAATAAATGAGATCCAAGTATTGATCATGACTAATCATCTACTATTTAGTGACGACACCACCCATGGCAACATCACATGCTATAGGACCAATGAGTGACTTGTTAAACCACTTGGCCAATAGTTGATCAGGAAGGTGGAATTTGATTAAGCATCTTCTCCACCTACACTCGTGAATATGATTGGAAATGTGAGTGGATGATGATTGTTTAAATGAACTCAAAATTTCGGTTCCTGTCTCATATTGGATCGGTAACTGGTAATGTGTTAAGAAATCCATAGCTAAGGTGTTGAAGTATTTAAGAATCCTCGTGGCAACTCAATATACCATTTGGCTGCCGAACCTGTCAGAGTTCATTGGAAAAGACATAATATAATGGAGTCATCCATCAAGGAATTGGATGAACACCAAAGATGGAATGTCATGATGTGATTATTTGGGTCTTCCCCTGATTGACCGTCAAACTTAGGAATGTTTGATGGTAACTTGTGAGGTATGACTGGCCAATAAGGAGAATGCAATATAGGATCCTTCAAAATCCTAGATAAGTCTGGTAAATCCAAAGTAGCAAGAAATGACAATTGTCTGTTCACTTGAGGAAACTGGCAATTCTAAGGAGGTAGTCCCATAGGTATACCAGTAGGACCATAAGTAGTCTGTAGATAGTTAGAGGGTCCTGTCAAATTCAGTGGTGGAGGGTTTTGAGTCAAAAAGACAACTTGATTTTGTTTATTGGGTAATATTCCTTGGAAAGGAGCATTAGACTGAAAACCTTGACTCAAGGTAGGATTCATAGAACCTAGATATGGTTTCCCAGGATTAGGGGGTACAAAAGAATTAACTTGAGGAGGTTTCCCCCTAGGCAGTTGTTGATTGGATTGGAAAGGAAAATTCCAAGATTGAGACTGTAATCCAGGGGTATAATTCCCATACACTAGGTTATGACCTACAATTTGAGGTTTCCCCCCAAATTGAGGTTTCCCCCTAACTTGATATGGCCCCCGAACTTGAGGTTGACCTCCAATAGGAATTTGAAAACCAGAAGCGACAGAATGACTTGTGCGTCCAATTTGATTGGAACTACTTGGGCCCGAATGATTAGATCCTCTTGGTGAAGGTGGAGGAGGAGTGCTATCCCCCTTGGAGAGAACCTAGGTAGTTGTACGAACAAAACTACTAGAAACATTATACCCAGGAGGAAGAAAAAGATTGGCCCCTCCAGATGGATTCTGGGTAGGATTAGAAATAGAAGTATTTAGAGCATGATACTCAGGTGGAAGTGATGGATTTGGTATAAGAGGAAGTGGTGTTCCAATAGGATCTTGAGTGATTACTACACTTCTGATAGAAACATGCATAGCTTGTGAGACCACGGCAGAGCTAGCGAGCTGGAGAGGAATAATTGTATGAGAACCAACCAACAATTGTTCTAAGACTGTGAAAACATTACTAGTCGTGCCGGTAAAATGACCCAAGGGTATTGTATAAGTAGTGGAAGTCACAGTCGTATGTGATGCCATAGGCTGATTAGAGGTCCTATGATGTAAGTGACTCATTCCTAGTTTTTCAAAAATATCGTGTCCCACAGAGGTTCTCCAAAGAGAACGAACATGACCAGAAGAGATAGGATTAAAAGTTCCAACAGTATAACCAAATTTCTAAACGAATCACTTTGAAAGGGTGGATCTTCTACACTAGAATCTGTGTGAGGGCCAATAGGTATTCTAGTATAATATTCAGCAACAATGTCTTCCGATGAATTTATCCGGAGCAAAAGTGGACTCATACAACACTTAATAACGGATTTACAGGAAGTATAGATTCCTCCAATGGAGTAGAACTTCCAATCTCAGAGGCTATGTCGTTATTGATTGCTCCTTCAGGATAACCCTCTAGTTAGTTAGGAAGCAAAGGAGTATATTCTTCCAGATATTCTAGAGGTAACCTTTGCATCCTACGTGAATGACGAGGGCCGATGTTGGCCGCACCAAATAAAGAATGAAAGAAAGATATGGCCAACTAGAGAAATAAACATCACTCACTAATAAAATCTAGATATTAGACACACAAACAAACCTTTGTATTTCAAAGTCACTAGTTGGTGATGAAATCCTACGTCATGAAATCAAGACAAGAAGGGGCTAGGATAAAGAGGGTGGAAAATTTACGTTGATGACTTGCTTAACGGACTTACACCCTGGTGCAAGCTCCCACACATAATCGTGCGTATACCCTCCAAGGAGCCAGAGTGTGTTTGGAAAATGTCAATTCCAGGGACCTTGAAGACTTTCCCCTCCACAGTCACCTCATGTAAAGACTCTAAAAATATAGGCCACTAAGGTTACCAATTAGGACAATGATGCCTAGGTAAGTAGTCGACAGTCCGATCCCCCTGCAAGGGAAGGGTATCTAAGCCCAAAATAAACTCGCTAAGGTCCCCATAGGATTTTCTTCTCAAGTGACCCCCAATAATACATGCAATCTCTATGCTAAGACCAAAAAAATAGGGTGAGTAACTCTGCCATCCCTAATGCGACCTCGTGATTGACCCTTTTGTTAGAAGGGCTTCCTAGGACAAAATGTAACAAGTGATTTGTACTCTTCCTATCAAAAGATACTATTGTGTGTTATGATTCTTTGGAGAGTGTGCCTTACAATCTATTACAAAGCGTTATCCTAGCTAATGTTGGTGTATACAGGTTATAGAAAATAAAAGTTGCTAATAGATTTTAAAATTAGGCTGTATTTTAAACGCTGTTGTTTACTTGAAAGGGAAACAAAGATGAAACTAATGAGGAATTTTACCTTGACCCAATAAGATGCAAGAAGAGATTAAATGCAATCATTTCATTCAATGAACTCTAATTACAATAGGGAAAATGTTTCTCTTTTCCAAAATACAAAAGATACCAAGCACAATTTTTCAATCTTTGAATGATATAGATTCCAAACAATCAAAACTAATAACTTTTCCAATTTTATCTTTTCAACAAATATGTGAATGCAAAAATTTCTTACAAAGACTACTAAAAAGAAGAATAAAATTCAGTTCTTTCCTTTTCAAATTAGAACAGAGATGTAATCCAAAAAAGAAATAATGGTCTAAGAATACTAGTGCACTCTCAACACTATTCCCAAATCAAACTCATAATGCAAACAAAAATGAAATGATAATGAAACCTTTTGTTGAATGCAAACAAAAATGAAATGATAATGAAACCTTTTGTTGAATGCAAACAAAATTTGTTTCTTAATCAATAACAATCCAAAAGTTAAAATCAATCCAAAACTCAAAATAAAGAAAGAATTACTTATCAAACAAGCACCCAGGAACAAAGTCTTGAGATTATACCCTTGTAACAAGAAGTCAAAAACTTGGAAAGCTCATGAAGAAGACTCTCAATATTTGAAAATCAATCAAATCCAAGATTAAAATATGTAAGCCAATCATTTAGCAATGCTAAAATTTCATCCCAGGTAGTAAAGAAAAATCTGGGCAAAGAAAAGAAAATTAACTGTCACCCAACAAATCCTACAGGAATCGTCGCAGGTTGTAGAAGGGTACAGTGCGATGATCTAGGATCTTTGCAAGTTGTCAGCAAGGAACATTATGATGTCATTTTCTTGGTCTGCACAAGTAGAGTGCGATGACAAGGAAACATCGCAGGCTGTAAATAGGACATAGTGGGACGATCTCTGAATATAAAGAAAATTGGGAAAAATGAAAAAAATTCTCAATAAACCTTCAGGACCAGGGAGTCAAGATGGATCACCCATAGAATCAGAGAATGAATTTTATCAAAAGATGGCAGGCTAAAGTAAATAAGAAGCAAAAAAACAAAATAGGTCATATTCCCCAGTATGGTCGCCATTTTTTTATCGAACAAATCGGTAAGTGCGGACACAAACTAATCGCTTTAAATTCCACAGGAAGCTAGAACAAAACAAGACAAAATACAAACTTCACCTTAGACTTCATTGTCATATAAACTAGTTCAGAAAGGGACAAATGACATACCTTTTAAATGACGCTTTATCCTCACTAGTTTCATCCTTATCGCTCCATCTTTGGATTTTCCGGATGGTGAACCTGTTGAAGAGGCAAAAACCAACAGAGAAAGAGCGAACAAATATGCATACTTTCCAATGAATTCTATGTATAATATCAAGGAGTTATACAATAAAATCCAATATGCCTTTATAGGGAAGAAATGTATTGTTGCATTATATTAAAATGGAAAGTGGAGAATACAACCCATGCCTTGATGTTGCAAGATCCCTTTCAATGGCTCTTTTCTCCAACACACACACCTTTTCTCCAATACCTTTGATGAAGAAGATCCACAATCTGACTTAGAGAGATAAAGCAAAGCTATCTCAAGTATAATCTATAGCAGAACTCTTCATGGATAGGAAAACCTTAGCCTTTTCCTTGAGAGATATCTCTTTATATACGGTGAAAGAGGGATGGATGAG
>JASDQU010103117.1:234407-256792 GCA_032191745.1 Picea mariana
CATATTTGGTGAAGAGTGTGACTATCAAACATCATCACACCTCAAGCATAGAGTAGGGTGCGGCTCTTCCTTGTCATAGTTTTTGAGGGAGTGAAAACAAACTACTTTTCTCATGGAGAAAATCTCTTTTAATGTTTTCAGGGAACATGGAAGTGAGTTAAGCACATGTCGTTAGTTGATCACTGGGGTGACCAAAATAATGTGTAACATTGGTTAAGGAATTTAGTATGGATTTATATGAACCTTTGGAATGTCAATCATTGCTTAAATGGAAGACTAAGCCAAGTATGTGAAAGTCCTCATGTTCAAAGGATTGATGGGAACTTGTAAGGTCAGTTTACTTGACCTATAAGGAATGAAATGATGATAATGCTACTGTTATTTCCTTATGAAGATAATGTTGTAATGATTAATTAAGGATTGATATATAGAGTTTGGTAAAGGAAGTGCTGGAGTGTTTCCAGATTAGAAATGGGTCAGATTGACTTTCAAAGTTGGATGGTGGCCATATGGGTATGACTTAATGTAACACACCTGACCCCTAAGTACTCTTCCTAGGGATGGGGCATCACAATTTTGTTTACTCTAACCATCTTGAATCTCTTGCCCGAAGTCTTCATCCTCTTATACTTTCCAGTAGATTTCTAATGACTGCTACCAAGCTCTAAGCCAACCTATGGTTTGAAATTTATGGCCTCCCAAAGTTCGTCAGGAGTTAATAGTTAAGGGCCACATGGGTCCAACTCATTCGTACCATCTCTAGGTTCCTACCACCCACAGGGAAGGTCCATCCACCATCCAATCTAATGAAAATACTCGATCCTCATCTAACACACATGCTAGAGGGGAATTCAATATTCGATGCTGAAAGCCCCTTTTTCTTTCTACATGCATGTCCTCTAGAGTCTTGAATTCCCAAACTCCCGAAGGAAATCTAAATATCGCCACATGGATCTTGCCTTCGGGCCTTTCGAATTACCCTAGAAATTGCATTCCAAACCTCTGGAGCCCCGAAGTTTTAGACTCCTGAAGGGTCCACCCTCGCAAGTGGTGACATACTAGATGTGGAGGCAAGTACACGTGGGTCTCGAATACTCCTCCCTCCAAATGGACTAAACATGTAAGTATCAGGGGTGACACACGAAAGGGAAGAGCTGACATGTGGCCACTACTTCTAGTGACATGTGTCACGTGTTAATGAGAACATAGGGTATACAATATGTACGAATCCATGTGACACGTGGCATGTTGGGTCCATGTCACCCTGTATGATATCACTGTGACACGTCACTCCATATTGATAGCCTTCCTATGCCCTTATATTTCATGATCAAGGCATGTCTACATAACCCCTGGATTTATGGCCTCCATTACTTTGTAACTTCGATGTTCAGGGGATCCGTGGTGTGACTTCCTCCTTGTTCCTAAAGTGGTTAGCGCTGGGATGACCATGGCCTAGATATAACGATTAAGAGAGATGATGAATGGTCCCTAGATCTACGGTCCTCATCACTTCATAGCTCTGGACTTTGGGGGTTTCAACATTATGGGCGCTCCATTCTCCCAAAGAAGGACTCCACCAAAGTATTGTACGCGGGTCCCTCCACTATTAAATCAGACGGTTTAGAGGGGTTCTTAACAGACTCCCCAGATCCAAGACTCTCATCACTTCATAACTTCGATGTTCAGGGACTTTGGTGTTTTAACATCCTTATTCTCCCAAAGTAGGACTTCATTGAAGTTATCTCGGCGTAAATCCAACGACCAAGGGGACTCCCGAATACCCTCAAATCGGAGGCTCGTGTTATTTTGTGATGTGTAAATGGATAACAGTTTAATGGTGGGGTAAATATTTCTTCCATGGTTAGGGAGACAGTCAGGTGACGATCAAACTTATGGGTAACCGTAAGTATCAATTTCCTTCGACTTGTTTCCAATGGTTGATGTCGAAACACTTCGGAGCTCCGAACTCCCAGACTTCCAATGCTAGAAAGGATTATCTCCTTTTGGGCCTAGCGCAGGGTTCCAAGACCTTGGTCACATGGGTTCTTCGAAACTCTCATGGGCTACGTGCTAACCTCTTAGCCATGAATTGGTGAAGTACACACACATGAGCTCTCAGTCACATGGGTGAAATATTTGAAAGAGGCTCTCTCCTTCCATCGAGTTTAAACTTAGTATTCCCGTGAAGGTAGATTCTAGAGGCTGACATGACTTAATCATCCCAATAAGTCCTTCCCTGACACTATTTCAGACTTACATCCCATAGCTTTCTAGCTTCTAAATGGAGGCAAGCTCAAGACCATTCAAACATGGGTTCACAAAAAACATTACACATTTCTACCTTAATCATTCAACGTAGAACTCAATCATAAACATATATATGTATTCAAACATCATTTCCATTTCAATACACAGAGTATGAAAATACTTATAAAAAGACTATGGTTCTTGAAATGACTGCTGGAGGGGGTGCCTGTTTCCACCCAACCATAGGCACAACCACTCTAGACAGATTTACCGCTGGCCATGCCTGAGCTAGGCCACAATGCTTTGAGAGAGACTCTTTCTTCTTGCTCAATGACATTAAGGGACAAAGGTTACTCTCCTTCTCCCACGAGAACTTGGAAATGATTTTTCTCTGTACCAAGAAAGGAGGTCTACTCGAGTACTTCCTCATTCACTCATCAACCTTGTTTATCATCTTGGAACGAAAACCATGCCCACAACTTTTTGTGCTCAGAACATGCTTATTTCTCAGTTCTTCCTTGAACTACAGAGATATAATCACTCTTTTTCTCTTCTTGACATTGGTCTTTCAACTCTGCTCTCTTCGTAGATATGATTTCTTCCCCCCCTCGCCTCTGCCCATAAATTACTTATTTTCTTTTGTTCCTCAGTAAGGTTGTGTGGGTATGAATCCCCAACTCATGGTCATGTCTAGAAGTCTTGCAGATGGGTACTCTGCCCCATCTCCTCATTAAATATTGAGGAGGACTCTTCTAGCTACCAATATGACTTGGTAATTCATTTTTGGGTCAGAGGACTGTTCTAAGTCTGAGTCATTAAATCATATCAACCATTTTTGGTTCCCCTAACCATATCTCTCATATCATCCATGGTCTATCATGGAAAACCCCCCTTTCAACAATTATGCAACACTTATCCATTTTCTATTAATAACATAAAAAACATACATTGACCTTTTATACAAAGGTTCATCAAATCAAACATTGACACATATCTAGTCTTCCATAGTCTCTTGGCCAGTTATATTTATATTTACAAAATGGGGGAAACATGGGTATTACACTTAATATGCTCAAGTGGTAGCTAGAGGGAAAGATACGAAAAAATTTCTTTGGTAAATGTTGATTGACCAAGAATGGTTTGAAGCATGAAAGGAAGACAAATTTGGGCATATTATAGCCTAGGTAATGTTGTAATTACCCATTTAAAATTATGATTTGTGGTTGCATTTATAGCAGTTGGGAAAGAGTGGTTCTTGCTGGTTGTTTCCCCAAAAGAGGGTTGCATAATTATGAGTATCCCTATGGGACTTATCATATTAATGGTTGTAAGATCCCAAGGAGGAACAATGTGAAATTTTGAAATGTCAATGTATGTGGATGTCATAAAAAAAAGTGCAAGCAGTGAGCTCTCTCTCTCTCTCTCTCTCACACACACACACACACACTTGGGTGCATGGATTGAATAGAATGTAAGGCCGCCTATTATGGATGTAGGTAGTATTAAGTGAGATTTAAGGAAAATGATTACTTGCTTGGATTGAATGATACCATGAATACATGGTTGATCTTGTGTTGAGGGTCCAAAAATCTTGATGAAATAATATCTTGAGGAGGTATGCCACTCCTCAGAGAAACAAAGCTAATATGCAATACCGAAGGAAGACAAATGAGAAAGAATGCTTTGTTGTTGTGATATAAGGTTGTATGAGAATTTCATGTAAATGATTGTGAACAAATCATGAGCGAAATGATTAAAATCAATTATGTATATGAAAATTGTAAAGTGTGCTTATGGTGGACACACAACATGCTGATGCATGTGGTTGAGTGCATAAAAACACCTTATGATGAAAACTAATAGATGCACATGTTAGAATGTGTAGTTGAATGTGTACATGCTCATATTCCTTATGGAATGTTGGGTGAACAACTGAAAGGGTAAAGCTGAGGCTGACTTGGGATAAAAATCATTTCAAGAAATAATGAACATGCAACTAGGGATTTGCATGATGAGACAGTTCCAGATGAAGGAATTGTGAGAGAAATCTATCCGGAGAACAAAGTCATAACCTTAATGATTGTTGGAAAAATAAGTAGTGGGTTGCAAATCCTATTGGTATAAGAATCATGGATTACATTTCTAAAATACAATACATGCATAAGAATACATGTGAAAAAACGATAACCAATCTGATTTCTATCCCAAAGTAGATTGGGATAAAAAATAAAAAAGGGCTGAAGCATAGAAGTGATTTCCGAAGAGAAATTAATAAGGAACCATGAATAAGAAAAAAATGGTTCTATGCTGAGCATGGAATATAAAAGAGATGGAACCTGAAAGGAATCCATCTCAGGTGGTTGAGAGCCATTGGTGATATGTTAGAAGGATAGAAGTACCAATGGAATGTATGATGGTTAGTAAAATTAGTGTCAATTACTTTCTGGTAATATCTATGAAGCCTGAAAAGAAGACTTATGGGTAGCATTGTAACATGCTGGAAATTGAATAGGCAAGCCAAGATCGAGACCAAAGGGGGTCAAGAGAAGATAGATAAATGGTTCAAGAAACCACAAGAATTGAAGTGATTCAGAGAGGGAAAACTTAATCAATTGTCCAGTAAAGTAAATGAATGTTGAAGATCCAAGGACAATAAAGAGAGCATGGATGGATATGTAATTTAGTCATGTATGTGTTGGGTCAGAGGGATCCAGGTATTATATGAATGCTGAAAATTAATATCAACATTGTGTATGGATGAAAAGGTAAAATTGACCAAGAGTGGATTGCCCATAAAAGTACTCGGGGCATAAATAATCATATGCAGTGATTGCAGTGAGAATTGAGGACAACCAGGAACCACAAAGAAAACAATACATGAGGAAATAAGTGGACTGAAATTTCTTTAGCAACACCTATGTTATGGCATGTTGGACAACCATACATAGCACAAGAAGCTTGAATGCGTATGAAATTATAAGCATATTAAATATGCATTCTTAGTACATATAAAAATATGCATTAACTAGTGCAAATTGCTCTCTCTCTCTCTCTCTCTCTCTCTCTATATATATATATATATATATATATATATATATATATATAGCATGTTAAGACTATGAGAAATCTAATGTATATATATGAATATGAAAGTTGCTAATGAGGGATGTTGTGCTAGGAAAGAAGGAAGGTTTATCGCTTGGATGGAAGTGCTACTGAAGATATTTTTTCATATGGAAGTCATCCATATGAAGGAAGCAATAGGAATATGAAGTGTTGGTTGGTGGAGGCATGAAAAATCCTAATTGCTACTAGCTAATCAGGTAGCATCAACAAACTCATTGGCAACTTTGTAGGTATGAATTTTATGTAATTATGTTGCATAATTTCTTAAGGGAATTATGTAAGAATTACCTCATCCATAATTTATTTATTGCATTGTATAATTTGAGTGCATTAAAAAGAACAATTTTCCACTTGGTATGGTAGAGGCTAGGGATCTAGGATGATTGTAAAAGTTGTTTATCTTTTAAATGCATTCATATGACATAATAAAATGTCATGATTTTTTTGGTTATGAGTTAATAACCAAATCAATTAAGTGGTATGACCTGTTATAAGAAAGAATGCTAGTAAAGCTAGTCATGGGTGAGACCATGACAAGAGTAGATATGGAAAGGATACAGTGCCACAAAAGTATCCAATGAACTTCCCAATTATATCTAATGTTTGGATTGCGACCTTTTTTCCAACACTGAAGAACACCACAAAATTATATTCTTGGTGTAGTGTTCGGGTCGAAAAGAAAGACATCCAAAATATTGAGAAAGAAAATATGAAGTGTATGGATGATGTGTCGAGGCATTGAAAAGACCTTCAAATTATCATGGCGGGATGCATGATTTAAAAAAATGCATTTTGAAGCTAATGCAAAGGTGCATTGAATAGTATGCACGAATAATCATGAAAGTGTAAAAATGGTAAATTTGCACTCATGTATGCTAACATAGAGTTGTGTATGCTTGAATACTTTATGGAATGCATTTTGGAAATGCATGCATATATTATACTTGTAGAAATGGATATACTAAAAGTTGATATGATGTAGTTAATACTAACCCATGAAGTTGATAACATTTCAGCAGTTGTTAGATATTGCAACAAGAGGGTTGCAAGTTATAGTAACATGAGAATTGACTACAAGAAATAGAGTAATGAAAATAATTATGTTGAAAGAATGAAAAACTTAATTGCTAAAAATACATATGCAGAGAATGATAATTTCATTTCAATTAATAAATGGTTTGATAGTTGTGATTGAATTGTTAGGTGTAGACAATTCTAAAATCACTTTGTGAGCCTTTGTAAAATATTACAATAAAAACATATTGTATATGAAATACTAATAACCGGTTGGTTGAATGCAAGATGGAAGTATTGCAGGAAAAATAGTCCCAAGTATGGCACTGCTGAAATCCATAATAAACACTGATGCTTATTGCTGCAACAACCAATAAAATAATGGGATGGAATCTCATACATGGGAAAATTTATTTTTTCTTATGAAAACAATTTGAATTTCAAAAATAAATTGTTATGATATCATCTCATGATGATTGCATATGTATGATACAGGAGAATTGAGGATTATTAAAGTTGAAATGCTTGGAAACAATGGATTTTGTTAAGACATTGGATCCTATATTGTATACCTTTAGTGGGGGCCTGTTAATAAGCTAGCGCTCTCCTTTTGTGTGAAATATTGGGCAAGATGGATCACTGAAGGACTACATATCAATGAAGGGATGCCTGAACTTGAAAGGGTGAGTGCAGCAAGGAAGAAACAACATAAGAATGCCAGAATGAGCTGAATCCTTACCGAAGAAACCATGTGGAATATAAAAAAAAATGACTTCTAGTTGAAGAATGAAGACAAAACTAGAAAAATAACAAGCTTCAATAGAAAATGCATGGAGTTTTTTGAAGAATTTTAGAATTCACATTGTATGTAAAGCACTGAGGAAAATATATAGATAAGGGGGAGGGGTATGTAATACCCCAGGTTGACCCTAGTTGTAATTGTACATTAGGCTGGTGAGCCAGATGTTAAAAAGGCCCGGTGGCATATCCTGTGTATTATGTAATCATGCTCATATTATTAACAAAATCACACTACTGTTGTAGACCAACTAGGCCACTAGAGAGGGGAAAGGGACTAAGAGTCTCAGGTTAAGGGATAAGTCTAAGGGGGCTTAGGAAAAGATAATATTTTAATAGTGTTTTCTAAAATTCAATTTATTGATACATTTAGATTATGTTATCCTAAGTTCCAAAAAGGCAAGGAACAAATCACCAAGTGGGTACAAAGGGGGATCACAAGGTGACAAGTGCCATTTTATGCACATGCAAATATATTGGGAAAAGTTAGTGTAGTTTCCCATCTTAGCTATCATTCTCACCATCGTTCAAGAGGATCATCTCCTCTACTACCATCCGTACTTGCGACCTTCACCTTACATGCATTGAGGAAACTTTGGAGCGATTATTATGGTAATTGAGTTGAAGAGGCAGGTTGTCATGCCCATTTTCTGTTGAAGAAGAATATTGTCAAGCCCGTGTGCTGTTGAAGAAGCATATTGTCAGGCCAGTAAGCATTCTCTCTAGGTGAGAGAACTGTTCATAATTGTTTTCTCAAGGTGCCAATTTGTAGCTACAAGGATCTAAGTATTCTTGTCTGACCTGTTACTGAAGCACTTGAAGGGAAGTGGGGTAGCTGAAGGGTTTGTTGAGTAGAGAAGGGACATACTTCCTAGGGTAGGACAAGCATGTGGGGAATGATATACTATAGTTTTTTTACTAGAATTGACAGATTTCTTGTCTGGCATGTTGTTGAAGCCTTATAAGGGAAGTGGGGAATTTAAAGGATTGTTGAGCAGAGAAAGGAAACACTTCTTGGGGTGGGACATGAATGTGGGGAATGAGAGGTTGTAGGTCGGCTGCTAGAATTGACACCTAAGTTTTATAATTTCTGTTGTTTGAAAGACTTAGCCTGGGTTAGGATATCCTTTTCCCAAGTGGAGTTTAAGCCCAATCTTGGAGGTGACCTGCTGCTTAGTTATAAGTAGAAGAGTCTAAGGCTAGGAGGAAATTCAAAGGTTTGCATGCAATTGGTGGCTTATTTATATCAAATAAGTGTCCACTATGTGCTTGTTAAAAATACTGTGCAAATGTTTATGTATTTCTGTTATGGGTATTTTTTTTTCTTAATGTACTTCAATATATCTGTTGTTAGAATTGCACAGGAACTGTAATTATGTATTTCTTCCATGGGTAATTATTGTTGGAATTATCCTTATGTATACTTTCTACTGGAATTTCCTACAACTGTACATTTCTATGAATATACAGAGTCTATGTATTTAATTATGTGTTCTGTAAGGTTTTACCTGCACACACACACACACACACACACACACATATCTTTGTGTGTGTGTGTGTAAAGTATTTCCATTTAATTCACTGATATCATAACTAGAAATTTCGGCGTAACTTAGCCAACATGGGATGGAAATGCCCTTGTCTGGGTATGGACAGTTTACCGGGTGGAAATATGTAATTAAGAGGCAATGAGGGAATTCCTTAGTCGATAGAGAAGGATATTAGATAATCTTGAAGGCCTGGTAAGCCTTAAAAATTACTTAAAGAAGTCCCTGATTTGGATAAGGCCTAAAATAAATTTCTTAATATAAGAAAATCTCATGTTTTAATTTGGTAAGAATGTAGCTATCGATCCGACATAATGTCTCGATATTGGATGTTGATCAGGGTTCCTCACATTTGAGGACTTGTCGAGGACCTAGGCCATTAACAATCATTGGATTCACCAGAGGGTGGATCCAAGAGATCTAGACCGTTGATCACAGAGGAACCATCAGAGTCGGTTGGTTGGAGTAGCCCCAAAATCCTGGAGTAGAGCCACTCCGATTGAAAGGCCTCGAGGACCAATCAAGACTATTGGATCCATAGAAATATGCATCAGAGGATCTTAACTGGTGATCATGGCTGGGTCATTGGAGTCAGGTGCTCAGGGTAGCCTTGGTTAATGTACTCCAATGGGAAGGCTCAGAGGGGAAATCATGGTCGTAGATCATGGTGGGTCTCGCTTGGGTGAGGCTAAGAGGGAAGGTGACATGATGCGAATGAGTATGACTTCACCCAACAGATTAATAGTGCATAGGTGTCAACACTTGGAGGGACACATCAAGTGCCTAATGATGACATGTACACCACATAAGTCCATGTGGAAGGTCCATGTGTCAAGTGGTGGCTGTGACACATGTCAAGGTGATTTGGCACTTTTACGAAGAAAATGACGTGGCATGAGTGTCATGTGTCAAGCTAGGTGGTGGAGCTAGATAAGGCCACATGTCCTGGGTGCCAACTTGGAAGCCATGTGGGATCCCACTTAAGCAAGGCCAAGAGGGGAGTGACATCATGATGATAAGGGGTGCCATCATGTCTAGAGAAGGACATGTGGTGATGCATAATTCATAGAAAGGACCAAGTGTGGACCCTATTAGTGTTATTCCTTAGGAAAGGTGCGTAAATCCTAGCCCTCATATCTATCAATCAATAGATCTCAACCGTTCATCAGAGGGAGCTATCAGAGTGAGTTGTGGTTCTAGAGAGGGATGAAATCTGATGGGAGGACTCTGAGGATTGATATGAACTATTGATTAGAGGGTGGTCGCAATGAAACGAAAATTGTTGATCTGTTGTGGCTCTACAAGGTGCATGCTTGAGGCACCGACCCAATTAGAACCATTGATTATCAATTCCCCATGACCATTTGATCCTTCAGAGTATGCTATCATAGTGTGTAGGGAAGTCAGGAGTGTACGCACTCCTATATGTGACTCCTATGGTAAATAAGGGCTCCGAATAGATCAAAGTCATTGATATAGAAGGCTGATTGGATGAGGACCGTTCAGACAGGTGGAAGATGACACATCAACCACCACATCATTTCTATATCACTTCCATGTTGATGACATGAGTGACAGGAAGCCACGTGGTGCTGGGGTGGAATTATGGGAATAAATCCCCAAAACTTTGGAAGGTTCTATCTTTTGATCCATCGCTTGGAATTGAGCATGGAGACAATCATTGGAAAGCTCTAGACGAGCATAATTAAGCTATGAGGTTTATTCAGAGATATGAAGTAGTTGGAGAAAAATAATTTTTGACACCCCATTAGCCTAAGTGAGAACTAGGGGGTCGGGTTTGTTTACAACGAAAGTGTTTTCACCTTTCTATAAGAGCACTATGTTTTCTATCCCACATGGACATATGTATGGCTTAGTTTGGGTGGATTCTTGACCTTGGTTAGAGTGTGTTCATGTCATGCTTACCCATAAATTTGTTACACTGATCAACATGTTGAATAATCTATTGGGTGCACACAATGTGAGAGGAAACTTAGGAGGAGGAGCGTTGGGCACTAGGAGGAGGGAAATTAACCCTTAGAGCTTGGGACCTGTTTTGGAAAACAACAACCCCTCTGATTTTCTTCTCACATTGATTGAGTAATTAGGGTCCCTCTTTTATTTTAATATGTATTTTCCCTTTGTCTTTGATTGGTTTGGTTTTCTTATTTAAGTTTGAATATAACCATGTAAATATTTTTCCATTTAGGTGTTTGGACTGGTTTCCATTGGACATTATTATACCATGAACAACTTGGTTGATTATTGAAAGTAGTTTTAATATCAATTCCTCACATTCACTTTGATTCGAGACATGATTGTGAGGAATATTTTTATATCGTTTATAATTAACATATGATTCTAAAATATGGTTTGGCTACATGGAATCTAGTCTTGTTCTTAGTCACAATTATTATCAAGATTTTTATGCAAGCTTAGGTTCTTGAACTTTATTTTGAGTAAATGGATTCTCTATATTTTATATACCTCATGTCCATTCTTGCTCTTGGAAATATAAACATCTTAGTCATATCATCTAAGGATTACCTTAAAGATTAGATTTTAATTATGAGTCAATGTTGTGATTTCAATTGGTTGGTTAAAATTTGCCAAAAATTGAGTGATTATTAAATCTTATGGAGTTAATTTCCTCAAATTTGCAAAATATACCCATTCTCAAATAATAATGTCCAGTTTGGTATGGATTTATGTTTATTTAGAAGGTGTGATATCAGATTAATTTGATTTTAATAATTCATTTTCCTTAACTAAGAGTTGAATATTTTGTAGATACTCTTTTAATAAATATTAGTTATTAATTTAAATTTTTTTTTACCAGTGTCCATTACAGAGATGTAACTAGACTATAGTTTCCAAATATGCTAAAATAATCCATTAGGTTGGAATTCTGCATCTCCAGAGGGCGCAATGCTTAGACAAGATAAAGTTGAAAATTCTCGTCATTTATTAGGAGGCGAAATTCCATCTTGATTTCCAATAAAAAGGAGAGGAATCTCACAAAACAGACGAAAACCTACTTGAAAAACATGCCTATTTACCTCCCACTAAAGTGATTTTCTCAGAAAGTGAATTGTTTGAGAGAAATCCTTTTCTAATTGAAATGAAATTTCCTAGATTTGATGTTGTGTTCAGTCTTCAGGAGGTGCATTTCAAGCTTGATTTTCGATAAAATGGTGAATAATTTCACAAAATGGCAAAAAATCCACTTTCAGAATAGGCCAGTTTGCCTCTCACGAGGACCGTTTCCTAAAAAATGGAAATATATGAGAGATATGCCCAATTTTTCAAAACACATTTTCTCTGAAATCATCTAGTGGTTAGTTTCTAAAATTTTCATCAATATGTATGGTTGCACTCAACATAGACAATATTAGGCACATGATTTTGGTCTAGAAGGATCATTGTAATGCGTAAATATCATATTTTGAGAGCCTAATATAGGGAGGATGGGATTTCGATTTTTTGCAAGAGGGGTACTCTTTGCATTGTTGTAAGGGGTAATTTCTTTTGTAGAACTTGTCTTAATACTCAAATCTAAATCTCAGGGTTTCTCTTTCTGAGCTTCAAATTTCTTATGTAGAAGCATATTTCATACTATTATGGATTTTCTCTTTGTCAATAAATATTGATGTCTTGGAAGGACTATTGGAGATTAGTTATGTAAAGGAAGATCATAAGTTATTGAGGTTCTTTGATTGTATTTCATCAAACACTGTTATTTGTTTGAATATAATCTTATTCTTTTGTTTTGATTGATTTAGACCAGTGATTGGATGTAATGACACTATTTTTTTATATGCATCTCTCTATTTATTTGATCAACTATATGATCTTATAATTTATTATATCTGTCATTTATCTTTTGATTTTCTCATTCGATTTTAATTAGTTCCTGAGTAACTATTTACTCAGAAATTTATTATTTTAAATTCATTTAATAGTCATTCAAGCTTGAGAACTATTTCCATGCTATAATGAATTATATTTTAGGACCTTATTAATTCTCTAAACAGGTTATGACTGAAGTTAAATAGTATCAATTATTAGAACTACTTCTGTAACTCGATATTAATCATTAATATCATGTTTAATCCTCATTATTATAATACCTTTGCACCTGGTATTAGGAACTACTTCCTTTGTGCCAAGTTAGAATATTTTTATTTTTTATTTTTTTCTTCTGCATAATAGCTTAGAATGTATCTCCATTTAGAATTACATTTCTGAAAGTCTCCTTGCATAACAACAAACATTTGGGTGGCTTGGCCGAGCCCTCATTTGAGCTAACTCATTTAGTTTAGGTTTGATTCATTTAGATTAGATTCATATTTAGTTTAGGATAGTTTAGATAAGGGTAACTGGAGCCATTGAAACTGGTTAGGATCAACATACCAAATGGAAAAGGCTCTAACTAGGACCCTGACTGAGTAATTTTCTCAATGTTGATAATGGTCAATTTTTTCCATCAACATAACCATGTGATATATATGACTTGGAGGTTGGAAACTTGACTTGAGGATGATTAGGTTGAATATCATTGATCCAGATTGGATCATTTTATTGTTTTTCATCTATCTTGATCCTTTCAAAGTGGGAAAAGTTGGAGGAATCAACTTGTAGGGCCATTTTAGTGGCAGGTCCCAGTTTGGAAAATTGGGGTTCATAACCTTCTGGGACCTTTTTGAGGCATCCAATGAATTGTTTTTGGGTTAAAACTTCCCCAACATAGTTCGTATCCTGTGAAACCATTCTACACATCGATTCCTTTCCAATGTTCCAAAAACCACGTCAATCGGAGTTTGTATGCAAAAGTTATGCCTCTCATAAGGTTACCTATCGTGTTAGCCACCATGGTATGAGAGGATGACATGTTAGTCCCCATTACTCATACATATGGGGCTAGCCACGGGAAGAATTACAAGTTTATTCTAGAAGGTTCAAAACCCTACCACAATTGAGGGTTGAGGAAGTCAAAAACCTATCCCTAGATTGCTATCGAGCTATGTTAAATACCATGCCACTAGGAGGAGAAGGGGTTCCATTATTTTTCATTGTATCTTGTTCCATAGCTGAGAAAAACATCCGAGAGTGGTATTTTATGAGCGAAACATAGGAGGATAGATTTTTTAGCAACCATACATGCAACAATTCAAATACAACTCTACAAAGAGTGCCTCTTTCTTTGTATTTGCACCCTTTCTATACCATAGAAAAGAGAGTAGAGCAACCTCATCTTCTAGTTTGGTTTTCTCCCATATTTGGTTTCTCGGGTCATATATTATGTTTATTTGTGAGTGGTGTGATTGTGTTTTATTGTTCTCTATTTTCCGCATTTTTTCTATCTCACGCATAAACAAAAAATCAACAACTAAATATTTTGATATATAATGGAAAAATAACCTTGATAGTAAATATTTCAATATTTTATTAGATATTTTTTGACGAAATGTTCCCGTGGAATATCTACGGCAATTTACAGATCAATCATACTTCATGGAGGTTAGTGATGGACTCATACAGATGTTGAGGATGATAATTAGAGCCTTGTGACATGAGATGACATGTGGCACATGGTTAGAGGAGGATCACCTTGCATGGGGACACTTGGGTCATAGACCAACGTGGGATAGGGAGCGTCAGACTAACAGCTTGTTGGAGAGCGCACCATCTTGGATGTTGAGCCCAAGGAGGATTATACTTGGAGGGTGTTTCACTTTGGACATTGTATAAACCCTATTTTTTTTTTATTTTTGTAGCTTTGGGAGGTATTCCCACAAGAGGCCGTGGTGTCAGGAAGGTGGGAATTTTAGTTGACACCAGACTACTCTTTCGTTTCGGTGAAAACAACATTGGAATGAGGCTATGGAATCATGGGCTTGTTGATAGGATTTGTGGGCTTGTGTTGAGGTTTCACACCCACAAAGAGGAATTGAATATTCTAATTTAATGTTGAATTTAATGGAGGGATCCTTAGAGTAAGCTAAGGGATTATACTCTCACATTATAATCCTATAAAAGGAGAGGAGATTGTGACATCTCATTTTGACATCATGGAGTTAGCTTAAGTGAATATACACTTGTGCTAGGAGGATGGGAATTTCAACAAGGAGAATTATGCACCTAGGAAATCTGTCCTCTAGGGTTTCTGGATATCTATTTTTCTGTTCTTGGAAGGGAGATCACACATGTGAGGCAAGGGAGGCCACAAGTTTGGAGAGAAAGGATGAATAAGAGAAAAGAGAGGCCACATGTGTGGTACAAACTGTACATACCACATCTGCGGACCACACAAGTTCGTACAACATGATGCACGAGTGGTACATCTTGAGTAGACTATAAGTGAGAACATGTAAAATAGGACGCACATGTGATAGAACCACACGTGTGATAGGACAATAAGGATCACATGTTTGACAGGCCCGCACAACTGGGTGACATCAACAATAGGAAACAATGACATCAACAAGTTTGCACTAAGGCACTAAGGCGGTGAAGAGGATAAGCTCGTAGAGTCCTCTTTTGTAATTAGGAGACTTGAGAGAAAGATATATCGGGTAGAGAGGTATTAGAAGTAGAACTCAGGATAGAGTTAGAATAGGAGAGAATTGGGACTTCATTACAGTCCATTTTTTGTAAACATCTGTATAGACACATAAAGATAATAGAAAAGTAGTTTTTCCTGCATATCGTGTGTTCATGTCTTTTCATGAATGAATGTTGTGGATGTGTGATAAGTTTCATTTGCAGTATGAGATATATTTCTTTTATCTTCATTGAGTTTTATAATATCATTCTGGATTATTTAGACTGTGCAAGGAGTGCACAACAGAACAAATAAGGTTCTGTAGCCAACACAAGGAATGCACATCTGAACATTACAGAGTCAATAAAGAATGTGCCAGGATGGCATACCAGAGTGATAAGAACTCAAGAGGAACCTCAAGGTTACTGAATACCTTAGGGGGGGAAACTATGCAGAAGGAGCACAGAGGAACATAGTTACTAAGAACTCTGTAGAGCTCTTCTAGGTGGGCATCAAGCGAGTGCAAAAGTGCATAGGAAGAAATCCTTGTTGAGTTCAAATGGAGACAAAGTTACTGAATACTCTGTAAGGAGGGGTCCTACAAGGTGTGCATCGAGCAAGGAGAATTCTAGGAGGAAGAGAAGAATTTACTTTCAAGAAATCCTTCGGATCTGAGTTTGACGAAATCCCAGAAATGCAAGGTGTGCGTGGGAGATCGAAACCTTTGAAGGGGACAATCTCAGGAGAGATAAAGCAAAGATTGCATAGGAGACATACTTATTCCAAGTCCTAAAGCTCAGAAGAGATACTGATTTCAAAGGCGAAGAAGAGATCCATGAATCAGATTCGTAAGAGGAGCAAAGGTCGAAACCTTTGAAGACTAACCAAATATTCTAAGATAGGAGAAATCAAAATCTCAGGAGGAGGAGCAACAAAAACCATTGGATTGGTTGTAAGGAGAAGCCTGGTCCATTGGATCAGTGCCTAAAGAACAAGGAGAGTGCAATATAAGAGAACAGATCTCATCCATTGGATTTGAGCATAGAGGAACAACCATCATTGGGTCCAGGAAGAAGTGCACGAGCTTTAACGCTTTGTGTACACACAGGAGCATGGATGTGATAAAGAGACGAAGTCCCAAAACCATTTGGTACCGTCCATCAACTGGAAGGACACGTGGTGGGAATCTATTGATTTCAGATGGAAACGCTCTGGGAGGAATGAGCGCATAGAAAAGTTGAAACTTCTGAAGTTCGAAGAGCCAAAGGGATGAAATGAATCTGGATCATTATATTCAGAGGGAATACGTGTCAACGGGTCATGAGATTTAGAAGGAGGTGGAAGTGTAACGCTGAAACACTCGAAGGCCGAACAACCAAAGAGACAAGAGCTTTTGATTTGCAGAGGGGACACTTGTCACCAGATCGCGATCTCCAGGGAAATTTACATTGGAGGTTCAGTTTGAGAATTGAAACTGCCGAATCACGAAGCCTGAAGAGAATCTGAGTCATCAGATATAGAAAGGGGACGCATGGAAAAATATCATGAATTTCGAGTAAAGTCACTACGGGAGAACATGAAGGAGAAAGGATTGACATCACTGAAGCCTGAACAACCAAAGCAAACAATAGTCATCGATCTAGAAGAGGTCAATTTAATTACACTCCGAGAGTGAAAACCTCTTCTAGGTCATTTCAATCTTTGAATGATATAGATTCCAAACAATCAAAACTAATAACTTTTCCAATTTTATCTTTTCAACAAATATGTGAATGCAAAAATTTCTTACAAAGACTACTAATAAGAAGAATAAACTTCAGTTCTTTCCTTTTCAAATTAGAACAAAGACGTAGTCCAAAAAAGAAAGAATGGTCTAAGAATACTATTGCACTCTCAACACTATTCCCAAATCAAACTCATAATGCAAACAAAAATGAAATGATAATAAAACCTTTTGTTGAATGCAAACAAAATTTGTTTCTTAATCAATAACAATCCAAAAGTTAAAATCAATCCAAAACTCAAAACAAATCAAGAATTACTTATCAAATAAGCATCCAGGAACAAAGTCTTGAGATTATACCCTTGCGAAAAGAAGTCAAAAACTTGGAGAGCTCATGAAGAAGACTCTTAATATTTGAAAATCAGTCAAATCCAGGATTAAAATATGTAAGACAATCATTTAGCAATGCTAAAATTTATCCCAGGCAGTAAAGACAAATCTCGACAAAGAAAAGAAAATTAACTGTCACCCAACAATTCCTACAGGAATCGTCACAGGTTGCAGAAGGATACAGTGCGAGGATCTAGGATCATCGCAGGTTGTCAGCAAGGAACATTGTGATGTCGTAGCCCTGGTCTGCACAAGTAGAGTGCGATGACAAGGAATCATCATAGGCTATAAATAGGACATAATGCGGTGATCTCTGAATATAAAGAAAATTGGGAAAAATGACAAAATTTCTCAATGAACCTTCAGGACCAGGGAGTCAAGATGGATCACCCACAGACTCAGAGAATGAATTTTATCAAAATATGGTAGGCTAAAGTAAATAAGAAGAAAAAAACCAAAATAGGTCGTAGTCCCCAGTATGGTCACCAATTTTTTACCGAACAAATCGGTAAGTGCAGACACAAACTAATCTCCCTAACTTCCATAGGAAGCTAGAAAAAAACAAGAGAAAATACAAACTTCACCTTAGACTTCATTGTCATATAAACTAGTTCATAAAGGGACAAATGCCATACCTTTTAAATGATGCTTGATCCTCACTAGTGTCATCCTTGTCACTCCATATTTGGATTTGTGGGATGGTGAACCTGTTTAAGAGGAAAAAACCAACAAAGAGAGAGAGAACACAGATGCAGACATTCCAATGAATTCTATGTATAATATCAAGGATTTATACAATAAAATCCAAGATGCCTTTATAGGGAAGAAATGTATTGTTGCATTATATTAAAATGGAAAGTGGAGAATACAACCCATGATGTTGCAAGATCCCTTTCAATGGCTCTTTGCTCCAACACACACACCTTTTCTCCAATACCTTTGATGAAGAAGATGAACAATATGAATTAGAGAGTTAAAGCAAAGCTATCTCAAGTATAATCTATAGCAGAACTCTTCATGGATATGCAAAACTTATCCTTTTCAACCTTAGACTTTTCCATGAGAGATATATCTTTATATAGGGTGAAAGAGGGATGGATGAGGATATTAGGATGATCCCACTAAATCAGAGAAAAGAGTAAGATCCAAACTGATTGGAGCCCACCTCATCTTCTAGAAGATTCCCTTCTAGAACATTCGTGAATTTTGAATTTTCCTTTGCGTAAGCATCGTCACACCCTATGCACATGCAACTTGCGATGAAACCATAGTCCATATTTGGTGAAGAGTGCGACTATCAAGCATCATCACACCTCAAGCATAGAGTAGGGTGCGACGATATTCCTTGTCATAGTTTTTGAGGGAGGAAAAACAAACTACTTTTCTGATGGAGAAAATCTCTTTTAATGTTTTCAGGGAACATGGAAGTGAGTTAAGCACATGTCATCAGTTGATCACTGGGGTGACCAAAATAATGTGTAACATTGGTTAAGGAATTTTGTATGGATTTATAGGAACCTTTGGAATGTCAATAATTTCTTAAATAGAAGACTAAGCCAAGTATGTGAAAGTCCTCATGTTCAAAGGATTGATGGGAACTTGTAAGGTCAGTTTACTTGACCTATAATGAATGAAATGCTGATAATGCTACTGTTATTTCCTTATGAAGATAATGTTGTAATGATTAATGAAGGATTTATATAGAGAGTTTGGTAAAGGAAGTGCTGGAGTTTTTCTAGATTAGAAATGGGTCAAATTGACATTCAGAGTTGGATGGTGGCCATATGGGTATGAATTAATGTAACACACCCGACCCCTAAGTACCCTTCCTAGGGATGGGGCATCACAATTTTGTTTTGTCTAACCATCTTGAATCTCTTTCCCAAGGTCTTAATCCTCTTCTACTTTCCTATAGATTTCTAATGACTTCTACTAGGGTCTAAGACAACCTATGTTTTTCAATTTATGGCCTCCCGAAGTTCTTCGGGAGTTAATAGGTTAGGGCCATTTGGGTCCAACTCGTTCGTACCATCTAGGTTCCTACTGCCCACAGGGAAGGTCCATCCACCATCCAATCCAATGACGAGACTCAATTCTCATCCAACACACATGCTAGAGGGGAATTCCATATTCAACACTGAAAGCCCCTTTTTATTTCTGCATGCATGTCCTCTAGAGTCTTGAATTCCTGAACTCCTGAAGGAAATTGAAATATCACCACGTGGATCTTGCCTTCGGGCCTTTCGAATTACCCTCAAAATTGCATTACAAACCTCTGGAGCCCCAAAGTTTCAGACTCCTAAAGGGTCCACCGTCGCACGTGGTGACATACTAGATGTGGAGGCAAGTACAAGTGGGTCTCGAATACTCCTCCCTCCAAATGGACTAAACAGGTAAGTATCAGGGGTGACATAGGACAGGGCAGATATGACACGTGTCCCCTACTGTTAGTGACACATGTCATGTGTTAATGGGAACATAGGGTATACAAGATGTACAAATCCATGTGACACATGACATGTTAGTCATGGGTCCACGTCACCCTCGATGACATCACTTTGCCATGCCACTCTGGATTGATGGCCTTCCTATGCCCTTATATTTCATGATCAAGGTGTGTCCACGTAACCYTTAGATCTATGGCCTATGTTACTTCATAACTTTGACATTTAGGGGATCCATGGTGTGACTTCATCCTTGCTCCTAAAGTGGTTAGCACTGGGATGACCATGGCCTAGATATAAATATCAAGGGAGATTCTGAAGGGTCCCTAGATCTATGGTCCTCATCACTTCGTAGCTCCAGACTTTGGGGGTTTCAATATTATGGCCGCTCCATTCTCCCAAAGCAGGACTCCACCGAAGTATAGTATGCGAGTCCCTCCACTATTAAATCAAATGGTTTAGAGGGGTTCTTAATGGAATCCCCAGATCCAAGACTCTCATCACTTCATAACTTCGACGTTCGGGGAGTTTGGTGTTTTAACATCCTTAGTCTCCCAAAGTAGGACTTCACTTAAGTTATCTGGGTGTAAATCCAATGACCAAGGGGACTCCCTAATACCCTCAAATTAGAGGCTCACGTTTCTTTGTGATGTGTAAATGGATCATGGTTTAATGGTGGGGCAGATCTATCTTCCATGGTTAGGGAGACAGTCATGCACCGATCAAACTTATGGGTAACCGTAAGTATCAGTTGCCTTCAACCTGTTTACAATGTTTGAGGTCGAAACACTTCAGAGCTCTGAACTCCTGGAGTTCCAAAGCTAGAAAGGATTATCCCCTTTCGGGCCTAGCACAGTGTTCCTAGACCTTGGTCACATGGGTTCTTCGAAAATCTCATGGGATACGTGCTAACCTCTTAGCCATGAATTGGTGAAGGACACGAGCATGAGCTCTCGGTAACATGGTTGAAATATTTGAAGGAGGTTCTTTCCTTCCATCGAGTTTAAACTTAGTATTCCCGTGAAGGTAGATTCTAGAGGTCGACATGACTTAAGCATCCCAATAAGTCCTTCCTTGACACTATTGCAGACTTACATCCCATATCTTTCTAGCTTCTAAATGGAGGCAAGATCAAGACCATTCAAACATGGGTTCACAAAAAAAAATACACATTTATACCTTAATCATTAAACATATAACTCAATCATAAACATATATATGTATTCAAACATCATTTCCATTTTAGTACACAGAGTATGAAAATACTTATCATAAAACCAGGGTTCGTGAAGTGACTACTGGAAGGAGTGCTTGTTTCCACCCAACCATAGGCACAACCACTCCAGATAGATTTACTGCTAGCCACACCTGAGCTATACCACAATGCTCTGAGAGAGACTCTTTCTTCTTGCTCAATGACAGTAAGGGACATAGGTTACTCTCCTCCTCCCACGAGAACTTGGCAATGAGTTTTCTCTGTACAAAGCAAGGAGGTCTGCCCGAGTACTTCCTCAGTCACTCGTCAACCTTGTTTATCATATTGGAATGACAACCCTGTCCACAACTTATTGTGCTCAGAGCATGCTTATTTCCCATTTCTTCCTTGAACTAGAGAGATATAATCTCTCTTTTTCTCTTCTCTAGATTGGTCTTTCGACTCTGCTCTCTTCGTAGATATGCTTGCTTTCCCCCCTTGCCTATGCCCACAAATCACCTATTTTCTTTCCTTCCTTAGTAAGGTTGCGTGGGTATGAATCCCCAACTCATGGTCATGTCTGGAAGTCTTTCAGATGGGTACTCCACCCTATCTCCTAATTAAATCTTGAGGAGGACTCTTCCAACTACCAATATGACTTGGTAATTCATTTATGGGTCAGAGGACTATTCTGAGTCTGAGTCATTAAATCTAGTAAGGTACTGGTTTGGTGGGTGGGTTCATCTCAACCATTTTTGGTTCCCCTCACCATCTCTCTCATAGAATCCATGGTCTATCTTGGCAAACCCCCCTTTCAATAATTATAGAACACTTATCCATTTTCGATTAATAACATAAAATACATACATTGACCTTTTATACAAAGGTTCATCAAATCAAACATTCACACATATCTAGTTTGCCATATTCTCTTGGCCAGTTATAGTTATATTTACAAAATGGGGGAAACATGGGTATTACACTTAATATGCTCAAGTGGTAGCTAGAGGGAAAGATAAGAAATAAATTCTTTGGTAAATGTCGATTGACCAAGAATGGTTTGAAGCATGAAAGGAAGACAAATTTGGCCATATTATAGCCTGGGTAATGTTGTAATTACCCATTTAAAATTATGATTTGTGGATTGCATTTATAGCAGTTGGGAAAGAGTGATTCTTGCTGGTTGTTTCCCCAAAAGAGGGTTTCATAATTATGAGTATCCCTATGAGACTTATCATATTAATGGTTGTAATATCCCAAGGAGGAACAATGTGGAATTTTGAAATGTCAATGTATGTGCATGTCATAAAAAAAAGCGCAAGAAGTGAGCTCTCTCTCTCTCTCTCTCTCTCTC
>JASDQU010103117.1:256798-281101 GCA_032191745.1 Picea mariana
CACACACACACACACACACACACACACACACACACACACACACACACACACACACACACACACACACACACACACTTGGGTGCATGGCTTGAATACAACGTAAGGCCGCCTATTATGGATGCAAGTAGTATTAAGAGAGATTTAAGGAAAATGAGTACTTGCTCGGATTGAATGATACCATGAATACATGGTTGATCCTATGTCGAGGGTCCAAAAATATTGATGAAATAATATCTTGAGGAGGTGTGCCACTCCTCAGAGAAAGAGAGATAATATGCAATACCGAAGGAAGACAAATGAGAAAGAATGCTTTTTTGTTGTGATATAAGGCCATATGATAATTTCATGTAAATGATTGTGAACAAATCATGAGCGAAATGATTAAAATCAATTATGTATATAAAAATTGTAAAGTGTGCTTATGGTGGACACACAACATGCTGATGCATGTGGTTGAGTGCATAAAAACACCTTATGATGCAAACTAATATATGCACATGTTAGAATGTGTAGTTGAATGTATACATGCTCATATTCCTTATGGAATGTTGGGTGAACAACTGAAAAGGTAAAGCTAAGGATGACTTGGGATAAAAATCATTTCAAGAAATAATGAACATGCAACTAGGGGTTTTCATGCTGAGACAGTTCCAAATGAAGGAATTGTGAGAGAAATCTATCAGGAGAACAAAGTCATAACCTTAATGATTGTTGGAAAACTAAGCAGTGGGCTGAAAATCCTATTGGTATAAGAATCATGGATTACATTTCTAAAATACAATAAATGCATAAGGATACATGTGAAAAAATGATAACCAATCTGATTTCTATCCCAAAGTAGATTGGGATAAAAAATAAAAAATGGCTGAAGCATATAAGTGATTTCCGAAGAGAAATTGATAAGGAACCATGAAGAAGAAAAAAATGGTTATATGCTGAGCATGGAAGATAAAAGAGATGGAACCTGAAAGATAAAAGAGGTGGTTGAGAGCCATTGGTGATATGTTATAAGGCTAGAAGTACCAATGGAATGTATGATGGTAAGTAAAATTAGTGTCAATTACTTTCTAGTAATATCTATGAAGCCTGAAAAGAAGACTTCTGGTTAGCATTGTAACATGCTGGAAATTGAATAGGCAAGCCAAGATCGAGACCAAAGGGGGTCAAGAGAAGATAGATAAATGGTTCAAAAAACCACAAGAATTGAAGTGATTAAGAGAGGGAAAACTTAATCAATTATCCAGTAAAGTAAATGAATGTTGAAGATCCAAGGACAATAAAGAGAACATGGATGGATATGTAATTTGGTCATGTATGTGTTGGGTCAGAGGGATCCAGGTATTAGATGAATGCTGAAAATTAATATCAACATTGTGTATGGATGAAAAGGTAAAAGTGGCCAAGAGTGGCTTGCCCATAAAAGTACTCGGGGCATAAATAATCATATGCAGTGATTACAATGAGAATTGAGGACAACCAGGAACCACAAAGAAAGCGATACATGAGGAAAGAAATGGATTGAAATTTCTTTAGCAACAACTATGTTATGGCATGTTGGACAACCATACATAGCACAAGAAGCTTGAATGCATATGCAATTATAAGCATATTAAATATGCATTAACTAGTGCAAATTGGTATATGTNTATATATATATATATATATATATATATATATATAGCATGTTAAGGCTATGAGCAGTCTAATGTTGTATATATGAATATGAAAGTTGTTAATGAGGGATGTTGTGCTAGGAAAGAATGAAAGTTTATTGCTTGGATGGAAGTGCTACTGAAGATATTTTTGCATATGGAAGTCTTCCATATGAAGGAAGCAATAGAAAGCTGAAGTGTTGGTTGGTGGAGGCATGAAAAATCCTACTTGCTACCAGTTAATCAGGTAGCATCAACAAACTCATTGACAACTTTGTAGGTATGAATTTTATGTAATTATGTTGCATAATTGCTTAAGGGAATTATGTAAGAATTACCTCATCCATAATTTATTGTTTGCATTGTATAATTTGAGTGCATTAAAAAGAACAATTTTCCACTTAGTATGGTAGAGGCTAGGGATCTAGGATGATTGTAAAAATTGTTTATCTTTTAAATGCATTCATATGACATAATAACATGTCATGATTTTTTTGGTTATGAGTTAATAACCAAAACAATTAAGTGGTATGACCTGTTATAAAAAAGAATGTCAGTAAAGCTAGTCATGGGTGAGACCATGACATGAGTAGATATGGAAAGGATATAGTGCCACAAAATTATCCAATTAACTTCCCAATTATATCTAATGTTTGGACTGTGACCTTTTTTCCAACACTGAAGAACACCACAAAATTATATTCTTGGTGTAGTGTTCGGGTAGAAAAGGAATACATCCAAAATATTGAGCAAGCAAATATGAAGTGTATGGATGATGTGTCGAGGCATTGAAAAGACCTTCTAATTATCATGGTGGGATGCATGATTTATAAAAATTCATTTTGAAGCTAATGCAAAGGTGCATTGAATAGCATGCACAAATAATCATGAAAGTGTAAAAATGGTAAATTTGCACTCATGTATGCTAACATAGAGTTGTGTATGATTGAAGACTTTATGGAATGCATTTTGGAAATGCATGCATATATTATACTTGTAGAAATGGATATACTAAAAGCTGATATGATGTAGTTAATACTAACCCATGAAGTTGATAGCATTTCAACAGTTATTAGATATTGCAACAAGAGGGTTGCAAGTTATAGTAACATGAGAATTGACTACAAGAAATAGAGTAATGAAAATAATTATGTTGAAAGAATGAAAAACTTAATTGCTAAAAATACATATGCAGAGAATGGTAATTTCATTTCAATTAATAAATGGTTTGATAGTTGTGATTGAATTGCTAGGTGTAGACAATTCTGAAATCACTTTGTGAACCTTTATAAAATATTACAATAAAAACATATTGTATATGAAATACTAATAACCGGTTGGTTGAATGCAAGATGGAAGTATTGCAGGAAAAATAGTCCCAAGTATGGCACTGCTGAAATCCATAATAAACATTGATGCTTATTGCTGCAACAACCAAGAAAATAATGGGATGGAATCTCATACATGGGAATTTTTTATTTTATTTTATTTATTTATTTATTTTTTTCTGATGAAAACAATTTGAATTTCAAAAATAAATTGTTATGATATCATCTCATGATTTCTGCATGTGTATGATACATGAGAATCGAGGATTATTAAAGTTGAAATGCTTGGAAATAATGGATTTTGTTAAGACATTGGATCCTATATTGTATACCTTTAGTGGGGTTCTGTTAATAAGCTAACACTCTCCTTTTGTGTGAAATACTGGGCAAGATGGATTTCTTAAGGACTACATATCAATGAAGGGATGCCTGAACTTGAAAGGGTGAGTGCAGCAAGGAAGAATCAACATAAGAATGTCACAATGAGCTGAATCCTTACCGAAGAAACCATGTGGAATAGAAAAAAAAATGACTTCCAGTTGAAGAATGAAGACAAAACCAGGAAAATAACAAGATTCAATAGCAAATGCATGGAGTTTTTTGAAGAATTTTAGAATGCACATTGTATATAATGCACTGAAGAAAATATATAAATAAGGGGGAGGGAATGTAATACCCCAGGTTGACCCTAGTTGTAATTGTACATTAGGCTGGTGAGCCATATGTTAAAAAGGCCCGGTGGCATATCTTGTGTATTATGTAATCATGCTCATAATATTAACAAAATCACACTACTGTTGTAGACCAACTAGGCCACAAGAGAGGGGAAAGGGGCTAAGAGTCTTAGGTTAAGGGATAAGTCTAAGGGGGCTTAGGCAAAGAGAATATTTTAATAGTATTTTCTAAAATTCAATTTATGGATACATTTAGATTATGTTATCCTAAGTTCCCAAAAGGTAGGGAATGAATCACCAAGTGGGTACAAAGGGGGATCATAAGGTGACAAGTACCATTTTATGCACATGCAAATTTATTGGGAAAACTTAGTGTAGTTTCCCATCTTAGCTATCATTCTCACCATCGTTCAAGAGGATCATCTCCTCTACTACCATTTGTACTTGCTGCCTTCACCTTACATGCATTGAGGAAACTTTGGAGTGATTATTATTGTAATTGAGTTGAAGAGGTGGGTTGTCATGCCCGTGTGCCATTTAAGAAGCATATTGTCAAGCCCGTGTGTTGTTGAAGAAGCATATTGTTAGGCCAGTAAGCATTCTCTCCAGGTGAGAGAACTGTTCAGAATTGTTTTCTCAAGGTGCCAATTTGTAGCTATAGGGATATAATTATTCTTGTCTGACCTGTTGCTGAATCACTTGAAGGGAAGTGGGGCAGCCGAAGGGTTTTTGAGTAGAGAAGGGACATACTTCCTGGGGTGGGACAAGCATGTGGGGAATGATATACTGTAGTTTGTTTACTAGAATTGACAAATTTCCTGTCTTGCATGTTGCTGAAGCCTCATAAGGGAAGTGGGGAAGTCGAAGGACTGTTGAGCAGAGAAAGGGAACACTTCTTGGGGTGGGACATGCATGTGGGGAATGAGAGGTTGTAGGTTGTCTGCTAGAATTGACACCTGAGTTTGAGCATTTCTGTTGTTTGAAAGACTTAGCTTGGGTTAGGATATCCTTTTCCCAAATGGAGTTTAAGCCCCATCTCGGGGGTGACCTGTTGCTTAGTTATAAGTAGCAGAGTCTATGGCTGAGAGTAAATTCAAAGGTATACATGCAATTGGTGGCTTATTTATATCAAATAAGTGTCCACTATGTGCTTATTACAAATACTGTGCAAATGTTTATGTATTCCCGTTATGGGTATTTTTTTTTCTTAATGTACTTCAATATATTGTTGTTAGAATTGCATACGAACTGTAATTATGTATTTCTTCCATGGGTAATTATTGTTGGAATTATCGTTATGTATACTTTCTACTGGAATTTCCTACAATTGTACATTTCTGTGCATATACAGAGTCTATGTATTTACTTATGTGTTATGTAAGGTTTTACCTGTATATATATATATATATATATATATATATATATATATATATATTGTTGGTATTCAACACTCTTTTGTTTATATGCAAAGTATTTCCATTTAATTCTCTGATATCATAACTAGAAATTTGGGCATAACTTAGCCAACATAGGATGGAAATGCCCTTGTCTGGGTATGGACAGTTTATTGGGTGCAAATATGTACTTAAGAGACAATGAGGGAATGCCTTAGTCGATAGAGAAGGATTGCAGATAATCTTGAAGGCCTGGTAAGCCTTAAAAATTACTTAAAGAAGTACCGGATTTGGCTAAGTCATGAAATAAATTGCTTAATATAAGAAAACCTCATGTTTTACTTTGGTAAGACTGTAGCTGTCGATCCAACATAACGTATCAGTCTTGGATGTTGATCGGGGTTCCTCATGTCCGAGGACTTATCGAGGACCTAGGCCATTGACAACTATTGGATTCACCAGAGGGTGGATCCAAGAGATCATGACCGTTGATCATAGAGGAACCATTAGAGTCAGTTGGTTGGAGTAGCCCCAAAATCCTAGAGTAGAGCCACTCCGATTGAAAGGCCTTGAGGAACAATCAATACCATTGGATCCATAGAGATAGACATCAGAGGATATTAAATGTTGATCATGGCTAGGTCGTCAGAGTTAGGTGGTCAGGGTAGCCTTGGTTAATGTACTTCAATGGAAAGGCTCCGAGGGGCGATCGTGGTCATAGATCATGGTGGGTCTCGCTTGGGTGAGCCTAAGAGGGAAGGTGTCACGATGCGAATGAGGATGAATTCACCCAACCAATGCATAGTGCATAGGTGTCAACAATTGGAGGGACACATAAAGTGCTCAATGATGACATGTACACCACATAAGTCCACATGGAAGGTCCATGTGTCAATTGGTGACTGTGACATGTGTCAAGGTGATTTGGAACTTTTAGGGAGAAAATGACATGGCATGAGTGTCATGTGTCAAGCTAAGTGGTGGAGATAGATAAGGCCACATGTCCTGGGTGCCAACTCGAAATCCATGTGGGATCCCACTTAAGCGAGGCTAACAAGGGAGTGACATCATGATGATAAGGAGTGCCATCATGTCTAGAGAGGGACATGTGGTGATGCATAATTCATAGAAAGGACCAAGTGTGGACCCTATTAGTGTTATTCCTTAGGCCAGGTGCGTAAATCCTAGCCCTCATATCTATCGGTCGATAGATCTCAACCGTTCATCGAAGGGAGCTGTCAGAGTGAGTTGCGGTTCCAGATAGGGATGCAATTTGATGGGAGGACTCCGAGGATTGATATGAACTATGGATCAGAGGGTGGTCGCAATGAACTGAAAATCGTTGATCTGTCGTGGCTCCATAAGGTGCATGCTTGAGGAACTGACCCAATCAGAACCATTGATTATCAATTATCCATGACCATTTGATCCCTCAGAGTATTCTATTAGAGTGTGTGGGCAAGTCAGGAGTGGATGCACTTTGATATGTGACTCGTATGGTAAAGAAGGGCTCCAAATAGATCAAATTCATTGATATAGAAGGCCGATCAGATGATGATTGTTGAGACAGGTGGAAGATGGCACATCGACCACCACATCATTTCTATGTCACTGCCATGTTGATGACATGAGTGACAGGAAGCCACATGGAACTGGGGTGGAATTATTGGAATAAATCCCCAAAAATTTGGAAGGTTGTATCTTTTGATCCAGAGCTTGGAATTGATCATGGCGACAATCATTGGAAGCTATAGACGAGCATAATTAATCTATGAGGTTAATTCAGATATATGAAGTAGTTGGAGAAAAATAAATTTTTACACCCCATTGGGCTAAGTGAGAACTAGGGGGTCGGGTTTGTTTACAACAAAAGTGTTTTCACCTTGCTAGAAGAGCACTATGTTTTCTATCCCCCATGGACATATGTATAGCTTAGTTTGGGTGGATTCTTGACCTTGGTTAGAGTGTGGTCATGTCATGCTTACCCATAAATTTGTTACACTGATCAACATGTTGAATAATCTATTGGGTGCACACAATGTGAGAGGACACTTAGGAGGAGGAGCATTGGGCACTAGGAGGAGGGAAATTAACCCTTAGAGCTTGGGACCTGTTTTGGAAAACAACAACCCCTCTGATTTTCTTCTCACATTGATTGAAGAATTAGGGTCCCTCTTTTATTTTAATATGTATTTTTCCTTTGTCTTTGATTGGTTTGGTTTTCTTATTTAAGTTTGAATATAACCATGTAAATATTTTTCCATTTAGGTGATTGGATTGGTTTCCATTGGACATTATTATACCACGAACAACTTGGTTGATTATTGAAAGTAGTTTTAATAAATTCCTCACATTCACTTTGATTCAAGACATGATTATGAGGAATATTTTTATATCATTTAGTAATTAACATATGATTATAAAATATGGTTTGGCTACATGGAATGTAGTCTTGTTCTTAGTCACAATTATTATCAAGATTTTTATGCAAGCTTAGGTGCTTGAACTTTATTTTGAGTAAATGGACTCTCTATATTTTATATACCTCATGTCCATTCTTTCTCTTGGAAATATAAACATCTTCGTCATATCATCTAAGGCTTACCTTAAAGATTAGATTTTAATTATGAGTCAATGTTGTGATTTCAATTGGTTGGTTAAAATTTGCCAAAAATTGAGTGATTATTAAATCTTATGGAGTTAATTTCCTCAAATTTTCAAAATATCCCCAATCCCAAATAATAATGTCCAGTTTGGTATGGATTTATGTTTATTTAGAAGGTGTGATATCAGATTAATTTGATTTTAATAATTTATTTTGCTTAACTAAGAGTTGAATATTTTGTAGATACTTTTTAATAAATATTAGTTATTAATTTAATTTGTTTTTTTACAAGTGTCCATTAGAGAGATGTAACTGAACTATAGTTTCCAAATATGCTAAAATAATTCATTCAGTTGGAATTTTGCATCTCTAGAGGGTACAATGCTTAGACAAGATAAAGTTGAAAATTCTTGTCATTTATCAGGAGGCGAACTTCCATCTTGATTTCCAATAAAAAGGTGAGGAATATCGCAAAACAGACTGAAACCTACTTGAAAAACATGCCTATTTACCTCCCACTAAAGTGATTTTCTTAGAAAGTGAATTGTTTGAGAGAAATCTTCATCTAATTGAAATGAAATTTCCTAGATTTGATGTTGTGTTTAGTCTTTAGGAGGTGCATTTCAAGCTTGATTTTCGATAAAATGGTGAATAATTTCACAAAATGGAAAAAAACCCACTTTCAGAATAGGCCGGTGTACCTCTCACGAGAACCGTTTCCTAAGAAATGGAAATATATGAGAGATATGCCCGATTTTTCAAAACACATTTTCTTTGAAATCATGTAGCAGTTAGTTTCTAAATTTTTCATCAATATGTATGGTTTCACTCAACATAGACAATATTAGGCATATAATTTTGGTTTATAAGGATCATTGTAATGCATAAATATCATATTTTGAGAGCCTAAGATAGGGAGGATGGGATTTCGATTTTTTGCAAGAGGGGTACTCTTTGCATTGTTGTAAGGGGTAATTTCTTTTGTAGAAATTGTCTTAATACTCAAATCTAAATCTTGGGGTTTCTCTTTCTGAGATTTAAATTTCTTATGTAGAAGCATATTTCATACTATTATGGATTTTCTCTTTGTCAATAGATATTGATGTCTTGGAAGGACTATTGGATATTAGTTATGTAAAGGAAGATCATAAGTTATTGAGGTTCTTTGATTGTATTTCATCAAACACTGTTATTTGTTTGAATATAATCTTATTCTTTTGTTTTGATTGATTTAGACCAATGATTGGATGTAATGACACTATTTTTTTATATGCATCTCTCTATTTATTTGATCAACTATCTAATCTTATAATTTATTATATCTATCATTTATCTTTTGATTTTCTCATTCAATTTTAATTAGTTCTTGAGTAACTATTTACTCAGAAATTTATCATTTTAAATTGATTTAACAATCATTTAAGCTTGAGAACTATTTCCATGCTATAATGAATTATCTTTTCAGACCTTATTAATTCTCTAAACATGTTATGACTGAAGTTAAACAATATCAATTATTAGAACTACTTCTGTAACTCGATATTAATCATTAATATCATGTTTAATCCTCATTCTTATAATACCTTTGCACCTGGTATTAGGAACTACTTCCTTTGTGCCAAGTTAGAATATTTTTTATTTTATTTTTTTCTTCTGCATAATAGCTTAGAATGTATCTCCATTTAGAATTACATTTCTGAAAGTCTCCTTGCGTAGGAGCAAACATTTGGGTGGCTTGGCTGAGCCCTCATTTGAGATGACTCTTTTAGTTTAGGTTTGATTCATTTAGATTAGATTCATATTTAGTTTAGGATAGTTTAGATAAGGGTAACTGGAGCCATTGAAATTGGTCAGGATCATCATACCAAATGGAAAAGGCTCTAACTAGGACCCTGACCGAGTAATTTTCTCAATGTTGATAATGGTCAATTTTGGCCATCAACATGACCATGTGATATATATGACTTGGAGGTTGGAAACTTAACTTGAGGATGATTATGTTGAATATCATTGATCCAGATTGGATCATTTTATTGTTTGTCATCTATCTTGATCCTTTCAAAGTGGGAAAAATTGGAGGAATCAACCTGTAGGTCCATTTTAGTGGCAGGTCCTAGTTTGGAAAATTGGGGTTCATAACCTTCTGAGACCTTTTTGAGGCATCAAATGAATTTTTTTTGGGTTAAAACTTCCCCAACATAGTTCATATCCCATGAAACCATTATACACATCGATTCCTTTCCAATGGTGCAAAAACCATGTCAATCAGATTTTGTATGCAAAATTTATGCCTCCCACAAGGTTACCTATCGTGTTGGCCACCATGGTACGAGAGGATGGCATGTTAGTCCCCATTACTCATACATATGGGGCTAGCCACGTGAGGAATTACAAGTTTATTCTAGAAGGTTCAAAATCCTACCACAATTGAGGGTTGAGGAAGTCAGAAACCTATCCCTAGATGGCTATCGAGCTATGTTTTATACTAGGCCACTAGGAGGAGAAGGGGTTCCATTATTTTGCATTGTATCTTGTTCCATAGCTGAGGAAAACATACAAGAGTGGTATTTTATGAGATAAACATAGGAGGAGAGATTTTTTAGCAACCATACATGCCACAATTCAAAGAAAAATCTACAGAGAGTGCCTCTTTCTTTGTATTTGCATCCTTTCTATACCATAGAAAAGAGAGTAGAGCGGCCTCATCTTCTAGTTTGGTTTTCTCCCATATTTGGTTTCCCAAGTCATATATTGTGTTTATTTGTGAGTGGTGTGATTGTGTTTTATTTTTCTCTATTTTCTGCATTTTGTCTATCTCATGCATAAGCAAAAAGTCAACAACTAAACATTTTGATATATAATCGAAAAATAACCTTGATAGTAAATATTTCAGTATTTTATTAGATATTTTTTGACGAAATGTTCCTATGGAATATCTACGAAAATTTACAGATCAATCATACTTCATGGAGGTTAGTGATGGACTCATACACATGTTGAGGATGATAATTAGAGCCTTGTGACATGAGATGGCATGTGGCACATGGTTAGAGGAGGATCACCTTGCATGGGGACACTTGGGTCATAAAACAACATGGAATAGGGAGCGTTGGACTAACAACTTGTTGGAGAGTGCATGATCTTGGATGTTGAGCCCAAGGAGGATTATACTTGGAGGGTGTTTCACTTTGGACATTGTATAAACCCTAATTTTGTTGATTTTTGTAGCTTTGGGAGGTATTCCCACAAGAAGTCGTGGTGTCAGGAAGGTGGGAATTTTAGTTGACGCCAGACTACTCTTTCATTTCGGTGAAAAAAACCTTGGAATGAGGCTATGGAATCATGGGCTTGTTGATAGGATTCGTGGGCTTGTGTTGAGGTTTCACACCCACAAAGAGGAATTGAATATTCTAATTTAATGTTGAGTTTAATGGAGGGATCCTTAGAGTAAGCTAAGGGATTATACTCTCACATTATACTCCTATAAAAGGAGAGGAGATTGTGACATCTCATTGTGACATCATGGAGTTATCTTAAGTGAATATACACTTGTGCTAGGAGGATGGGAATTCCAACAAGGAGAATTATGCACCTAGGAAATCTGTCCTCTAGGGTTTCTGAATATCTATTTTTATGTTCTTGGAAGGGAGATCACACATGCGAGACAAGGGAGGCCACACGTTTGGAAGAGAAAGGTTGAAGAAGAGAAAATACAGGCCACATGTGTGGTACAAAATGTACATACCACATGTGCTGACCACACAAGTTCATACAACATGCCGCACGAGTGGTACATCTTGAGTAGACCACAAGTGCCAACACGTAAAATAGGACACACCTGTGATAAAACCACACGTGTGATAGGATAGTAAGGATCACATGTTTGACAGGCTCGCACAACTGGGTGATGTCAACAGTAGGACACAATGACGTCAACAAGTTTGCGAGTGATTAGTAATTCCAGAAATTTGCTAAGTTTTGGTATTTTCAGAAGATTGGTTTTGTCCTCAGTTTTAGAGAAATTTTGTAATATGGTGTTGATGGGTCCTAAATCCATTTAACTCAACAATAGGAGACAAACACGCCACCAAGTCCCAGTTAGACTTTGCAGTGTTTAATGGTGGAATGGTTCTCCAGATCTTGCGATCCGACCAATTAATCGATGGGCTTTACGTAATGATTGATAGGATGTCTTCTTGTGAAAAATCCTCCTTCATTTTGAACATTCTCTTTTTGTATTTTCTCTTATAGGTGGGATCGATACAATATGAATGCCGGTATAAACCAGCTGAGTGACAAATGGGAAATGACTTAACTACTGAAGAAGGAAGAGTTCGGGATAACCCTTCTGCTCAAGCACGCAGACAATGATTCTTACACCTACAACAAGCCTAGTACTAATACATTAACCTGCTGGTGTTCCAATTATTGAGTGAGATACAATTATTAGGATAAAAATATACATGCAATAAACGATGGCAAGAAAAATAGTTTCCTTAACTCTAATCATCAATCACATATTAACCCAACGATTTGATTTTCATCATTAAAGACAAGAACTATAAAAATATTGAATTAGATAAATTATCAACAGATTCAGAGGCTCTTACTCGTTACAACATCCATTCATGAGATAAAATCAAAAATAATTCTTCTTCAGATCCAATCATACACACTTTTGATGAAAAAACACAAACTTGTCTCTGGCCCTAAACATGACTTCTCAATAAAGGTAGCTTTGAAATAGTTCTTTACAAATCCAAAAATGAGGGTCTTTGCAACAACCATCGAACTTTTCTAACAGGTCAATCCTCTTATTTATAACATATTATTAACTAAAAATAACTATCAAAGTGAAGCTAAGTAAAAAAAAAAATCGCCACATGGCATTTTCATCTCCCAGTCTTATAAGATCCATAAAATGATCTCACTTGAGTGGATGATTCTTCTCATACTTCGAACATTTGAAAAATATTTCCTTGCATGTGTTGGCGTATGAGAACCTGTGTTGGTCCATCGGGGCCAAAAGGATCTCCTTTATCCCCGTGCCCGGGGATGAGCCTTGATCRGGTGGTCCATGAACTGTTGTACTTGTCCTGTCACCATGATGCAGGAGCATCGCTCCACCTCAGCAAAAGCGCCAACAAGCCAACACGCATATGCACAATGGACAAAGGGAGAGGCACCGACCCTCACATTTTTTAAATTTGAAATATGGTCCTATAYGGATTTTGTGTTGTAAGGATGATAAATTCCAAGCCATACCTTTGTACAAGTAGTGTATGGGTTTTCCTTAAATGGTTGCCTGTAGCAGGTCCAGATCGTAGTTAGGTCTGGATAAACATTTATGGAATGTAGCCGTAGGCGTATGGTGCCGTAACTGAGACAATGATGGCACTAAGGCGGTGAAGAGGATAATCTCGTAGAGCCCTCTTTTGTAATTAGGAGACTTGAGAGAAAGATATCTCGGGTAGAGAGGTATTAGAAGTAGAACTCAGGATAGTGTTAGAACATGAGAGAACTGGGACTTCGTTACAGTCCAGTTTTTGTAAGCATCTGTATAGACACACAGAGATAATATAAAAGTAGTTTTTCCTGCATATTGTGTGTTTGTGTCTTTTCATGAATGAATGTTGTGGATGTGTGATAAGTTTCATTTGCAGTAGGAGATATGTTTCTTTTATCTTCATTGAGTTTTATAATATCATTCCAGATTATTTAGGCTGTGCAAGGAGTGCACAACAGAACAATTGATATTCTATAGCCAATGCAAGGAATGCACATATAAACTCTGTGGAGTCAGGAATGCACCAGAGTGATAAGAACTCAAGAGGAACCTCAAGGTTACTGAATACCTTAGGGGGGAAAACTGTGCAGAAGGAGCACAGAGGAATAGAGATACTGAGAAATCTATAGAGCTCTATCGGGTGGGCATCAAGTGAGTGCAAGAGTGCACAGGAAGAACTCTGTGTTGAGTTCAAAAGGAGACAAAGTTACTGAATACTCTGTAAGGAGGGGTCTTGCAAGGTGTGCATCGATCAAGGAGAACGCCAGGAGAGTGAGAAGAATTTATTTTCAAGAAATCCTTTGGATCTGAGTTTGACGAAATCCCAAAAACGCAAGGTGTGCATGGGAAATCGAAACCTTCGAAGGGGACAATCTCAGGAGAGATAACAAAAAAGATTGCGTAGGAGACAGACTTATTCCAAGTCCTAAATATTAGAAGATATACTTCTTTCAAAGGCGAAGACGAGATCCACGAATCAGATTCGTAAGAGGAGAAAAGGTCGAAACCTTTAAAGATTGACCAAATATTCTAAGATAGGAGAAATCAAAAGCTCAGGAGGAGGAGAAAAAAAAACCGTCATATTGGTTGTAAGGAGAAGCCTGGTCCGTTGGATAAGTTCCTAGCAAAAAAGAATAGTGCAAGAGAAGAGAACAGATCTCATCCATTGGATCTGAGCACATAGGACCAACCATCATTGGGTTCGGGAAGAAGTGCATGAGATTTAACGCTTTGTGTACACACAGGAGAGCAAACATGCTAAAGAGTTGAAGTCCCAAAACCATTTGGGACCGTCCATCAATTGGAAGGAGATGTGGCAGGAATATATTGATTTTGAATGGAAATGCTCTGGGAGGAATGAGTGCACAGAAAAGTTGAAACTTCCTAAGTCAGAAGAGCCAAAGGGATGAAATGAATCTGGATCGTTAGATTCAGGGGGAATACGTGTCAATGGGTCGTGAGATACATAAGGAGGCAGAAGTGTAACGTTGAAACACCCGAAGGCCAAACATTCAAAGAGACGAGATCCATCGATTTGTAGAGGGGACACTTGTCACCATATCGTGAGCTCTGGGGAAATTTACATTGGAGGTTCAGTTTGAGAATTGAAACTGCCGAATCACGAAGCCCGAAGAGAATTTAAGCCATCAGATCTAGAAAGGGGACACGTGGTGAAATATCGTGAATTCCAGGTAAAGTCACTCTGAGAGAATGTGAAGGACAAAGTATTGAAATCACTGAAGCCTAAACAACCGAAGATAACGATAGTCATCAATTTGGAATAAGACAGGTGTCACCAAATCATGGACTTCAGAGTTTTTCACTCCAAGGTTTTTATGGAAAGAAGTTTCAGAAAGTTTTGAAGCACCGAAGGCCGAAATGATTAAGGGCCATTGATCCCAAAGGAAGAACATAGGTCATTGATCTGCGAGGGTGTTGGAGCCGGAAGTCACCCCTGGATTGCTTACAGGAGCAGAGCCCGACGCCCATCAGTTTAATGTCACGATTTATTTAAAGGGGTGATCAAATGGAGGAAAACTCGAGGAGATATCACTCTAACTCAGGAAAATGAGTCTGGTACATATGGGGACAAATGAGGTCTTGATCTGACTTCAGCCAGTGGGTTGATAAAAGGGTGAGTAGGTGGAATACTTAGTGAGGAAAATGAACAAACAACTTCAGGCAACAGGATTACGGCTATTCGCAGAAGAAAGACACTGAGCAAGATCCACTTGGATTCAGGGTCTCAAGAAGCTGAGGAGGACTCGAATGGATCCTCCAATTCCAAGTCACTTAGCGATAGACAAATCACAAGAACTGGTTAGAAACATCATAACTGTTACAGTGATCCTACCAACATCATCCTATAACAACTATGGCTTGACTGGATCCTCCAATTCCGAGCGATTCAAACACAATGTAACAAAGGCGTAAAAGAAACTGGCATTCATTAGGCAAGAAGTCTCAAGAGTGAATACATAACCAGAGTATCAGTGCTTCATTAAATATTTACAGCCGGGAGCTCAGCTCAACCATCGATAGATACAAAAATGGCAAAAATGCCTACATATACTCAAAATAACAACAATAGCAGAACCAAGATACTGCATTGAAGTCTTTGCGTCTGCATGGCTTCTGACACTCTGCAGTCGCAATCTTTGAATAACCGTGCAACTTATGGCAGACATGATCGATATTCTGACAGTTTCATCGGCGAATCGACGTGATTTTAATTCATTGCAGGACGTTCCCATTATGGCGGAGACGATGTCTAACCACCACCAACCGCTTCAATAACTGCTTCTTGGGATTGAGGATGGCATAGCCAACTCAACACTTTGGGATATGGAAGACTCCTCACGTTGCCACCTGGACTAACTGAAAATCTTGAGGGACGGGCATGAAAGGCCAACACGGCGAATGGGGCGAATGATAGGAGTGATGGCATCGGATTACAAGGTCGCAAAGGGAAAGGCGTGGCGTGGGAAGAGTGACAAAGGAGGGCTCATGGTGGAATAAAACAGGAGGAAGAAGGGGAAGACGAGGGATAGTGGACTCGTTCTTTGGCGAGAGGCTGACGTGGAAAAGGAGCGGGACACGCGACAAGTGGTGACTGAATAGCGAGACGGAGGATGGGCCACCTGGGCGAAGATGGGGAGGCGGATGGATGACCCGCGACAACAAGGGAGAGGTGGAAAGGAATGTGTCACGATAGGAGAAGGGCCCACACGGGGTTAAAGACAGGGCAACTGAGAATGTCGGGACCGCGCCTGAGCCGTTGATCCGGGCTCCTTGATCATAGCCGTCGGAAAACTGCATCCACGATTTCGGACCCCCCCCCCTCCGCTTAAAGGTAGAAAGGCCAGGGGGGGTCCGGAATGGTCTTCATCGTCGTTGATCCAGGCGCGCTCATTTGGACCGTTGGAGAGGTGCACCCCCGATTTCGAACCCGCCCCCCTTGCTTAAAGGTCGAAAGGCAAGGGGGGTCCAGAATTTGCTGTGCGCCATCGATCTAGGTGCGCAAAATCCAGCCATCTAAAGGTGACTCTCGTTTAATGCAGATGCGCTTGTGCCCAAAACTTAGGATAAGTGGGTTTTGACCCACTCCTTTGCATTTCAACCCCTTAGCAAGAAATATCGCTAACATTTGGCTCCATGGGGGATATAGTCGTCCCTGTGATGCTCTAAGAACTCTTTTGCAGACTTAGTGCCTTTGCTGTTGGGCTATGGAGTCATTTATTAGTCCGAAAAGCAAAAAAAGAAACAATATTTACAAAACAAAACCAAAAAGAGCCGACTGGGGCTCACAGAAAACATTTTTTCAAGAAATGCCCATTGACTGGGCTGCTAAAAACTTCATTTCCTTCCAGATCCTGCAACCTGTAAGTGTTGTTTGAGAATACTTCCAGGATCTTGAAAGGCCCAAACCATAGGGCATCAAATTTACTGTGTTTTCCCTTTTCCTACCTGGGTGCATCCCATTTGAGCACTAGATCACCCTGCTCAAATTCCTTCTTCTTGCTCTTCCTGTCAAAGGCCCGCTTGATCTCCTGCTGATGATTGTAAGATCTGTCCAGGACTTGCTCTCTGATCTGCTGCACCTCCACCATCTGATGAATTCTTCTGAGCACATGATTGGGCTCTCCCTCATAGTCCTGGAGGAGATTTGCCACAGGTAAGGCAAGCTGGGTAGGGAAAATGGCCTCTATTCCGTAAACCAATTGGAAGGGAGAAAGACCTAGGGATTTCTTTGTTGTCACCCGATCAGCCCAGAGAGAAAATTTGAGCTTTGAGTCCCATGCCTTCTGATTGTCCTCCAGTAATTTTTTGATGAGCTTGATCAGGCTTTTATTGGAGGACTCTACCAGTCCGTTTCCATGAGGATAGTAGGGAGTGGAATGAATCAGTGAAATGCCAAATTGTTCACAAAACTTGACCAGAGGCTCAGACCGAAATGGGGAAGCATTGTCAGTGACAATTTTGCTGGGACAGCCAAATCTGGCTATGATGTCCTCCAGAAAGCCGATGATTACTTTGTGAGAAGTGCTTCTGGTGGGGACAGCTTCTATCCATTTATTGAAATAATCAGTCGCAGTGAGGATCCATCTGTGCTGGCCGCTTGAGGGAGGATGAATTTCTCCAATGAAATCCAATCCCCACTGCTGAAAAGGTGCTGCAACTACTACAGGTTTTAATGGCAGAGACTTGAGTTGCTATTTACTTGAGAACTTCTGGCATTTAATGCAAGCCCTGACCTCTCTGCAGACATTAGTAAACAAAGTAGGCCARTAATACCCAGCCCGGAGGATTTTATGGGCTGTGGTCTTCCAAAAATGATGACCTCCACAGAGACTACTATGAAAATCAAACATTACCTTCTGGGCTTGCAGTGGGTCCAAACATATTAATAGTATCCCCAAAGGGTCTCTCCAGTATAAAGCTCGGTCAATGAGGMAATATTTGACCGCTTTGAGCTTCAAAGCTCTGGCTCTACTCTTTCCCAATCCGTCAGGGGGCTTCAATTCCTGCAAAAAGTACACGATATCCCTGTACCAGGGACATTATGCTAGTGGTATGGTGATCTGGGAATTACTACTGGATGACTCAGCTTGCTCATTGATGTWGTTAATCCCCAGAGTTTTGAAATTGGATTCAACCAGCAACTTGGCCAAACCTTGCCCCCTTATTAACTTGGTAGGCTTAATCTCCAGGTCAAATTCCAAGATCTTGGCTATCCATTTACCTCTTCTCCCATCTATGTCAGTTTGTATAAGAATGTTCTTCACAGAGGGTGAAGGGACATATGCAGTGACCCTGGAGTGCAGAACATAGATCCTGAAGGCTTTGAGGGCTTTCACCAATGCATAGGCTTTCTTTTCCATGATCTCATATATGAGTTCAACATCCCTCAATGCTCGGCTGAAGAAGGAAATGGGCTGTTCTCGCCCTTGAGCGTTTCTCTGCAATAAGACTGCTGCTACTAAGTCGTCAGAAGAAAATGAGAAAATGAGAAAATCCTTAGAATAATCAGGACTGATTAGCACAGGTGCCTCAGTCAATGCTTTCTTTATCTGCGCAAAAGATTCTCTGGATTCGGCAGTCCACTTTATCTCATGGCCCTTCCTGAGCATGGCTGTGATATGCTTTACTAGCTCAGTGAAGTTTGAAACGAATCTCCTCAGAAAATTAATCTTCCCCAAAAAAGCCTGAACTTCTTTCTTGGACCGGGGAAGTGATAGGGCCTGAATTGCCTCCACCCTGCCTGGGTCAATCCTTACTCCCTTTGCTGACACTATGTGACCTAATAGCCTCCCCTCTTTCAAAGCAAACCGTGATTTCCTGGGGTTTAAAGATAGGCCATATTTCTGACATTTCAGGAAAACCCTCTTCAAGTGACAACAGTGCTCTTTATCAGTCTTAGAGAAGACTGTGATGTCATCTAGATATATCACCACAAATTGGTCCTTCTCCCCGATGAAGGCTATGTCCATGGCTCGCTGAAACGTTTCTCCTGCATTCATCAGTCCAAAAGGCATTTTGGCATACATGAATGTGCCCCAAGGAGTGATGAAGGCGGTTTTTTCTCTGTCCTCAGGCATGACTGATATCTGATTGTATCCAGAGAAACCATCAATCATGGACATCCTGGATGCACCAGTGACCCTCTGTAAAATTTGTTCCATGTTGGGCAGAGGATAATTGTCCTTCCTAAAGCTTCTGTTCAGGTTCCTAAAATCGACACAGAGTCTGATTTCTCCACTTTTCTTTCTTACCGGAACCAAATTGGCTACCCATTCAGAGTATCTCAAGGGGACAATGATCTGGGCATTCAACAACTTCTTCACTTCTTTCTCCATGACAGGAAGCAACATGGGGTTAATCTGTCTCAGCTTCTGCTTAAATGGATTAGCCTCCTCTTTTAGTGGGATCTTGTGCTCGATGACTGATGTGTCATATGTTTTAAGGTCTTTGTAGGTCCATGCAAACACATCAACAAACTCCTTCAACAGCTTAGTATATTCGGCTCTCTGCTCCTCAGTCAAACTCCTTGACAGCTTGACAAACTTTGGCTCCTCAGGTGTGCCAATATTGCATTCATCTGTGTCATCATCATCACCTGAAACCTTACCCTTCACTAGCACGTCATTTCTGTCGAACAATCTTTCTAGTGGGATCAGTCCTCTCGGAATGTGATTGCTCGGTAGCTGAATGATCTGGTGATCAACAATCTTATTCACAAATTCCCCAGGGTGATGGTCATCTTCCTCTTCAATATCCTCATCTAGATGCATCGTGGAAAAATCATCAATGGAATGGAGAAATTTCTCAATTTCTTGATCATCTTCAAACACCCTCCAATGTTTGACATTGTTTGGTATAGAAGGTCTGTATTTTATTTCAATGTCAGACCCGACAGTGGGCGACGTGGGGACTTCGAGCACACTAGCAGTAAAATCTAAATAGTTGGCCGAGGCATTTTCCTCCCTTGGAATGTAGGAAATATTAAAATCTAGGAAGGAATCATCAACAAGGTCCCATATCTCATTCCTGTAATTTCGGAGCCGAGGATGCTTAGTCTGATAAATATTTTTGACCTGCTGGACAATCAATTCTGCATCCCCAAACACAGCCATCTCCTGGATTCCCATTTCTTTGGCAGCTCTTAATCCCAGAACCAGAGCTTCATACTCTGCCACATTATTGGTGACTTCGAATTCCAGCTTGTATGACAGAGATATGGTCTGTTGACAGGGTGATATGAATATCACTTCGGCACCGGCACCCATACTGGAGGAAGCTCCATCAAAGAACATCTTCCAAACAGAGGAAGTTGGAGGGGAAGTTTCTTGATTGGGGATGGGCTGCTTTATGATCTGTAAAGGGGCCTCAGGGGTGTTGGTGAGCTGTAGTAAACTGGAGCCTAAGTCAATGTCCAAGGCATAGATGGGGTGATTGGTAGGGTTGGATTCATCACTGACAATGTAGGCTAGCTGGGCTTCTCTGTATAATCTCCTATGTTCCCCCCCAAAGACTGGAATGGTGGCATATGTGAGGTCCATCTGTAAGGTTCCCCCTAGTCTCTTTATCCAGGATCTTGACAACAACATGCCAAACTTAGGAGGAACGTCAGCTACCACAATATCCATGACCATGCTCTTCATGGGAAGCTGAAACAGAGAGACCACTAGGTCCTTAATCACTCCCAAACATTGGACCCTTCTAGAGTCAAAAGAATAAAGGTCATGATAGGCTTGGGTGACTTCCAGTCCTAATTCTTCCATGACAGCTTTGGGCATGAGGTTGTGGGAGGCCCCCGAATCCATAAGGCAATTATGCAGCACTTTATCATGTATGTTCAGGGATGTGTAAAAGGGAGGGGATGAATCATCTCTGTCTTCCACCATGGGACCTAGGACAACTGCAGGCCTTTCATCTTGAAGGTTTATGGAGTCTGTGAGAGGATATGAGGCTTCAGACTTTAGCAGCTTAGAGAAGCATTTTTTTAATTCCCCATGTCTGATTAGCTCAGTGAGTGGCACAAGAATTCTGATCTTTTGAATTTCATGTTCGAAATTAAAAGAAGACATAGGCTTTGGAATTTCTCTAATTTCAGGAACATGGGTTTGAACAATGGGAGAGAGGGGTTGGGCCTTCTTACCTTTGTAAGCATCTGCCATCTCATTAGCAGGCCTCTCTGCTCTAGTGGATGACTCAGGAACATCAGGTGCTGCTACCCTTTTGTCAGACCTCAAGCTGTATCTACCTCGACCGCCACCATCTTTGTCTCCTTTACTCAATTCATTCAGCTGAATATCCATGAGAGACTCTTCATATGCTGATTGGGTTAGATGGGGGAAAGGGGGAGTGACCTCTACACTATGAATTTTTGGCTCAGGCTCATCTGCTTCCTCTTGTTCTTCATCAGCCACAAAATTGTTCTGGAAGGGAGCTTGAATTCTTTGGTCATCTCTGTCTCTTTCTTTTTCTCTGTGCATAGTTGGAGGAGCGAAATTATTTGGCCTTCTGAAACCTCCTTTGTTTTCGGTGTTCTGAGGGCCCTTGTACATTTTCTTTCTCTCCACCTTAAATCTCTCCACCTCCTCTTTAAGGAGGTTCATATCTCGGGTCAGCTCATTTACTTGAGAGTGGGGCAATGATGGGCCTGAAGTTGAGGCTTCCGACTTTTCCTTTCTTCTGTCTGTGTCAGCCTGGTTCCTCAGTCTGTCAGCTGCCAATATGTTGGATTCCACTTCTATAGCTGCATCTTGCATCTAAGCTAAAGAGGTGGCTCTTCTTTCTCTTAACACGAGACAAAAATCTGGGTCAAATGCACTAGCATAGGAAATTTGAGCAGAGGCCTCTGAGGGTTTAATCTCTGCAGGAATCTTGTTGTACATCTTATTAAACCTTTTGGAGAAGTCTGAAACAGACTCCCCTTCCAAATTTCTCAGAGACCCAAACTCTGTCATGTAATACATATAATCTTTTCTGTCTCCCCACTGCCTCAGGAAAACGTTATCCAAGGCTTCAATGCAAGCAATAGACCCAGGGGCCAGGCCTCAGAACCACTTTCTTACTTCTCCGTCAAGGCTCTGGACAAAGACTCTCATCCAGACATCTTCAATCTCAATATTCAGGTTGTCTGCATAGCTGTAAAAGGCAGCTAGGTGCTCTTCAGCAATTACATATCCCTCCCCACTGAACTTGGGCATGTATTTCAAATAGTCTCCAGCAGGGAGAGGGTTTAGAGGCTGGGGTAGAATCAAAGTAGCATATCTGGTAGCCACTATAGCATCCATTTTTTTTGGAGGGGGATTAACACCATCCATGGGGGTATTAGGTAGAGGAGAACTCGGAGGAGAAGGCATATGAATAGGAGATGCTGAAGCATAGGTTCTTGGAGGAGACAACGGAGGAGACAAAGAGAAAGCTTCTCTTTGTGCAGTAGTAACAATGAAAGGAGGGGTGGTGAAATCTTTAGAAGCTCGAGGTCTGTGATGAGGCAAGACCTCCAGGGAAAGGGGAATGACAAGAATCTCTCCTTCTGATACCAAACCAGGAGGAGAAAACTCAGCAGGAACACTCCCAAAGTTCAGAAAACGGGAAACTTCAGAGGAAGGACGACTAGGAAACTGAGAATCTAAAAATGGAGTTCTCACAGAAGGGGAGGGTGTATTACCTGTTTCAGCGACGAAAACTTCTTTTGCAGCTCTCTTTCCCTTTCTGCACACTGCTTTCACGTCAACTTCTAGTGTAGCTAAAGGGAAATGTGTATTGGACCTTGTATGTATGCCTCTCGAAGCCATAGTTGATAGAGCAGGTTCTTCCCAGTGGAGTCGTCACAGTGGAGTCGCCAGGTGCACAGCCGCAATCTTTGAGTTCTGATATCTGATGCACCTTCAGAATCAGTTGATCTTTGTCATTCAATCCCGGGGAAAATATTCAACTTCGTCCCCGGCAACAACGCTAGAAATGTTGGAGCCGGAAGTCACCCCTGGATTGCTTGCAGGAGAAGAGCCCGATGCCCATCAGTTTAATGTCACGATTTATTTAAAGGGGTGATCAAATGGAGGAAAACTCGAGGAGATATCACTCTAACTCAGGAAACTGAGTCTGGTACATATGGGGACAAATGAGGTCTTGATCCGACTTCAGCCAGTGGGTTGATAAAAGGGTGAGTAGGTGGAAGACTTAGTGAGGAAAATGAACAAATGGCTTTAGGCAACAGGCTTATGGCTATTCGCAGAAGAAAGACACTGAGCAAGATCCACTTGGATTCAGGGTCTCAAGAAGCTGAGGAGGACTCGACTGGATCCTCCAATTCCAAGTCACTCAGCGATAGACAAATCACAAGAACTGGTTAGAAACATCATAATTGTTACAGTGATCCTACCAACATCATCCTATAACAACTATGGCTCGACTGGATCCTCCAATTCTGAGTGATTCAAACACAGTGTAACAAAGGCGTAAAAGAAACTGGCATTCATTAGGCAAGAAGTCTCAAGAGTGAATACATAACCAGAGTATCAGTGCTTCATTAAAGATTTACAGCCGGGAGCTCAACTCAACCATCGATAGATACAAAAATGGCAAAAATGCCTACATATACTCAAAATAAAAACATCAGCAGAACCAAGATACTGCATTGAAGTCTTTGCGTCTGCATGGCTTCTGACACTCTACAGCCGCAATCTTTGAATAACCATGCAACTTATGGTAGACGCAATCGATCTTCTGACAGTTTCATCGGCGAATCGATGTGCTTTTAATTCATTGCAGGACGTTCCCATTATGGCAGAGACGATGTCTAACCACCACCAACCGCTTCAATAACTGCTTCTTGGGATTGAGGACGGCCTAGCCAACTCAGCACTTCGGGATATGGAAGACTCCTCACGTTGCCACCTGGACTAACTGAAAAGCTTGAGGGATGGGCATGAAAGGCCAACACGGCGAATGGGGCGAATGATAGGAGTGATGGCATCGGATTACAAGGTCGCAAAGGGAAAGGCGTGGCGTGGGAAGAGTGACAAAGGAGGGCTCATGGTGGAATAAAACAGGCGGAAGAAGGGGAAGACGAGGGATAGTGGACTCGTTCTTTGGCGAGAGGCTGACGTGGAAAAGGAGCGGGACATGCGGCAGGTGGTGACTGGATAGCGAGACGGAGGATGGGCCACCTGGGCGAAGATGGGGAGGCGGATGGATGACGCGCGACATCAAGGGAGAGGTGGAAAGGAAGGTGTCACGACGGGAGAAGGGCCCACACGGGGTTAAAGACAGGGCAAATGAGAATGTCGGGACCGCGCCTGAGCCGTTGATCCGGGCTCCTCAATCATAGCCGTCGGAAAACTGCATCCACG